>CM070058.1:24456332-24821904 GCA_036320875.1 Cotoneaster glaucophyllus
GACCCGTTAAATTAACGGGTCGGGTTAATTTAACGGGTCAGGTTCAACCCGACCCAAACCCAGTAAACCCGACCCGTTTACAGGTCTACTTATATGCCTGCCATCTGTCTCATTCCCTAATCATAGTTAACTTCTTTATTAAAATACTTTTCAATTTTTAAAAGTAATTTAAAATACTGATTAAAAATAACAAAAATAAATACAAACCCACCCCACTCAGCCAAGCCAACAACCACTCACGCCATCGTCGCCGGCGACCACCTTTCAACCCCAATTCCTTATTTATCCATCACTTAAAGCCACTCCCCTCCACGGGCATCAATGGAAAACCCTTTCTCTTTTATTTCCCTAAGGGTCCAAAAATCCCAAGCCGAAGAACTCAACCTAAATCCATTTTTCTCACAAACCAAATTGGAAAACTTCTAAGCCTTCATGGGTCTTTATCCAATTTCTTCAAAACATAGATTACTGCTACATCGGTGGTAAGTGATGGGTATTAGGACTCGAATAACTAGTTCTCCAACTCACTGGACCACCGGTTGGCCAAAACGAGTTGAATAACCTAAAAAGGCAAGAGAAATAGAAAGAGAGATGAGAAAGGAGGAGAAGGGCGAAGAAGAGAAAGGGAGACAGTGAACATATGGTTTATCCGGCCGCCAGACGGAGAGGTGGCCACGACGGCGGCGTGCTAGGTGTTTGTGGAGTTATCTGGGTGTGTAATTTGAAGTGCAATGGGATTGTATTTATTTTTGTTTAATCTCAGTGTTTTAAATTAGAAAAAGAATATTTAATAATGGAATTAACTATAGTTAGGAGATAAGACATAAGGTAGGCATATAGGTGTATGGTGAGCATACACCAAGGTTCATGTGGGTGAGCAAAAATGCACCCATTGTATAATTAACATAAAGTACAAAATGAAATTAACAATAAAACTAAAATTTATTAATATACCCATACCCAATAATTGAATCATTACCATCACACAATCTTTCTCTTACATTCTATCCTGGCTAAAATCCTAAGATGCTCTTATAGACAAAAACAAGTTATTTTTTAAGGACCGGACGACGATTTTGAAGTTTTAGATCATTCAACTAAGGTATGAATCGATTTATGTAAGTTTTCTATTTGATTTTAATTATTTTTGTTTAGGGTTGACAAGTGTATTACTTGCAAAAAATTCAATCGCATTCGTACATAATCCATAACTCAAATATAAACTCATCACTGGCATCAATTTTTCTTACGCCATTGTGGATGCAAATTTCCGCCTTCCTTTGATTGACGAATTTGCACCTGTAAAAGAATAACACTTAAGATTAAGGCCAAAAGTCTCACGCTCACACGATGAATGTAGAAGGGGGCTTTTGACAAGCTCTGGCCCCGATATCCCCATATACGGGGATAGGCACGTGTTGGCCGGCACTCGAGGGTGACGAAGCAATTTTAAACATGCATATTAATAAAATACATAATTAGAAAGAAATATACCAATGCATAACCGTGTTCAGAGCATACAACTAATCAAGAATAATGACAAAGAATTATTATAGAAAGGTACGAACAAGAGAATGGGTCCTACACTGAGAAGACTCGAAGATACCTATGCGGAAGTGCTCTGATGCCGGGATTGAATGCCTCGATGCTAGCTCCTGATGGGGGCGCAAAACAAAGGGTGAGTGGACTAAAGTTTATAATACTAATACTAATAATAAGAAAACCATTTTCTTTCTGAACATATTAACCCCCTGTTTTGAAAACACATATATAGTACTACATAGTAGGTTTTCTGAAAGCTCTAGCATGCCATGAGAACATTCGTAAAACATGTATGTGTAAATCAGTGCTCAGTAATGGTAATATAATCGCCCAAAGGCAAATCCGTAAAACATCTGTAAATCACATCATTGTACTTAACTACGGGTATCATAGTCGCTCGAAGGCATAACCATCACTCGAAGGTGAAGCTATACGACATTGAGTTACACTAGTGAAGAAACATGGTAGGCCTCATCACCCGAAGGTGAAGCTGTACGAGTCTGGGTTACGCCAAAGAAGAAAATATAACATAACACACCGACAATAGCCGTGGCTAGTGAAGTTGTCTGACACTGGTTTTGCTAGTGAAACTGAGAGTATGTCATAAATATCCTCAATTCTGTCCTATGATCATGGACGTCTACATACTCATGTTGTGTGTTTGTGTGGTATGATAACCCACAAGATAAGCACCAAAAACGTATCTCAAAATCTCATATCAAATCACCAGAGCTCAAAAGCTCAAAGCATCAATTCATAACCATGATAAATCATATTCGTAAATCCATATCATTTCATATACGAAAATCTGATAATTCACAACCTTTAGTAAAACGTAAATTCGATAAATCATAGCTATTTCGTAAAAGCAATTTCAATAAATCATAAATTCTCCATAAACCATAAATATAGAAATCTGTAAAACATAATATAAAACATAATTCATGAAATATGAAATGCATGCAAGCCTAATGTTTTATAAAAACATGCAATTTAAGAAGGCATCCACTCACAAATATTCCGCTACCGGAGAGCCGCTTGAGCTAGGAAGGACGGGTCACTTCCAACCGATGCACCTAAACACAAATAGAGACCATTTAATAAAACACTACTAAAATGATAGAATTTTGGAAACAGACAACGGCTTCGGATTCGGATTCGGCATGTCGAAAAACCTAAAGAGGGACCTCAGGTTCCCCTACGCGCCACCACGCATTGCCACGGAGCGGCTGCCCGAGATGCCACGCACCACTGCACATACTAAGATAGGTTGCCAAAAATTTCGCTAGCACCTCCGTGGTCGCCGCTGTGAATGGCGGCAAAACATAATACCTCCGACGGAGGCGCATGTGCTCTACGCGCCGGCCATGACATCCCCTGGCAGCAGAGCACAGTACCTCCGACGGAGGCGCGTGTGCTTCATGCGTCGGCCATGACATCCCCCTACGTGCCAACCATGGAAACTGGGATTACACTCGGGTCCGATCGGATCTAGGCTTTGGGTTGCTAGGTTAGGCCAGTTGCTGGATTGAGCCTGGTAGTTAGGTTGGATTCGGGTTAAGGTTAATGGGCCAAGGGTTTGGGTTACATGAGCTAAAGGTTTGGGCCCGTTATTGGATTGGGCTCGGTTGCTGGGTACGGGTCGGGTCGACCCGATTAGGCTCGTGGGTCGCACGCTGGAATTAAGGAAAAAGAAGGCCGGACTTGGGAATTTTGGCCGAGAAACTTCCCCGGCTCCGTTTTGGGGTCAAAACTCAACCATTTCCAGTGATTTAAAAACTAAAGTAATGTAGGGAATCGATATATACCCATTGGAAGCCGTGACATGGCTGGAAAACCGCTCGAAAGTCATCAGACCTTGCTGGAAAATCTGAAAACAATATTGCCGAGTTGATTTCTGCATTAACTTACCCAAAGCTTGCGTGTAAGCTCGAAATCAAGCTAGAAATTGAAACTAAAACTACATGGAATCACGTGAGTCTTTACCGAGGTAGGGAAATAAGAGGAAACCGTCGTTTCTCGTCGACAATGGCAGGTGATCACCATTCATGTTTCTGTGCAGTGGGCACATAGTTGAAAGAATAAGAATAAAGGGGTTTAGAAAACCAACAAGGAAAGGATGGTGGTGTGTCCATGCTCGGAGAGAGGAAGAGAATGATGAGAGGGAGGAAGAGTTCGAAAAGAGTCTGAAAGATTGGGGAGAAGACACGGGGAGGAAAAGAAATGTGGGGTATGGGTCCCACATAGCACACAGCCTAAAGTCACAAAAGGGAAAAACACAAAAATACCTTCCGAGATGTAAAATTACTATATTGCCCTTACATTTCAACTACGTAAAATCTTCGTTCTAGCTCCAAATTTATTTCCGCTTGCACCCACGCGTTTGTAATGATGAGTACTATAAGTAAATGCTAATAGAATAGGTGAGGAAGATGACGTGGATATTTATAGGAGAGGAAGATAAAGTGGGATGGCCTTCTAGGGTTTAGGGGTGGCCAGCCCTAGGTGGTATTTTTGGTGGGAATATTTCAAGATATTTCTGTAAATAAATATCTTGGAGTAATTAAGTAAATATCCTAAATAAATAGAATTGGGATTACTTACTTGAAAGATGTATTCTCTTATTAAAAATGTATTTATGATAAGAATAAGGAATTATGCTATCATAAATACCTTTGACTTTTCCTACGGGCAGGGGTGCCTTGAGCAGTCGTTGATCTCTGCATGCTCTACCTCAGCTACGCATGGTGAATAAGAATGCTTCATGCTCATTTAATATGGGCAGTCTTCTCTTTCTTGGGAAATAATCCACGTGCCAGCTCCATGATTTTTGGCTCCACAAATGCCCCCGCACCTACTGAGTTACTCACAAGAAAGGGCATAAGGTTTAGGAATCCAAAGCTACAATTGAGTTTGTGTCCTAATTTGATGTAGATTCCCTCTTTGACTTGGAATTTAAATTCTTCTAAGAAAGGGAATGTAATTGCCAACAAAACCTATTTAAGACTGCGTCAAATTTGGAGTGCAACTAAAACCCTACAAGAAAGAAAAAGCCAGAGGATATTTGTTCCCCCTCCCCTAGCAATCTTCTTTGCTTAATTGTGTTCTATTGTTTTTCTTCTTCTTCTTCAAGGTAGGAAAAAATTAATTTTCTCTTTATTCTTTATTTTTCAGAATGTCTAGGATGCAGAGAATTATGCAACCGCAACGTTGCCCGTATTGCTATCGTGGTAGCTGGGTTTGTTGGCACGACTAAGTTGGCTTGGTGCATTGGGTTGGGTGCAAAGAAGGAAGGCCAGCACGGGCTGTGCATTCCAAGCAACACTGGACTCAGGCCCATATGCAGAAGGAAAAAAAAGTGTGAGAAGGAAGCGCGTGCCTCCTTTCGTGAATGGGCATGCGGGTCGTTGGGCTAGGCGATATTAAGGGAGAGAGGGCAGCGCTGCCTCTTGCCTTGCGAATTGGGTTGCTGCGCTCTATAGGCCGAGAGGAGAAGAACCAAGTCGTGGGGCCTGGCATAGCTGTTGGGCTCCTACGGTCTTGTTTTTTTTTTTTTCTTCCTCAAGCAACCTTCTAACAATTTTTCTTGAAGCCGTTGTAGAAATTTTTTTTGTCTTTCTCGAGCCACAAGAACAATGAATTTATTCCGCCGTTCTATCGCTAGGCTGATCTACAATATGCTAGGCTACTTTAGTACTGCTCATGTCAAGATAGGTTTTGATGAGTAGTTCTGGGACTTTCTTGAGATATTCAAGCACACAATTTCGTTTAGGGTTAGTGTGAAGTGGGCCAAGGAAGATAGTAGTCGTGAGTCGTGTGGGTCTAAGCAAGCTATCAAGTTTCACCCTTACTACTTTGTGTTGGGGTTCACTTTTCCTATGCCTCAATTTTTCCAAGAGGTGAGCTGCTCCATGAAGTTTGCTCTTGCTCAGTACTCTCCAAACGCGATCCGCGTGATGGTAGGCTTTCACAACTTGTGCAAGTTCTTTGACTTGGACCTGACTGTCAACGAGTTTTGGTACTTCTTTGACATACGCCACATCGATGGTGTTGGGTAGCTTAGGACCCGCCATAGGTTATTCGATCACTCGAGCAAAGGGGATTATGACTAGGCCAATGAGACCTTAGAAATTAATGGAGAGTGGAAATCTGACTCCTCGCCTGGGTTCCATGTTATGATTGCTTTATAGATGGTAAGTGGGTTGCTTAGCTTCTAAGATGCTTTATACTTTTTGTTGAGCTACCTTTTGATTTGTCCTCATTTGTTTATGTAGATTCAGAATTCGGCTTAACTCCTAAGACTTCTCCAGACATGAAGAAGATGCACATTGCTTTGGGGATTCCCGCTGAATATTGCGAGTGGCGCTGGCTACTCAGTTCTTTTTGTAGGGAGAAAGGTAGACTACCCCCGAATGAGGAAATCAGGAGGATCAAGGATGATGCATTTTCTCATCTGATCGTTACCGTGGAGCCTGTTACTAGTGGATGTAGGAGAAAGAGATCTTCGTCGCCTACTCGAGAGTCATCAGTGGAGAAGAAGCCGAAGACTTCTTTTAATGCTCACGAGGGTTCGTCCACTGCTGGGAGGCTCGTGATTAACTTAACATCTTCCACAGGGAAAAAAGAGGCTGCTAGATTTGAGCCTGTGAAACCTGCTGCTCCGAAGGTTGCTAGAACAGTTGTTGACAGGATTACGCATCAGATGAGTTCTATCGTGCCCCATGTGCTTAGGTTAATTCCTACACAGCCTTCAGTGTCCAAGTATGAGGATGGTGATTCCACTATCAAGGAGGTGCCAGGGCCAGCCTTTTTGTTGAGAATGAAGCGTCTGCCCGCATGAGCAATCGTGAGCAGCCAGCCAAGCCAGCCAAACCAGCCTTAAGGGAGTTTTTAGAGATCCCTGCGCTGTTGAAGCCCAATCTGCTTGAGGACACTAAAGCATATGCCAAGTTTGTTTATGGCATAAACAAGGTTGTTAACTCCAATTTCTTCGTGAGGCATGATGCTCAGTTATAGAGGAGTTCCCTGCTCGCTATGATGTAGAAATATATGATCTTGGCAGCCGAGGACACGCGTATAGAGCAGTATGACGCCAAAGCTATTAGGGAAATAGCGGCAGCTATGGTAGCTGAAACTTGCTCGGCTACTAAGAAAATTAAAGAGTTAGAGTCTGAACTTGCCTTTTTGATGAAATCTGATGTCTTTGCCCTCGCTGCTCTATAGCTTGAGACCGCTCACTAAGAGATCAATGACTTGAAGGCTTAGCTTGATGAGATCCAGGGGAAGTATGGCATTGCAAAGAAAGAGATTGATTTCCAAGCGATGCTAATGTAGGTCATCAAGCATGTTGTTTCAGAACTTCGGTCTTCCCGTGATGCCAAGGATGTAGAGCTGCTCGTCATGCATAATGACGTGGTTCGACTCAATAAGGCTACCAGTAGACTTGAGTCCAAGGAAGTGGAGCTGCAAGGAGCGTTGTGTGCCAACGAGAACCTGAAAAAGGAACTAGATGAGTTGCACAAAGTTCGTACTAACCTGATTGAGGAGAATAAGCAGTTGTAGAGTGAGAAGTTTAGTCTTGAGGTTGTTCTTGCCCAGGGTCAAGCTGAGTCTAGTCTTGAGGTTGTTCTGGCCCAAGGTCAAGCTGACTTCTACAATATAGATCATTTCCTTGGCATGCCGTCTGACTACGCCTTTTCTGACAAGGACCTCAAACTTTTTGCTATTTTTCAGAGGATCTGCTTAAGTTTTCCTTCGAGAGCACTGTTGGTGGAGTAACTGAAGATCAGATTGCCCATATAGGTGCGGCTGAAGGTGGTGTCGCCCTGGTAGGGGTAGCCGTAAATAGTGCTTCTCAAGATGGGGCAACTGTAGATGAAGCGCGGGAGGTTGATGTTGTTAGGAGCGATGCGGCTGCTAAAGATGTCCAAGCTGTTGAGGAGTAGTCTTTTTAAATAGACTTTAGGATTTGTTTTCTTTTCCTTTCCTGCTTTGTTTTTTTCTTTTACTTGAACTCTGTTAGCCTTTGTGCTAGTTTACCAATTTGATAGAAATCAATAAACTATTTTCTTTGCTTTACTTCATATTTGTCTCATTGCCTTGCCTTAAGATTTTGCCGTAGAATGAACAATTAAGCAGACTGCTTCGAACAAAGCAATCAAGCCCATCTCCATTGCTTTAGGTGCCCACTTTGGGCTGTCAGGTACGAATCTTCGCTTGCTTGAGGCATCTTTTGAAACTCCTAACTTGTAGGGTTGAATGACCTTCGTAGTTACATGTTTCGTATCGGTGGTCCACTAGATCTTTAATCACAAGGTCATTAGCGAAGCGCGTTATTTTTTAATAAGCAGAAGGGCTTGCATGACCAATATGACTGCCAACCTAGGCTATTAACCAGAGAGTCAGCAGTCAAGCGCCTTACGTACAGAAGCAGGCGAGTATGCATGACTGTTCGGTTGTTTAGCTTTGATCTTCTAGGGCGTTGAGTTGCTGAGCTTTATCTCGCATTGTTGCCCCTTGACTATAGGATGCTTAGCTGGTCGTCATTTCTCCAATCATTTGAGCTGCGTGGCCTGCATCACAACATACTAAAGATTGTTAGGACACGAAATTCACTACCCTTTCACATCAAAAGTGCGTGGTTCTATGGAATTTCGTGGGTAGTATTTTGAAAGAACGCTTTGTAATTTATGCAACCAATTCAGTAGGCTACGTAGCAAGTAGCACAACACTTTAGAAATTAGTGTGAACCCAAGGGGTTGTTCTACTCTAGGCAGTGCATATGCGCTAACCTGTTAACCTTTCACAAGATTATGCGATTGTATAGGTTTAGGCGGCTAACTGCTCGAAGGGTGTACCGTAGGCAGTCTTCTAGAAACCATAGGCTACTCGTTAAATTGGCAATGACTTTAGGTTTCAAGGGATCTTCCAGAAACTGTAAGCTACTCGTTGAATTCGCAGCGACTTTAGGTTTTCAGGGATACGCAGAGATTGCAAGTTGGTCACATACAAGATGCTCAGCTACTTACGCTAGCTGGTCACATCAAGGATGCTCAATCGCGTTAACTCCATGCGTGTAGCTGGAGCTAGAATTCCATATCCTCACAGAGATCGTCGATGTATTGCACCAGGGATGCTCAATCGCATTATATGGGTGTGGAGAAAGGTTATATGGGTTTAAATAAAATTTTCCTTTATGAAAGCTTACGTCGCACTTTGATTTTATGTGGCACTTTAATTTTATCGAATACATACGCTAATCACGATCAGTGGGAAGATGCTGATAAGGTTCAAGATGAAATGAGACAGATGGGTTTGAAGAAATTGGTAGCATATACTCGGATAGAGGTTGATCAAAACATCTCTACATTGCAAGATTTTAACGAGAAGGAAATAAAGGAAACAAATAGATTCAAACAATTCTTTTGCAGAGTCATTTCGAAAATCTAATGTCTTCTAATTATTGTAGCGAATTTAGCCTCATTATCAAATTTCAAAGGGGGAATCCCCTCCCTCGAAACATTGTTTAAAAGGCGTGCGCAATGCGTTTCATAGATAGCATGCCTAAGCAAAAGCCCTAAGTTTGCTTCACGAGACCAAAAATTTAAATATTTATTATATATAATTTATATTTATAAAATATAATACTTTGTAAAACAAATACAATTATAACTAAATCAAAGATAATATCATTTTCTTCGTTACTAAGTCTAGTTGTACTTGGAAACTATGTCATATAGTCTTAAAATGTTGTAATTATTTATTTTGTTATTTTGTTGTAAGCAATTATAGAGAACTTCAAGAAAAATAAGGCTGAGTGACCACTACTATAAGGAGTTTCAAGGAAAATAAAGGTTGAATGTCGTAACTATAAGCAATTCCAAGGACATAAAGGTTGTCACTTAGTACTACGGTCTAGTGGTATTCCTCTTCACTTGTAAGTGAGAGGTCTTAGGTTCGATTCCCGCCAAAGGAGAATTTAAATAATATTATTGCGAGCCCATTATGAGGCTAAACGTACCCCTCCACCTTAATGTAGATAATATATGGAGCACTTATTATATGGAATTTAAAGGAAAATAAAGGCTAAGTGGAGCAGTTATAAGGAATTTCAAGAGAAATAAATATTTGCTAATCAAAATATAGGGTGGTGGAATCTGAATGGGCAACATTTAAAAAAATATAATAATAGAAAAGAGTTAAGAGTTAGAATTAAACTTTATCCCGTATGATATGGAGAGAGAAACTCTCTCTCTTTTTTCTTGGTTGAAAGAAACTCAAACTCTCTATCTTTTTTTCTTGGTTGAAAGAAACTCCCTTTTTCTTCTTGGTTGAAACTAGAGCTTTCTCTTCTCCTGCATTGCAAAAACAGACCTAGAATTCGAAGGAAAAAAATGCTTGGCCGCCCCTCTGCCACCGCTCCCCGACATCGTATTACGCTAACCCCTACAAAACAGAGGTGAAAACCCAGTCTTCTGGAGGTGGGGACATAACCACACTTTTCTCTAAAACACTTCAACAAACTTCTCTACCCCTATCATTAGCTTTTATCATTAGATTTTTTTTTTTTTTTTACAAGACGATATTCTAAACTAGCATATCTACAGAGAAGGGCGGATCTAATAAGGGACCAGGGTGGTCCCGAGACCACTGGGAAACTCAGATAAATGGTTGTGAGGACTTTCAAGGACCACCCAAATCTGGGCAGTGGTGGAGAAGAACAGCAGCCATGGCTGCTGCACACTGTGCAAAACAGGAAGAGGAAGAAAAAAGCCAATTTTTTTTAAATGACTTGGCCAAAACGACGTCGTTTTGAGCCAAGTCATTAAAAAAAATTTAAAACTCACGTGAGAACCTTCACGTGATAGAGCACTCACCATCTTTTATAGAAAAGTCAAACCATTTAATATTTAATAAAAGCCCAATGCTTTTTCATTAGTCAGATTGCTTTCAATCAAATTCACTTTACCAATTGATATAATACATAAGTGTCTGCCTCCTATTCCTCACGCTACCCAAAGCCAACTGAAGGCCATCACCCATCATCATCAACTTTAGAATTTCTGTAAGTTTTCTAATTTAGTGTTAGTTGATACAGATTTCTTAGGATTTTTAGTTTTAGTTTTTTTTTTTTTAAGAACACTAATTAAAAACAAAAGGTCGAACAGTTGATGCTTAGAGTTTTTCATATTTATTTTAGGATCTTTTTTTTCTTAGGATTGTTGATCAGCATCAACCTTATTTATTGTTAATTTCTTAGGATTTTTCATATCTATTTTAGTGTTTGTTCATACATATTTATTGTTGATTCGTTAGGATTTTCTTATATTAATTAGATTGTGTTATAGGGTTTTTTTTTTTTTTTGTGAAGATTGTGTTACAATGTTAGTTCATACATATTTTTTAGTTTCATTAATTGATATAGATTTTTTTTATTAATTAATGTGTAGAAATTAGAAGTATGGAACGATATTACAGGCGAAAATCATCATCGATTAGTTTAGACAATCATATTCCAAACTGTTCACCTCCAAACTTGGATAGTTCCAATCCTATTCGGAATAGTTCCCCTCCAATTCCAAAATAGTTCTGATCTAATTGGGGGTAATTCCACTCCACAACAAAATGAGTTAAAAGTTAATTTGGATAATCTTGAAAGAGACCCCGGAAAGAGAATTCCAATGAAGGATTATCCTCTAAATATTCAAGATGAGGTCCGAAGAGCATATACATTAATGGAGCCTTTTAGAGCTAAAGATCATGATTTTCCTTCACTTTGCATTCGAATAAAAAGCGACGGTTTGTTGGTAATTGGTTGAAAGAATTTCATTGCTTTTATTGCTATCTATTCAAAGTCAACTTTGAACAATCAGGCAGTGATGTCTTTACTGAGGTAGGCTTTCAAAATTGGAAGCACGCAAGAGCATGTTTTGAAAAACATGTAGGAATGATTGGTAGCTTTCATAATAAAGTTGTTGAAGCTGCTGTTAATCTAATGAATCAAAAGACACATATTTAAACAGTTGTGGTCAAATTGTCAGAAGAAGCTCGTATGGCTTATCGCACTTGCTTGAATGCGTCAATTGAATGCACTAAGCTTTTGTTGCGACAAGGTCTTTCATTTCGTGGTCATGATGAAAGTGACACTTCAAACAACAGAGGTAACTATTTGGAGCTCTTGCAATTCCATGCGGATCATGATGAGAAAATAAAGGACGTTGTGTTAGATAAAGCTCTAGGAAATCTCAAGCTAATAGCTCCTTCAATTCAAAAAGATCTTGTTCGTTCATGTTCTATTGAAACCATTAAAAGTATCATAAGTGATATGAAGAATACTAGGTTCTTTTCTCTATTGGTTGATGAGGCACGTGATGTTTCTATAAAGGAGCAAATGACGGTGGTTTTGTATTATGTGGACGAAAATGGGAAAGTCATTGAAAGGTTTGTAGGAGTTCAACATATTCCCGACACCACGTCAAACACACTAAAAAAGTCTATTGATGCGTTCATTAATTTCAATGGGTTGAGCTTATCCAATTTACGAGGGCAAGGTTAGATGGTTTAGTAATATGAAAGGTGAGTTCAATGGACTCAAGACAAAGATTTTGAATGAACAACCTTGTGCATTCTATGTTCATTGCTTTGCTCATGAACTCCAATTAGCTCTTGTTGCCGTAGCGAAGGATAATGTTGATGTTAATACATTTTTCCTATTGGCTAATGATGTGGTAAATAATATTGGAGAATCATGTAAGCGTCGTGATGCACTAAGAGAGATGCAACAAAAAGGACTTATGAAAGCTCTTGAAAATGATTCTCTTATGACGGGACGAGGCTTAAATCAAGAAACTAGTCTTAAACATGCCGGAGCTACGAGATGGAATTTACATTATGGTATTTTGATTACTTTGATTTTTATGTACTTGTCTGTGGTCATTGTACTTGAAATGATTGTTGATGATAATGCCAATGATAGTGTGGGCGAAGCAAATAGGTTATTGAGAGACATACAATCTTTTGAGTTTGTGTTTCTCCTATTTTTGATGAAATCTATATTGGGAATCACGAATGATTTATCACAAGCATTACAAAAGAATGATCAAGAGATTGTGAATGCAATGGCTTTAGTCAACACATGTAAAGAACAACTACTCTGCATGAGGAATGATGAGGGGTTTGATCTTTTGGTTGACAAAGTATCGTCATTTTGTGTCCAACATCATATTGAGGTTATTAACATGGATGAGGCATATGTAGCTCAAGGGAGGTCGTGCCGTAATACCCACAAAAAGACCAACCGTCATCATTACAAAGTGGACCTCTTTTTTGTTGTCATCGATTCCCAACTTACAGGGTTAAATTATCGCTTCAATGAGACAAGTACCGAATTGCTCATATGTTTGGCTAGTTTGAGTCCAAATGATTCTTTTGAAGCTTTTGACAAAGAAAAGCTACTCCGCCTTGCTCAATTGTACCCTTAAGATTTTACAAAGCTAGACCTATCGGCACTTGAAGATCAACTCGATATTTAAATTCATTCTATGCGTTCGAGAAGTGACTTTTCTCAGTTGTAAAACATTAGTGATCTTGCTGAGAAAATGGTGGGAAAAAGGGTTGCATCGAGTTTTTCAATATGTGTATTTACTTATTGAATTGGTTTTGGTTTTACCGGTTGCAACTGCTTCAATGGAGAGAGAATTTTCCGCCATGAATATCATTAAGAGTCCACTCCGCAACAGAATGGGGGATCAATGGTTAAATGATAGCTTAGTTGTTTACATTGAGAAATATGTTTTTTTCTTGTATTGACAATGAAACTATCATGACACGTTTTGAAAGTATGAAGCCTGTCGTGAACAAATTTAGTATTTCTAGTTTGTTTAGCACAAAGATTATGAATGAAAAGTTGTAGTTTGCCATTTATTAGTTCAATGCTATTTTCATCTTCTTTTTTTTTTTTTGAGTTTTTATATTGGGACCACCCTATGTTAAAAAAGAAAACTAATGAAAAGTCCAAAAAAACTTCCCTTTTAATGAAAAACCCTTTCTAAAGGTATAGTGAATAGTGTCAGCTAAAGGTAAAAATGTGGTTTTTCGTTAAAAGTGAACAGTACCGGGAGTGTTTCGTTAAAACTCCCATGTTAAAATCCTAGATCCGCCACTCGAGAAGGGAAGTCAAACTTGAGTTTAAAGAGAAGAAAGACTATCCTAACCATTGCATTACATTACCTTCGAGAAAATACAAAAATTTTCTTCAGCAACCATCCAAAATTCAACTTGAATGTGTAAAAACACAACCAAACAGCAATTTCACTTTGGGCCAAGTTCACATGTTGTCAAATCATGCAAAAGGAACAAAGTAAATAATTATTTGTAAATTAAAATCGACACAAAACAATGTAGCTCGGGAATATCTCGGATCCAAAATTTCCTTAAAAAACACAACTAGAAAATAATAAAACAACGAAGACTCCGGTTGATTAATCTCACATGCTGCGATCTCCTGCCAAGCCAGAAACAAAGGAACTAGTTCCATTTCAGCAGCAAGTGCATTTCATGGTGCATACATAACACACCAAAGCACAAACCTCCCACCCTACAAAAACAAAAGACGTGTTGATTACTACCACCATCAAGCACAAGACAAACTCGTTTCTTCAGTCTTCTTTTTTCGTTGGTACTTCTCCAGTCTTAATACCTCAAACATAATGAAGTGAAAATCAACACCACATAACAGGATAGTAACTCCACTGATCAATATGGCATCTCTAGACTTTCCTAATACACTGAAAACTTCTGTCTGATAGCTGCGAGAATTTTATTTTCACACATCCTCATCCAATGCGTGCTCCTAAAAACATGTATGTAATAAACATAAAATAGAGAATGCAACTGGTCCCAAGAAAATGTAATACGAACAAAATATATGCATGCTTAAGGCTAAGGCCGGGAACAAGGACAATCAACATATAAAGCATGCTTAAATCAAAGACAAGCTGAAAACAAAGTGATCCAATTTGTTTTAAGTACCTCAAAAACACTCAGCGCCTCTGAGTTTTTCCAATTGATCGTTTTCCAGAAAACAAGTACTTTGGTTTTAAAGTGGGAATGACCCTATCAGCCTCTCCACGATGAGCATTCTTGTTTCGCATCGTATTAGATTTCCTGGCCTTCTTTATTGCCTTGGCCTTTTGGAAAGAGTCCTTGAAGCCCTCTCCAGGAACAACTTCAGTTGGAGGCCTTGATCTTGAGCGGGAGCAGGATCTAGATAACATCCGCTGCTTCTTGTTGGGTGCACCAACATCCTTGTCCATAGCATCGACACCATCAGTATCACCCCTGTCAACTGATCTCTCCCTCTTTCTACCCCTGGAGACAGATCTGCTTTGGGCTCGATTAATTGCCATAGTAGGATCAATCCCCAACTTTGTAAGCTGCCTCCCCATTCTCTTTGTTGTGAACTCCCTATCCTTGTCAAATTTCCTTGGTACAATTGGTCGACTCTCCGCTGTACTTTTCTTGATTCTATGTTGTGGAATGAAGATGCTTTTCTTTTTCCTTATCTCGGCCAACGTCTTTTGCTCGTCTGGAGTCAGTTCCAATGCATCCATCTCAAAATCAACATCACCCTCCTCTTCCTGGCGGAGTCCTTCTTCTCGTTCCAACTCCTTAAGCCTATGAAAAATACCGGGATCAACAAAGTCAGATACATTGTGCCCATCAATAATTTCTGGCATGACATCCTCTTTCCATTCATCATTAGCTAAGATATAGTGCTTCTTCAGACTGGCAGAGTACACACCAGCACCGCCATTCTCATTCTCCAAATCCCTTTCTGTACTCCTCTTTTCCTTCTCCGCTGCTTGCTTAGACTTAGCGGCCTCTAAAACTGCCTGAGGTATACATGGGGGCCTTTCCTTGCTGTCCCGCGGCTTTGGCAATGCAACATGAAAACGATTTAAGCAGCTATTTATTTTTTTCGATTTCATCTTCAACTCTACTCTCTGATTCAACAACCTCTCACAAGCTGCATTCTTTACAGAAATCACCCCTTCCTCGGTCAAAGTGCTCATGGTCAAGAGTACCCCCTCATCATTTGTAGCCTCAGCTCCTCGACCAATCACTGCCTTCATTGCTTCATTTTTAATCTCTGCGACCAACTTCTTGTCTTCCTCGGATATACCCTCCAGTGGCTGCAAATCAGTCTTGTTGCAGACTATAATCAGTGGTTTGTTCATAAACAGAGACTTAATGCTGTGAAAAAGAGCTGCCTGTTGGGCAATGCTGTACCCACAAGACCCCGAGATGTCCAAGAAGAACAACACCACAGCTCTCAAGTGGGCCAGAGCTGTGATGCTGCACATCTCAATGATATTACGGTCTTCAAAAGGTCGGTCCAAAATCCCTGGCGTATCAATTACCTGGTACCTCAAGTATTTATAATCTGTATGTCCCACAAAGAGTGATTTGGTGGTGAAAGCATAGGGCTGGACATCCACATCAGCCCTAGTAATCTTGTTAATGAATGAACTCTTTCCAACATTCGGATAGCCACAAATCAATATCGTCCTGGTATTAGGGTCAATGGAAGGCAGCCTTGCCATGTGTTGCCTAATTTGTTCTAGATAAGCTAAACTAGGACCGATCCTCTTTATCACCGTGCACATGCGGCCAAGAGCAGCGACCTTGAGACATTTGCATCGGTAAAGTGAATTACCATACCTCAACAATTTCACATAGTATTTAGAAATATTTCCAATACGGGTCCTTCCAGTGTTGACTTGGCCAAGTGCAAGCTTGTAGTGATCTTTGTTGTAGAGAACATGAAGAAGGTCGCCATAGAAAGGGTGGATGTCATCGAGCCTAGGAAACTCATCAATAATTGTGGAGAGCTTCTCATGAAAATTCTGTTGGCTATATTTCACCTTGCGCATGTAGAACTGGCGAAGGCGGGAAATTGCATAACCCTTGTGGACTACAGTTGGGGTCTGCCGCTGGGTGCGAGATAGGATTATGTCAATGAAGTCCTTCCCAGTTGGTACAACAGTCATCTTCTTAAAGTTGTACTGCACCATGTTTACTAATTGGTCTGTTTGCAGAAAAGTTTAAAATCTAGTTAACACCAAATTCGAAACTGATATTCGCCTACAAAAAGCTGGGAACAAATTGAAAACACGGAATATAAAACAAATCCCGTACGTCGGCTTTCTTTGTATCCTTTGGCATTTTGCCCTGGTTATATGATTATATGATTTCCAGTTTCTCAAAAAAAAAAAAAAAAAAAAACAAAACAAAACCAACGCCAGAGACCATGAGCAAAGGACGGTACGGTAGTGGAGGTTCGACGGAGATAGAGAGAGGACTTACTTTACAGCAGAGGGAGAGACTGTGAGAATCGGTGGCTCTGAGAAGGAACGAATAAAGGTAAAGATGTACTAATCAAAAAGATTATAAACAGCTATTTTCTGTAGGGTTTAGGGTTTAGGGAGAGAGGTATTTTAAAATCTTTGCTCCACCGAGTCGACTGGCCCAAAAATCTTTGCTCAACCGATTCGACTGGCCCAATTTGTTCGATTTGGTGTGGGTTTTTGTTTTCGAATTGTATTGTGGTTAGTTGCGAACCTAATTTAAACCGAACCGAACGACTTTAAATTTATTTTGGGAGATGGGTAATGTTAAGAGACATGTTTATTCATTTTGATGACACATCATTTAATTTATAAATTTAGTCTTCATATTTAATTTCTCTAGCATTATCTTTGGAGGAGTTTTGATATAGGACCTCAATCTTTTAGTTTCTTATATAAAACATCTATTCTTTTTAATAATTTATTTAAACATTCTTTTTTACAATTAAGGTGCCACATGTATTATAAATAACATTTTTAATGCAATATTACAGGTTTTGTCATTATAATGTACCAATTAACTAATAATTATCATATTAATATCCCAATTCTCCTAAAATGTGGTAGATAAGTTTTAAAAATCTTGAAACACGTCAAACCTGATCCAGTTATGCTACTAACGTACATTTTCTTTCCAACTCCACACCATGCAAGTAACACACATGATATTTGCTTCTGCTATCTTCTTTTGCAACCATTAGCAATTGTTTCATACCATTGCTTTCCTTGATCTGTTAGTCGACCTTTTTCTGTTCTCCCTTGTCAGTCGTATTCATTTCTTTCATATTTCATTTTATGAACACCTCTTGATCTGAGTATCCATATCAAAGGGTAAGCTTTTTGTTTTAGCACACTTTTACTTATCTTTCTATCTTTTTCACGTACCATGGTACATTTGGGAAATAGAATTTCGTGGTACAATTTCCTCTTAAAGGATAGTTTGTATTGGGTAAGTTTCAGTTTAGCATTGGTATGTTTCAAGCCATACGTTCATATGTTTCAAGTTGGAATGGGTACGCTTAAATTTAGCCTATGTACATTTCAAGTTGATATTGGTACATTTCAAATTGGCATGAGTACATATCGAATTAACATTGGTATATTTAAATTTGGTTTCAATTTAAAATTCACATTCATATATACACATATATCATGCCGAAGAGCACTAATATCAATCCAAACTCATCCCTTTTGTCAACAACTTTTATATATCAATGGTAATTTTATAAACCTTGACACGCCAAAAAATATGTCCAAAATTCAAGATTCAGGAGATAATATTGATGATTTAGTTAATAGACTAAAATGTCTATAAAAAAAGTAGAAATCTTGACTGGTTGTGGCCTATAGTTAACTGGTAAGGGAGAGGGGGTCGGCGGCACAGTGGAAATATAGAGAGAGATGTGTCTGTAGGGTTGTGTAGATGATGCGTTATTCCCCCTCCGTAGTGTCTTTATTTATAGTAATAAGGGAGAGAAGAGATCCTTCTCCTCCAAGGAATACAAGTCCTAATAGGGAAGAATAACTAGAATCAAATCCAAACTAGGACTTACACAATCACACTTAAGTAAGAAATTTATCACACTCCCCCTTGACTGTGTAAATACTCAAGTAGATTTGACATCATGTTGAGTTAAGGAAGTCAACTCGTTGGCACTGATTCTAGGAACATGCTATTCTCAAATAAGGCAGGAACTTGCATAAGGAAGTAAGTCTCACATAAAAATCTAAGGTTGTGGTAAAAACCCAAGTAGGGACAAAATCCATAGTCTAAGGAAAAATGCGTGAGTAATGCAAAGCCAAATGACACGTCTACGAGACATCATCAGGGATTTGATCAACCCAAAGTGGGTACCTCGTCCAAACCTTATTAGGTAGCAAAAACCCAATGGGAAAAATGCTTCTAATCATAGGGAAAAAGAGTATATTAAGATCAAGCAAGTATACTTCATGATAATCCCCCTGAGTTTAACACAATTCCAAAGAGAATAGCAATGTTACAACTCAGAAAGTGTACGCATACCAATTCCTTGAACAAGCTTCTAAAACGTTGCCTTCGGTAGTGATTTGGTGAAGAGGTCGGCCAGATTGTCTTGTGAACTGATTTGTGTGACTTCATCTTCAGATGCTCTTGTTGTTGATATGAAAAGAAGAATTTTGGTGCAATGTGCTTGATGTGTTTCCTTTGATGTAACTCTTCTTGAGTTGTTCGATGCATGCTGCGTTGTCTTCATAGATCATCGTCGGTACATCAAAGACAGGACCTTTGAATATGGCCCACAACTGCTCTCAACTAAGAGCATTCCCGAGTTACTTCGTGTAAGGCGAGAATTTCAGCATGGTTATATGAAGTGGCAACTAAGGGCTGTTTAGTTGACCTCCAAGAGATTGTGGTGCCTCCAACGGTAAAAACATAACCCATTTGAGAACGCGCCTTGTGCGGATCAGATAAGTATCTTGCGTCAGCATAACTAGCAATGCGAGATCAACTCGAGATAAGGAGGTGCGACATCTTTCGAGGATCCGTAAGGATAGAACAAGCCCATATCTGTAATACCCTTAAGGTTGCGAAAAATACCTTTAACACCAGTCCAGTGTCTACGTGCTGGTGCATTACTGTATCTTGCCAAAAGATTAACAACGAAGGAGATGTTGGATCAAGTGCATTGAGCTAAGTATAATAAAGTGCCTATCGCACTTAGAAAAGGAATATTAGACTCCAAAATCTCTTCATCATCCTCTTTCGGACGGAAGTGATCTCGTTTTGCATCTAGCGATTGAACGACCATAGGAGTACTCGAAGGCTTCGCTTTATCCTTGTTAAAGCGACACAACAGCTTCTAGCTGTAGTTCGAATGATGTACTAAGATTACATCTGAACGGTGCTCTATCTCAAGACTGAGACAGTATCGAGTCTTTCCTAGATCTTTCATCTTAAATTTCAACTTCAGGTGTGCGGAAGTTCTCTCGAGCTCTTCAAGAGTTCCGATGAGATTCATGTCATCGACATAAACTGCAACTATCGTAAAACCGAAATGTGACTTCTTAATGAACACACAAGGGCATAGTTCGTTGTTCTCATATCCCTAACTAGTCAAATACTCACTCAGACAGTTATACCACATTCTTCTGGATTGCTTTAAACCGTAGAATGAACGCCTCAGCCGAATTGAGAGCATATTCTGGGGTTTGGAAATATTTGATCCAGTCAATGTCAGTTCTTCGGGAATTTTCATATAAATTTTCGTATCAAGATCCCCATAGAGATACGTAGTTACTACGTCCATCAGCTGCATAGTTAGTTTTTCAAAAACTACCAAACTGATAAGGTAGCGAAAAGTAATCACATCGCTAACAGGTGAATAAATTTTGTCATAGTCAATCCCGGGGCGTTGTGATAAGCCTTGCGCAAGAAGACGAGCTTTGTAACGCACAATTTTGTTCGTCTCATTACGCTTGCGAACAAAAACCCACTTGTAGCGAACAGGCTTCACATGTGGATGAGTACGAGCTACAGGTCCAAACACCTTATGTTTCACAAGCGAATCGAGTTCGACTTGGGTTGCTTGTTTCTAATTTAACCAATCAGTTCTACGTCAACATTCATTAAGGGAACGGGGTTCAATGTCATCGCTCAACATGATCTCAGTAGCTACTGTGTATGCTAATGCATCATCGATGATCATCTCATTTCTACACCAAACATCATCCAAGCTAGCATAATGGACCGAAATCTCACGATTATCGGGAGGTGGATTCGTCTTTTCAAGGACGCTTCCGTAATCTGAATTTCCTCATGAGTTAGATAGAATGAGTAGGCAACAGTCGAATTCATGGTAGGCTGTTCAAGGGCATGTGTCGTGGGTTTCCTCTTCCAGGGGTGTGAATCAGTTGAACCAAGTAGTCTACCATACTTTTGTGTAGGAGCAGATGATTGGCTAGCAGCTAATGTACTTGGATCGCCACAGTTGGCGTCCCTGGCCTCCATGAGGAAAGTCCGTTGTACATTTGGTACATCCGTCTTTGCAGGCACATTTGCAGCTGGAATATGTGATCGTATCACTCATGCCAGATCGGTGAAAGCATCTGGAATATGTGATCTAATATGCGTTGCACTTCAATTTCAGACTGAGTGGCGCGGGGATCTGAATGAGACAAAGTCGGAGTCGTCCACGATAATTCGCATAGTTCTTCAGGAACGTTGACGCTTTTATATCCCTCTAACGACGGGAAAATTGTCTTATAGCAGTGACAATCCATGAAACGAGCAGTAAACAACTCACCTGTCAAAGGTTCTAAATAACGAATGATAGAACGAGAATCATATCCGACATAGATTCTCATCCTTCGCTGAGGCTAGACCTGACAATTCCTGACACGACCCGATAACCCGACACGACACAACACGAAATTAACAGGTGTTCGAGTCGACATGATAACGAATCGGGTAACCCGATAAGCACCTATTAAGATAATGGGTTGGTTCAGGTATACACGTGGGTAACACGATACACGATAAGCAAAATATTAATTTTATAATTGTATAACCCTAAAAAATTACTATAATAATTATATATATTAATTTAACAATTTTATACCCCTAAAAAACTATAATACTTATATATATATATATATATATATTAAATTAAATATTAAAAATTGGTGACCATTGGATCGGCTTAAATATAGATACCATTCGATTTCTTAAGTGTTATACGTACAAAATAAATAAATTTAAATCCACTTAATAAATATATATATATATATATACACACACACACACATACCATTTGAACTTGATAGGATACGAATTCTACGAAACTAATTTTAACGATCCAATCGTCAAACTTGTTTGAATATGCTTCGAGATTGCATCAGCAAAAAAATGGCAAAAAATAAACATTCAGATATCAAGTAACGGGACAAAACTTTTCGAAGGTTATCAAAGAAAAATTACGATTTAACGGTTATTTTAACTCCAATATTGATGATTTTTTTACAGCTACACTCCTTGACCCTATATGAATACAATGAATGAACTCGATCTTCAATTTAAAATATTTAACACTAGTGGATACCACAAAATCTTATGTTATACTTAATGAAAGTATGAATAAACTCTTAAGTGTTAGTGAATATATTGTTTTGATGGGATACGCATTCTACGAAACAAGTTTCACCGATCCAACCGTCAAACATGTTTGTATATACTTTGAGATTGCATACGTTAAAAATCGTAAAAAACAAACATTCAGAGATCAAGTAACGGGACACAACTTTTCGACGGTTATAAACAAAAAAATATGATTTAACGGTTATTTTAACTCCGATTTTGATGATTTTTTACAACTACACTCCTTGACCCTATCTGAATACAATGAATGAATTTGATCTTTAATTTAAAATATTTACACTAGTGGATACCTCAAAATCTTATTTTATACTTAATGAAAGTATAAATAAACTCTAAATGTTAGTGAATCTATCGTTTGATGGGATACACATTCTACGAAACTAATTTCAACGATCCAACTGTCAAACATGTTTGTATATGCTTCGAGATCGCATACGCCAAAAATTGCAAAACACAAACATTCAGAGATCAAGTAATGGGACAAAACTTTTCAACGGTTATACACGAAAAATCATGATTTAAAGGTTATTTTAACTCCGATTTTGATGATTTTTTACAGCTACACTCCTTGACCCTATATGAATACAATGAATGAACTCGATCTTCAATTTAAAATATTTACACTAGTGGATACCACAAAATCTTATGTTATACTTGATGAATGTATAAATAAACTCTAAGAGTTAGTGAATCTATCGTTTTGATGGGATATGCATTTTACGAAACTAATTTCAACGATCCAACCGTCAAACGTGTTTGTATATGCTTCAAGATTTCATACGCCAAAAATCGCAAAAAACAAACATTCAGAGATCAAGTAACGAGACAAAACTTTTCGACGCTTATCAACGAAAAATCACAATTTAACGGTTATTTTAACTCCGATTTTGATGATTTTTTTAAAGCTACACTCCTTGACCCTATATGAGTACAATGAATGAATTTGATCTTCAATTCAAAATATTTACACTAGTGGATACCACAAAATCTTATGTTATACTTAATGAAAGTATGAATAAACTCTCAAGTGTTAGTGAATATATTGTTTTGATGGGATACGCATTCTACGAAACAAGTTTCACCGATCCAACCGTCAAACATGTTTGTATATAATTTGAGATTGCATACGCCAAAAATCGCAAAACACAAACATTCCGAGATCAAGTAAAGGCACAAAACTTTTTGACGGTTATAAACGAAAATTCACGATTTATTATTTTAACTCCGATTTTGATGATTTTTTACAACTACACTCCTTAACCCTATATGAATACAATGAATGAATTCGATCTTCAATTTAAAATATTTACACTAGTGGATACCACAAAATCTTATGTTATACTTAATGAAAGTATGAATAAACTCTTAAGTGTTAGTGAATCTATCGCTTTGACGGGATACGCATTCTAAGAAACTAATTTCAACGATCCAACTGGCAAACTTGTTTGTATATGCTTCAAGATCTCATACGGAAAAAATCACAAAAAATAAACATTCAGAGATCAAGTAACGAGACAAAACTTTTCGACGCTTATCAACGAAAAATCACGATTTAACGGTTATTTTAACTCCGATTTTGATGATTTTTTATAGCTACACTCCTTGACTCTATATGAATAGAATGAATGAATTCGCTCTTCAATTTAAAATATTTACACTAGTGGATACCACAAAATCTTATTTTATACTTAATGAAAGTATAAATAAACTCTTAAGTGTTAGTGAATCTATCGTTTTGATGGGATACGCATTCTACGAAACTAATTTCAACGATCCAACCGTCAAACTTGTTTGTATATGCTTCAAGATCGCATACGCCAAAAATTGCAAAAAACAAACATTCAGATGTCAAGTAACAGGACAAAACTTTTTGACGGTTATAAACGGAAAATCACGATTTAACGGTTATTTTAACTCCGAGTTTGATGATTTTTTACAGTTACACTCCTTGACCCTATATGAATACAATGAATAAACTCGATTTTTAATTTAAAATATTTACACTAGTGGATACCACAAACTCTTATGTTAAACTTAATGAAAGTATGAATAAACTCTCAAGTGTTAGTGAATCTATTGTTTTGATGGGATATGCATTATACGAAACTAGTTTCAACGATCCAACCGTCAACCAGATTTGTATATACTTCGAGATCGCATACGCCAAAAATTGCAAAAAAAAAAACATTCAGAGATCAAGTAACAGGACAAAACTTTTTGACGGTTATAAACAAAAAATCACGATTTAACGGTTATTTTAACTCCGATTTTGATGATTTTTTATAGATACATTCCTTGACCCTATATGAATACATTGAATAAACTCGATCTTCAATTTAAAATATTGACACTAGTGGATAGCACAAAATCTTATGTTATATTTAATGAAAGTATGAATAAACTCTTACGTGTTAGTGAATCTATCGTTTTGATGGGATACGCATTCTACGAAACTAATTTCAACAATCCAATCGTCAAACTTGTTTGTATATTTTTCAAGATCGCATACGCCAAAAATCGCAAAAAACAAACATTCAGAGATCAAGTAACGGGACAAAACTTTTCGACGGTTATGAACGAAAAATCACGATTTAACTGTTATTTTAACTCCAATTTTGATAATTTTTTATAGCTACACTCCTTGACCCTATATGAATACAATGAATGAATTAGATCTTCAATTTACAATATTTACACTAGTGGATACCACAAAATCTTATGTCATGATGATCGATGAAAATTGAGGATTTTGTAAAAGGAATAATATGCAAGCTTTGAGTTCCATTGGCAAGGTTTAAACTTTTGAGAAAGGTTTCATAACCTTGAAAACAAAAACTCTTTCATTTTGCACATCCTTGCACATTTAATATTTTGTAATAGACTAGTAGCGTATGAATGTTTGTTTATTAGGCTCTTATTTTCGAGTGTAGATGTAGTACTTAAACGACAAATGTGTTTTAATGTTTTCACGTAATATTTATGTGGCAATCTGTGGTATGTGCAAATTTAAGAAAAAATATATATTTTTCTTAATGGGTCATAACGGGTCGGGTGGGTAAAGTGACCCGACTTGTTAAGGACCCGTTAAGAAAACAGGTGTTACACGAAAACGACACGAACACGACAGACACAACCCGTTTTCCAGGCCTAGATGAGGCCCTATTTTTGTACGTAAGGGCGGAGAAATCGGCACATAAACCGCACAACCATAAACGCGCAGATGCGATATTTTGGGTTCGTATCCGGTAACCAACTAAATGGCGCTATATGGTTGGGTCGCAATAGGCCTCAGGCAGACTAACATGGTTGCGTGCAATATTACATGGCCCTAGGCAGCAATCGGGAGCTTAGTACGTATGACCAACGATTGAGTAATCATTTGTAAGCGCTTAATGAATGCCTCTGCCAGTTCGTTCTGGGTGTGAACATAGGGTACTGGATGTTCAACTTCAACCCCAACCGACATGCAATAATCTTCAAAAGTTTTAGATGTGAATTCTCTAGCATTATCCAATCGAATATATTTGATCGGACAATCAGGGTGGTGAGCCCTGAGCTTGATAACCTGAGCCAACAGTTTGGAGAATGCAGCGAACGAATGATCCTCCAAACAAAAAAGTGTTGTGGACAACAAGCACACATGTGACCAACGTGTGACCAACATGTGGAAGCGTCAACCAAAACCATAAAATATCTAAATGGTCCGCATGAGGGTGAATCGATCCACAAATGTCCCCCTGAATCCTTTGTAGAAAAATATGAGGATTTCAAATGAATCTTGTCATAAGAAGGCTTAATAATGAGTTTTCCCATGGAGCAGGTTTGACATACGATTCCTTGAATCGAACCTCAACTTCAGGTTAGTGGATGTCCGTGTGATGATTTGAGGATACGCTGCATCGCTATTCGTCCAGGGTGTCCTAAACGATGATGCCAAAGTGTAATTTCATGTGCGGTCCCAGAGGTAGGGTTGGCCACATAGTGGCTTTCTATAGGGCGTATGATCGTAGTATACAGACCACTAGGGATATACTCCATCTTTTCTAGAATACGCTTTTGGTCATATTCGTATTAAGTAATGCATATAAATTCAACTCCATTTTCTACATAGGTTTCAGTGTGGTAATTATTATCCTAATGTCCTTGAAACTCAACAAAGTTCTTCTGGAATGTGGAGAATAGAGTGCCTTATCAATGGTCAAAATTGTACCATTGGACAACATGATATGTGTATTACCGTATCCTTCGATAAGGTTGGATGGGCTTGGGAAGGTTGTCAGAGGTGCATTCTTAGGTATGAAGTTAGTAAAATAGATGCGTTCCCGCAAAATGGTGTGCGTGGTTGCACTATAAGCCAGACAACTAACTTTCCCACTAGTCATACCTAGAAATAAAAAATTAATTTGAATCGGTCACATGCATAAAAGTTCTTAAAAACAAATATCCATTCAAAATAATTTAAGTATTCAAGGATGGTAATTAATAAAAACTTAACATCCAAAAACAAATCACCAACATATAATCCAAACATAAAGGAAAATTGTGCAAAATTAAACCAAAAAACAAGGGGCGTTTCGCCACTATGTGGAATTCGGCCCCATTATTCTAAAATTTAACTAGAAAAAGTTTATGTCTAAGATTCTAAACTTCCATAGGGGTGATATCCTCCTGAAAGTCTAAAACCTCTATCTTGGTACTTTCCGGTTCATCTACTTGCACAAAGTTTGATTCAAACTTCTTACGACAACAATCGTATTTAGCTACAACCTTATGAGGACCACGGCAAACACGGGACCAATGGTCTTTTGAACCATAGTGGTAGAACATGTCCGCATCCATGGTTTCAAGTGCTTTGCCTCTATTCTTGAAGTTTGGGGCATTGGGAGCGACGTTAGGGCGCTTCTGGGCTTGGTTTCCTCCCTTAGGTGGGCCTTGGCTCTATTGACCTTGACGGGGTGGCTTCTGGCCGCCCCTACCATGCCTATGT
Source organism: Cotoneaster glaucophyllus (assembly GCA_036320875.1). Classification (NCBI taxonomy): domain Eukaryota; kingdom Viridiplantae; phylum Streptophyta; class Magnoliopsida; order Rosales; family Rosaceae; genus Cotoneaster; species Cotoneaster glaucophyllus. The sequence continues at coordinate 24,483,403 of CM070058.1, forward strand.
TGGTGTTTTGAGCATTGTGCTTCAGGCACAGTAGTCACTATAGTAGGTCAAGCTTGATGAATTTTTTTGAACAGCTGATTCTGCTTTTTAGCGAGAAGTAAAACAGAGATCAAATTTGAAAACTTAGTGAACTTTTGAGCCTTATATTGTTGCTGCGAGATAGTATTAGTAGCAGATGAGGTCGAATAGGTATTCTCCAAGAGATCTTCTTCGGTTAAGGTCTCATTACAGAACTTGGGAAATGATCGGATTCAACAAACTTCATTATTATATTCATTCACATACTTAAAGTCTTGGAAGCGCAAATGCTTCCAGTCACGTCTTGCTTCAGGCAAGAAGATGTCTTTTTGATGATCAAAACGATCAGCCAAAGTGACCCAGAATGCTCGTGGATCTTCATCAACAAGGTACTCGGTTTGCAGTGCTTCATGAATATGTCTTCGGATGAAGATCATGGTAGTGGCTTCGCCAACCAGATTGTTCGTCTCACCTTCAATGGCAGGACGCAAATTCTTTGCAGTGAGGTGGAGCTTCACATCTTGGACCCACTTGAGGTAGTTTCTTCCAAAGACCTCTAAAGCGGTGAAGTTGTGTTTGTTCAAATTCGACATGCTCCTATCACAAAATAAATGGACAAGATGTGGTTAGTGTAATGGAGAAAAATCAATCCATTCACATAGAAGTAGAACATTTAGGTTCTAATAGACATGTATTGGTTTAAATTTACATGAAAAAGCTTGGGGTTTTCATGGGTGATGTTTATAAGGAAAACTTCAGGTTTTCAAACAAGGCATGTTTCTAGAAACTTCAGGTTTCGAAATAATTATGAACTTCATATTCATATGTTCCTGCAAAAACAACAAAAATATATACAGAAATATACAACAAGAAAATATGCAAATAGAACTTCAGGCCTTTATAATAATTGAATTAATTATTTGGACTTCGGGCCAAAATTAAAGTGCGGGTGAAAAATTATAAAGCCCAAATTGTCAAAAAAACAAAAAAAACAATGAAGCTCGGGGCCCAAAAACAAGGACCAAAAAACCCATGGACGAGCTTATTGAATTTGTTCCATGGTTCAGGCCCAATAGGAAGCGAGCCGAGCCAGGGGAATAAGCCTATATGCATAGAGTTGGGCAACAGGCGCAGGCCTAGATGGCAGAGGCCCAAATAGGGTGCCAATCATGTGCATCAGATACACTTATGCACCAGCACAGAGGCTAGGATCTAGTGTGGTACGGTGTAGGGAAACCACAGTAGCCGAGCGAGCTAAGTTCCGCTTTAGCGTGGGACACGGGAACACTAAAGCTCAATAGGGCTGGTGTCGCGAGTGGGCCGACATGAGGGGGTTGCAGTGGGCTACTGCATGCAAGCCCAAAAAACCAAGTCTAGGTTTTAGGTTAGGCCAAGAATAACCAAAGCCCAGAAGGACTGGGTCTTAGACCAGAAAAAGGTCCCACCCTTGTGCTGGGTGTGCCGCTGGGGAAGAACACCATACCCGTCACTTCTAACGGTGGTCTTGGGTTATGGTTCACCATAGAACCTCTTCCCATGTGACAGAGAGTGAAATCTCGACGTTGACTAACTAAGAAACCCTTGGGTTCGAGTTAGGGTTTTCGAACTTTGATGAGATTACGAAAAATCTCAACCATGATTTTTTACCGAGACGACTTCAGGTTGTCAGGAATGGCAGTCGTGGTGGTTGGGTATGGCTGCAAGCCATGCTTTTGTCAGAAAATCAGTGGTGACATGGGTGATGGCGTTGGGTTCTATGTTTTGGAGCTTAGGAGGCTCCATGGTCTCGGCTTGCTTGCGGGTTTGGGTTCGAAGAACCCAAAATTTTATTTATTTATTTATAGTTAAATTCAATTCAATTGTATGCATATTCATATAATTCAATGCATGAGCAGATATATGATGCAATTCATGGCAATATCAACTCACATAATTCAACAAATTACGGATATAATGCATACACAATTTATGTAGAATCTAAAATTTGAAAAACTTAAAGTTGGGTCATGCATTATGGTGAATGTTCATGCTATCAGGGCTGCAAAAATATCGAGATAAAAATCGATGCTTTGGAAGAACCTGATTGCGTGGTGATATTGATGACTTGGTTTGATGCAGAATTTTTTTCTTCAATTTAGCTTTCCATCTCCAAAGCTTGTATCACGTTTAACACAAAAAATTTAAATTGAATCAATAAAAGTATATGAATCAATAAAATCAAAATTTAATCAATTAAAAATAATTGAAACGTAATACTCTCCTGATTGAAGACGAATAATTTTCACGTCAGATTCCTAAGCACAACGGTAGAAGCGTGCTAATAACATGTTGTGGCTTATATTTAACTGACAAGGGAGAGGGGGGCGACGACATAGAGAAAATATAGAGAGATATGTGTTTGTAGGGTTGTGTAGAAGATGTATTATTCCCCCAACGCAGTGCCTTTATTTATAGTAATGAGGGAGAGAAGAAATCCTTCTCCTCCAAGGAATACAAGTCCTAATAGGGAAGAATAACTAGGATCAAATCTAATCTAGGATTTACACAATTTCACTTAAATAAGAAGTTTATAACACGACAAGTAAAAAAACCATCTATCAACTAAAAGGAAAAAGTGAGAATCAACAAATACCATTTTTATTTATAATTAAAAACAAAAAACTAATGACATGTAAATAAAATAAATTTAAAAATGCTTAGGTGGACATTAGTCAAGCATCTTAATCAAATCTTTAAGACACAAATGTTTAATAAAAATATGTAGAAAAATAGCGGGGGATTCTAATTTCCCGATTATATTTCTCAATTTTTCTTAGTTCTATCAACAACACGAAAAGTGATTGAAAACTCTTAAATTTATTTATTTTTCAAATTCTCACAACACAGTCCTTGAAATTTAATTGAAGTCATTGTGCTCAGTGTTGTACTTGTACCTTTTATTAGAGGCCCTAAACTTACATTTGAGTACGAAACATAATCGGGTTTGGTTTATAACTTGTAATGTCACATCCCGACCCGGGGTCCACCACACTCCCGGGCCCGCTCCACCACCGTAGCACGATATTGTCCGCTTTGGGCCCCGACTACGCCCTCACGGTTTTGTTTCTGGGAACTCACACGAGAACTTCCCAGTGGGTCACCCATCATGGGATTGCTCTCGCGCGCTACTCGCTTAACTTCGGAGTTCCTACAGAACCCGAAGCCAGTGAGCTCCCAAAAGGCCTCGCGTTAGGTAGGGATGGGAATATACATATAAGGATCACTCCCCTGGGCGATGTGGGATCTCACAATCCACCCCCCTTAGGGGCCCGACGTCCTCGTCGGCACACCACGGCCAGGGTTAGGCTCTGATACCAAATTGTCACATCCCGACCCGGGGTCCACCACACTCCCGGGCCCGCTCCACCACCGTAGCACGATATTGTCCGCTTTGTGCCCCGACTACGCCCTCACGGTTTTGTTTCTGGGAACTCACACGAGAACTTCCCAGTGGGTCACCCATCATGGGATTGCTCTCGCGCGCTACTCGCTTAACTTCGGAGTTCCTACGGAACCCGAAGCAAGTGAGCTCCCAAAAGGCCTCGCGCTAGGTAGGGATGGGAATATACATATAAGGATCACTCCCCTGGGCGATGTGGGATCTCACATGTAAGGTTTTGAAAAATAATTTTTGGAGAACCGTTTTGCAAAATGAAAACGATAAATAAGATTTTGTTGCAGTCATATTTAGAATAGGAATGTGATTGTGTAAATCCTAGAGAATATGGGAATGTATCTTATATTCCTATTAGGACTAGATTAACTATTAAATGTTGTAATCCTAAAGGGAAAGTTATTTACCCTTTCTACTACTATAAATAAAGGCACAATGGGGTGAATCAAACACACCTGACATTTAACTCAATCTCTTTTCTCTCTAAAGTGGCCGGCCCCCTCTCTCTCACTCTCTCCCTCCCTAGATCGCTCAATCAAATAGGCCTACAACACGTTATCAGCACGCTCTTGCCAGAAGCTAAGGAATTGACGAGCTAAGGACTTGACGCATAGTAGGAAGAGGCTATCATCCACCACATTCAAAGGCTTATTTGTTTTCTGCTACTCAGGTACGCTTAAAATAAAGTAAGATATTTGAAACGACTCTAAAGCATGAAAACATTCCCCATGATGCATGAACCCCCTATGTTTATATTTTCCTTCCTATATATATATTCATATATATATTTGTTTCATGTATCGCACAATTAAATTGTTATGTGGAATTTGTGAGTCAAAGTATAAAAACAAATTAGAAGCAAGTTAGGGTTTCCTAAACCTTAAGGGATTTGAAAAAGAAAAAAAAAAGAAAAAAAAAAGGGGGAATTGGATTTGGTGCGGCATGCACCATCCCTGGGCTCCAACACGGCAGGGCCTGCAGCCCTCGCCCAAAACCTTCACGTCAGCCCTCGGGCTGGGCTTTCTGCGCAAGGCCCGTAGCCTTTCCCAGCGCCACACACGCACTGCCCAAGTTTCTAGGCTCCCCTGTGCGACACCCACAAGCCAACATAAGCTGGGTTTGCCCACCGTGCCCCCCCCTTGGCCCAAACCCAAACCCAGCTGCAGGCTGGGAGGTCCTCACCCTCTCCGTGGCCTGCAGACCACCCCCGAAGCCCTATTGGCCCGTGTGACTTATACTCAAGGCACCCCGTGCCTTCTCACACCCACAGCACAAGCCCAAAAATTATTTTGGGGCTCTAATTTCGATCCAATAATATTATGTCAATATTATTTTGCTTCTACAATCGACCCTGTATGGCCCGATTTATTGAATTAATTAAAAGTGACATGCAGTCCATTAATCTGATAATGAATCCAAAATTCTTGACCTGAAGATCACTTTTGGACATTAACGATTCAATAATTTATCTTTATACTTTAAACCGTCACATACTTTCGTAGTAACGAAGCTCTCACACTTGAGTTCCCGAAGAAACTCAAATCCACTACACTTAGTTAGTATATTGCATTCTGTGTTTCTTGCAGGAACCTCTCATTATGAACTAATTGTTCATAAAAATACTAAATTGAACCTGTAGTTTCAAATTTAGTGCCTTTGAAACCTGAAGTTTTCATTCAAAACTTACCACATGAAACCTGCAGTTTTCATGCATAAATTAAACCAATACATGTCTAAAGAACCTGTATGTTCTACGATATATGTCTATGCCTTACCATATGACTACTCACGTTTTTTCCCTCCGTTTTAGGGACATGTCGAACTTGAACAAGCTCGATTTCACCGCTCTAGAAGTCTCTGGAAGAAACTATCTGAAGTGGGTTCAAGACGTGAAGCTCTATTTAGTTGCAAAGGGCATTAGAGCCACCATCGAGACTCCTATCTCCGACAAACCTGTTGACGAAGCTCAGAAGGCTACTGCAATGATCTTCATTCGAAGACACATCCATGATCCATTGCAGACCGAGTATCTCGCTGAAGAGGACCCACGCACCCTCTGGCTTGCTCTGGCTGACCGTTTCGATCACCAGAAAGACATATACTTGCCTGAAGCAAGACACGACTGGCAGCATCTTCGCTTCCAAGACTTTAAGTCTGTAAATGAATACAACTCTGAAGTTTGTAGAATCTGTTCTCTTTTGAAATTCTGCAAAGTGGAACTAACTGAATCAGATATCCTGGAGAAGACCTATTCGACCTTCTATGCCACCAATATTGTCCTGCAGCAACAATATAGGGCACATAAATTCACCAAGTTCTTGGATTTGATCTCTGTTTTACTTCTCGCTGAAAAGCAGAACCAGCTTTTGATGAGAAACCATCAAGCTCGACCCACTGGCTCGCACGCCGAGCCTGAAGCACATGCGACTAATTCTCGCAGCCATAAAAGACGACCGCATCGTTGTGGCAGTGGCAATGGGGGACAACCCCAACCACGGGCCCAAGGTCAACAGAGTGCCGCACCTAAGGGCAGAATTGCGACCCAGCAGCGTCCACCACTCGCCCCTAAGGTCCCAAACTTCAAAAATAAGGGCAAAGCTCCCATTCAGGCTGCTTTTACTGTTGGACATGTGTTATCGTTGTGGATCAAATGATCATTGGTCACGCGTATGCCGAGCTTCCCCTGAGGCTATTGCCAAGTATCATTCTCGTCGTGAGTCTAACTTTGCACATGTGGATCATCCGGAAGATGCAACTACATCAATGGAGATATCATATTTCCAGGTGGCGTCAGCACCTATGGACGAATAAATTAGACATGTTTCTAGGGCATGTACCCCTAGTAGCCAAACCCACTAGGAGTGGTCGGCCCCTACCCCTATTTTGTTAGGTTTATGGTTTAATTTTGGACAATTTTTCCTAAGTGTTTGGAATAATTTGTTTGGTTTTGGTATGTTTTGAATTATGGATTGTTATTGGAATGGATATTATTTTCTCGAATTGCTTAATTGAATGAATGGACTTATATTATACATGTGACCAATTCAATCAATTTATTTATAGGTATGCCTAGTGGGGAAGTTAGTTGTCTGGCAGATAGTACAACCACGCACACCATCTTGCGTGAACGACACTATTTTACTAACTTGATACCTAAGAAAGCTCATTTGACAACTCTCTCAGGCCCATCCAACCTGATCGAAGGATACAGAAAGGCACGTATCATGTTGTCTAATGGTACAATCTTGACCATTAAGGAGGCACTCTATTCTCCACGTTCCGGAAGAATGTTGCTGAGTTTTAGAGATATTCGAGATAATAAATATCATCTTGAAACCACTGAAGACCATGGTTCTGAATTTCTTTGTATCACTTCATACGAATATGGCCAGAAGCATATTCATGAGAAGTTGGAACGTCTGCCGAGTGGGTTGTACATTACAACCATTTGGGGCATAGAAGCCCACACAGTGGCCGGCCCTATGCTAGAGTTTCAGGACACTTTGTTGCTTTGGCATGATCGTTTGGGACACCCTGGACGTGACATGATGTGTCGTATCCTTAAATCTTCTCACGGGCATAAGTTACATCCCTATGCTAGGGTTCCGACATGCCAAGCGTGTTCTATAGGGAAGTTGAATATTCAACCCTCCCACACATAGATTATTCACGACCCCCCCTAAATTTCTTCAGATGATTCAAGGGGACATTTGTGGACCTATCCAACCAACTTGCGGACCATTTAAATATTTTATGGTGTTGGTTGATGCATCGACAAGATGGTCACATGTTTGCTTGTTATCCACACGCAACGCCGCGTTTGCTAAACTCCTAGCTCAAATCATTAAGCTAAGGGCTCACCACCCTGATTATCCAATTAAGTCGATTCGACTGGATAACGCTGGAGAGTTTACGTCACAGACTTTTGACGAGTATTGCATGTTAGTAGGGATTGATGTGGAACATCATGTGCCCCATGTTCACACCCCAAATGGCATGGCAGAAGCTTTCATAAAGCGCCTTCAAATGATAGCTCGAACTTTGGTTATGAGAACCAAATTGCCGGCATCTGCCTGGGGCTATGCAATACTGGACGCATCTATGTTGGTCCGCCTGAGGCCCATCGCTACCCAACCACATTCACCGTTACAGTTGGTCACTGGATATGAGCCTAACGTCTCGTATTTACGGGTGTTTGGGTGAGCCATTTATGTGCCAATAGCGCCGCCACTACGTACCAAAATGGGTCCTCAGAGAAAAATGGGAATCTATGTCGGTTATGATTCGCCATCAATTGTTCGCTACTTAGAACCCTTGACAGGAGATCTCTTTACCGCACGTTTTGCGGATTGTCACTTTGATGAGACAGTATTCCCGCCGTTAGGGGGAGATAAGCATGCTAACGTTCTAGTAGAACGCCACGAATTATCGTGGTATGCTCCCACTATGTCTCATTTAGATCCCCGCACTGCCCAGTCTGAAACTGAGGAGCGTCGAATTATAGATCTTCAGAGCATTGGTCAAAGCATGCCGGATGCCTTTAATGACCTAGCAAAGGTGACAAGATCACATATACCCGCTGCAAACACACCTGCAAGGATAGATGTACCTCGTGTACTTCAACAACCCGCCTGGGAAGGCCGGACCGTCCCTGAAGGTGGGGAGGCCGCACCCTCCACGTAACAAGGTACATTGGCAGCTAGCCAATCATCTGCTCCGACCATGAAGCGTGGCAGACCCCCTGGTTCAAAGGATTCACAACCCCGGAAGAGGAAAACGGCACCAACTGGTGACCCTAGTTTGAATCCGACCATCGCTCACTCATCCGTTCCAACGCATGAGGTTATTCTAGATTACGGTGATGCTTCAGACGAAACATGCCCGCCTCTCGAGAATCGCGAGATTTCGGTCCACTACACAGTATTGGATGAGGTTTGGAATAGGAATGAGATGATCGTCGACGATGCATTCGCGTACTCAGTAGCTACTGACATCATGCTTAGTGATGACATTGAACCACGTTCCGTCGATGAATGCCGACGTAGAACCGATTGGTCAAACTGGAAACAAGCAATCCAGGTCGAACTCGATTCGCTCGTGAAACGTAAGGTATTTGGACCTATCATTCCTACACCACCACACGTGAAGCCTGTTGGCTAAAAGTGGGCTTTCGTGAGGAAACGTAATGAGAAGAATGAAATAGTGCGATACAAAGCACGCCTCGTAGCACAAGGCTTCTCTCAACACCTTGGAATTGATTATGAGGAGACGTATTCCCCCGTAATGGACGTCATAATGTTCCGCTACCTAATCAGTTTGGTAGTTTCCGAAAAACTGAATATGCAGCTCATGGACGTGGTAACCGCGTATCTCTATGAGGATCTAGATACAGAAATCTACATGAAAGTTCCAGAAGGACTTCCATTGACTGGTTCAAATAGTTCTAGACCACGGAACACTCTCTCAATTAGGTTGAGGAGGTCACTCTACGGATTGAAACAATCCGGGCGGATGTGGTATAACCGTCTGAGTGAATATTTGACAAGTCAGGGTTATGTGAACAACGAACTATACCCATGCGTGTTCATAAAGAAGTCACATTCCGGATTTGCAATCGTTGCAATTTATGTCGATGACATGAACCTCATCGGGACTCTCGCAGAGCTTGAGGAAATTGCTGCACACTTGAAATCGGAATTTGAGATGAAGGATCTTGGGAAAACTCGATATTGCCTCGGCCTGGAGATCGAGCATTGTTCGGATGGAATCTTAGTACATCAATCGAACTACACCCAAAAGGTGTTGCGACGTTTTAATGAGGATAAAGCGAAGCCTTCGAGCACACCCATGGTCGTTCGAACTCTAGATGCTAAACGAGATCCCTTCCATCCAAAGGAGGATGAGGAAGAGATTTTGGAACCCGAAGTTCCTTACCTAAGTGCAATTGGGGCTTTATTGTACTTGGCTCAGTGCACTAGACCCGACATTTCCTTCGCTGTGAATCTATTGGCTAGATACAGCAATGCGCCCACACGCAGGCACTTGAATGGTGTCAAAGACATTTTCCGCTGCCTCAAAGGTACTACAGATTTGGGCTTGTTCTATACCCGTAAATCTCCGAGTGTTGCCACCCCCTATAGCCCTCGGATTGATTCTCACCTTGTTGGTTACGCAAATGCTGGATATCTGTCTGACCCACATAGAGCACGTTCTCAAACGGGTTATGTCTTTACTGTTAGAGACACCGCTATATCTTGGAGGTCTACCAAGCAAACGCTAGTCGCGACTTCGTCTAACCATGCTAAGATTCTCGCCCTGCATGAAGCATCGCGTCAGTGCTTTTGGCTGAGAGAAGTTATGGAACATATTTGAAGATTTAGTTGTCTTACATCAGTCGTTGACCTTCCTACGACGATCTTTGAAGACAATGCAGCATGTATCGAGCAGTTAAAGAAGGGATACATCAAGGGAGACAACACCAAGCACAGAGCGCCGAAGTTCTTTTACTCACACAAGCAGCAGCAGCATCAGAACATTGAAGTCAAGCAAATCCGTTCCCAGGACAACTTGGCCGACCTCTTCAACAAGTTGTTGCCCAAGTCTACATTTCAGAAGCTCGTCCAAGGAATCGGTATGCGTAAATTATTTGAATTAAATCGCTTGTAGTTCTCTTATTTAGAAGTTGTGTCTAACTCAGGGGGAGTATCCAGAAGCATACTCACATGATCTTAATGTACTCTTTTTCCTACGATTAGGAGCATTTTTCCCACTGGGTTTTTGCTACCTAACGAGGTTTTAATGAGGCATCCATCCTGGGATGATCATACTCCGTTGAGTTCACTACACTCGTCCAGTTTGACGTTTGTTTAAGACATTATGCATATTTTCTTACTTTTCCCTTAGTCTATGGGTTTTCCCCATATCTTGGGTTTTACCATAGCGAGGTTTTTGTGAGTTTTTACACATGCATACTTCAACGTAAATTTGAGACTCGCGATCGCCCGTTGTGCTAATGAATTCATCAACTATTCTACCTTATCTGCTGAAGATCTGATGCGATGGTTTGTTGAGTATTTACACACTCAAGGGGGAGTGTTGCAGTCATATTTAGAATAGGAATGTGATTGTGTAAATCCTAGAGAATATGGGAATGTATCTTATATTCCTATTAGGACTAGATTACCTATTAAATGTTGTAATCCTAAAGGGAAAGTTATTTACCCTTTCTACTACTATAAATAAAGGCACAATGGGGTGAATCAAACACACCTCACAATTAACTCAATCTATTTTCTCTCTAAAGTAGCCGGCCCCCTCTCTGTCACTCTCTCCCTAGATCGCTCAATCAAATAGGCCTACAACAGATTTTGCATTTTTATGAATTAAGGATATGTTTGGTAGTTTAACCTGAGAAAGATTTTATAGAATGAAAATTTTGATAACGCGTCTAGTACCAATATTTAAAATATAACAAACAAATATAAATTTGTGTTGGTAGTAGTGGCGGTGGTAATGGTTGAGACGAGCGGTAACGATGGTTATTGGAGTGGTGGTAGTTGTGAGGATATTTGGGATGAGATGGTGGAGGTGGTGGTGACCATGGTGAGGGTGATGGGGTGGAGAATGTGGTGATGGTGGTGGCACTGCCCTTCTTACTTGGTTTGAGCTATATTATGACCTGTTAATGATACTTAGGCAGAAAGAATAAAAAAAAGGGAGCGAAATTGAGAGAGAAAGATAACTAAAAGAATGCCAAACATTCAAGAGAATGACTACATTAACTTAACATAGGACTGAGGTAATGATTTAACAAGGTATCATCGTTTAGTCCAATTACCCTACTTAAGACTTCAAGTCAGTTTGAGGCTCAGTGAGGAAGCTTTTTTCATCACCCCAATCTATGTTCCTTCTACTATATTCTTTAGATTTGGGATTAAGTACAGTCTATAGGGCTTTGATTGTTTCATCTCATTTGAGATTCATCCCGTCCTACGAAATAAGGTTGTTTCCTAAGGTATAGAATCACAAATCAAGCCTCAACAAGATGCTTGACTTGGCGTTCTGATTTTGGTAGCAGTGCCAGTATGCGGCGATCTTTTAGAAAGCGCCAAAAAGACTCCTTATAATTAAAAATGAAATAGCACACATCAGAGTCGGGCCAAGATTCGCCCTCAAGTGCGCTCTACACGAACAGACCAATCAAAGATGTGTGCGATGTAGATCAAACAATGAGGGTACAAAATTAGCATATGAACTGTGGGACAAGATGCGAAACTTTAGAGAGGAAGAGACTCAAAGATATGGAAAAAAATAAACGAGTGAGGGCATGTCCAATCTCTTTTGCAAGGAACCAATCTCAAAGCTAAAAAAGAATAAGTCAACACACTCTTTGTCAGAACAAAAGCGAACTGGCTTTGATGACAAGATGCTTCTGAAAAGAGAGGATTTGTAAGACCCTATTAGTATAGATCTAGGGAATCACGAGCCAATTGTCTTGAACATTGTCTTTGCAGGAACTCTCACCCTAATTTAGGTATAATATTGAACACAAACATCTCATTGGTCGGAGGGGACATCCTAATATTATACAAGAGGGCGAAGATAAAATCAATTCACACAAAAAGGCTAGTTACAAAGCTCAAAGCGCTTGATCATCGCCCTTGGCCCAACCCACCTACTTATCTCAAAACATGCACTTCTTTCAAGGAAATAGGGTATTAGATTGTCTGCTTTTTAAGATTACAATTCAAAGTTGGTACACTGCTACCAAACCGGATTTTCACCTGCTTTAAGATTCCACATGGATTCACCAATCAGATATCTCTTTTCGACTTAGTTATGCAATTAGTCGTGACAAGAGGAAGTCCCCATATCTACCATATCTAGTTCCAATGTAAGTTGGTGAAATGTACCTTCAATTCGCTACTTCAAATTCTAATTCACTCATGCAGTGCTTAGGTTTCGAGACAAATTAAGAGTGTTTGAATTGAGACTGAGTAGGATTATCTTAATGATGAAGAAGATGTTGGATATATGTCAACAATCTGTGATAAATTTATATATGCTAATTAATAATAAATGCAAACAGTGTATGAACAATGAAATAATATTAAACAGAAATATTGAAGATCGAGGCTTGCGTACCGCAATGTCCTTGAAACAGAAATTTCGTCCCTACTCAGTGCTTGTAGTTCTACGGATGTCTGCTTCACCAGGATTCAACGATCAAGTTAGAATTCCAGCATCGGAAAACTTAACTTCTGGCGAATTTCTTTGTGGTTCTCTCAGTAAGGATGTTTTGGATTGTAGAAGAAGATTTGTAATTTTTTGTGTTCTAAATGCCATGCAGATGGATGTATATATAGTGGGATTATGCATGTTCGCAACAGGTATGAGAATGAGATGTGACTGTTAGGAGACATACTCTCTAGAGGGGTGCTTTGCTCTGCATTCTTTCTAAACTCTTCAGACTTCATCTGAAAGGATGAGTCTTTTGGTAAAAAAAATAGATAATTAATTAAATTCAAAATTAATTAAAAATAATTAATTAAATCCTAAAATAATTAATTAAAGTATTTAATTATTAGAGCTCGAGCCTCAGAGCCCCAAGGCCCATCTTTTGATAATTAATTATATATTAATTATTAATTAATTAGTATACCCCAAAGCCCAACCCCAAGGGTGAGCCCAAGTTTATTCTCCAAGACTTATTATTCCAATCACCTTCTATAAGGGACAAAGCCTTATAAAGTGAGGAAACCTTTTGGGAATGGCCAATGTGGGACAATGAAATTTCTACTCAAAATTTCCAACAGAAGATGGTAAAATGTCAAGGTCTTACTATTGATTTTTGATAGGCGCATATTTATGCGACTTAGTTAGCTTGTTTTCTTGCATTTACTTAGCTAAATTATGTTTATTATAGTGTTTTAAGCTATTTTCGTGTATTTGTAGGTTCAAATGGCAAAAGTAGCAAGAAAGTGCATTTTGGAGTGTTTTGGAGCAGTTTTGGGCCAAGAATGGATAGCTTACTTATGGAGCAAGGTGGATGGACGAATTTGAAGTTCAATAAAGGCTAGGAATCAGCTAAGAAGATGGAAGAATTAATGCAAGACAAAGAAGATAAGGAGACATCAAGAAACATGGAACATTATCTCAAACATTATCCAAAACCTTATCTTATCTTATCCAAACAACCTTATCTTATCCTTACCTTATCCTAATCCTATCCTACCTTGTTTTCAGCTACAAAGAAGGATTCCCACTCACATTAGATTATCTAGAAGTTTCTAGAAGCTATATCTTATTCCCTAAATCCATGCCGCACCTGCCCTTCTAGAAGCCTAAGAATCTGGCGCACAAGCTTCTCCTTTTCCTTGGTGGATTGTGCCATCCCTCTCCTACCTGGACTTGTGTTGTGTGAATCCCTTTTCCTCCAGAATTTGGTGCGCATCCAGCCCTATAAATACCTACATCTGCCGCACCATTCATTCACCACCTCTATCCATCATTCACCACAAATCCTTCATTGTGCCGCAGCAAGGAGAAGAAGAGGAGTCCCTTGGATCGTAACCTACCATTCAAGCTTGGATTGCTGGAGCGTCCCTAGGTGTATTCTATCTTTTGTTAGTTCAATGTTTAGTTTAATTTATCTTTGTTTTGTTGCGAACATGAGGAGCTAAACTCGTTTTAGCTAGAGGCGAATTCAGAGCCATGAACATATATGTGACATGAATTGATTACCTTCATTTATTATTTCGTAAATCATGAATGCAATTTACTTAACTGTTTGATTGATAACTTATTCTTGTATGTGGGTTAAGGGTGCACACTTAGTTTGCATGCATAAATTTGATGCTAGAATATAAGTGATTTTCATCTAATCGTTATGAACTTATATTCATAAGTAGTGGAGGTTGCTAGTCACGATCGTGTTAAGTAAATTCCTGGCAGGAGTATCATGCAGTTCATAGTTACGAATGCTTTGTCAATGCTTATGATTTTCATAGAGCTTAATGATCTTTGATAGTATTTCTATTATGCAGTTCATGTAGGGAATTTGATAAGAATAATTTGGTTGTCGGCGCAGAGTCCAATTCAATTAACTTAGGAAAATCTGAAGGTTAATTAGTGCAGTTCACGGTTAATCTGGGGTATTGAGATTCATGATTTAGAGAGATAATAACTGGAAATTGATTTGTGTTGCATATGTGTCATGTGTGGTAAAGGACCCTCTAGCTAGCCATTCACCCATTCAAATCACCCAATTTCGTGTCTAATTTACTTTGTTTTTGCAATCTGTTTAGTTTAGTTAATTTCGTCCAAATCAATCCCCCCCCTTTAATTGTGTTAGGTTAGCTTAGTTAGAACTTGTTCAAATCTGTCCATTTTAGTATTTTGAGTCTTGTTAGTCTTAAATTCGTCCAAATAAATCCCTAGAGTCAGTTTTGTGTCTATTTGCTAGTATTGTGCTGTTTTGAGTCTGTTTAGTGTGTTTTGAGTTATAAGTGTCTAGTTTTGTGTTTTTGAGTCATATTTGTGTAGATTAGCAGCCCTAGTTAATCCCCGGCCTAGAACGATCTCTACTTTCTTATACTACAACTATCTTAATAGGGTTTTAATTTGTGTGCTAAGTTTTTATCACATCAATTTTTCTAACAGAGCTATGAATTGTTTCAATAGACCTTGGAAGAATGCTTTGTTATCAAGCTTATAGGTAAATCATTGAATGTAATTCATTTATTGATTGATTTGATTGAATATTATGCAAATTGATTGGATATTATGCAAATTGATTCATAGTATTGTGCTTTAGTACTTTCAAATATTGTTGTTTGGTTATGGATATTGATAATAATCTGAATGCTGCTCAAGAGCCGAAATGAAAGAGTGGTAATGGGAAGCATTTGAGGAAGAAGCATTGTTATCCGTTCTTAAGGATTTTGTTTCTTGGAGGCAACGATGTGACACAAGTGCTTTCAGACAACGTACTTTGATTGAAGTTGAGAAAGCTATCAATGTTTTATGTCCTAATTTGAATATAAAGGCAACTCCACATATTGAGTAAAAGTTGAAGAAATGGAAAAAAATAAGTGGATTTGCATAGACTGATGTCAAAAAGTGCATTGAAGTTAACAGTGATGAAGCATGGCAAACTTATGTGTAGGTTTTTATCCTATTTTATTTACTGATTAGTTAAATTCTTGTAGCTATATTTTTTACACATGCCAAATTTTAGTATTGTTATGTTGATATAATCTTAGAAAAATAAAGAAGCCTATGGATGGAGAAGCAAACCTTTTCAACTGTATGATAGATTTGCATATATACTTGGAAAGAATTATGTTACGAGTAATGTTGCCGAAACCCCTGCTGAAATGATGGAGGAACAAAGTCATAATGAAGTTGATGCAAGTGATATTGGAGTTTGAAAATGATCTCTCCATTGAACCAACAAAGCAACCAATCTGCAAGTAGCCAAAGAAAGTGGAAAAGAGCTACGAGAAGTTCAAATGATGGAATATAGGTAATTATCAATAGACTGAAAGAATTTTATGTCGAAAGTAGGAAAAAGATGCGAATGGTAACTGAAGCTATAGTTTGAGGTACTGCAGATTATAGTGACATAGCTAACGAACTTCAAGCAACGGGTATTTCTCCTATGAGTCAAATTGATGGACTGACTCTTATTTAGGAAAAACTACACAATGTGTGACTATTCAGGTCGGTATTCTTCAAACTAGTTGGAGGAAGCCAATTTACGTGCTCAGAATCCAAATGTAGCCCGACTATCCATTTTTCATTGCACCTCACTCATCATTATGGTCCTGGGATTGAATGCATCAAGCATATGAGCAGTTGATAGTACTAGTAAGATTCTTTGTCAAAAGTATAGATTACAAGCGTCAGTAAATTGTCAGGGTATGGACTGAAATTGGCTTATACAGACAAGAGCAGTTTCAAGTGGTTATTTCACAAATGGAGTAAAAAACTAAAATTGTCAGGCATGAATCTTCGTTCTCCTTTATATAGATACAAGTTTAAGCCAACACCTTAACTTTAATCTACAACTTCAAACCAAAGGTGAATAATTAAGAAAAGCATTTTGAACCTCGTCGATTGATAAGAGAACACCTTTGTTAATTATGTTGATGTTTGGAACAAAGCTATGGAGCCAAAAATAATCAAGAAAATTATGGAGGTGACACGTGGACTTTTGGGTGGAAAGGATAAAATTACCCTCGAGGCACACCGGGATTCCCACACGCATGCAACGGACAATAATGGCTCAATCAAGGAAGAGTCAAAGGTGATCAAAATGGTATTTATTCAAATCTCTCTCATCATTCCTCATCAAATCCTTATTCAAAAGGTAACTCCCAAATTTCCAATTTAATTTAGGACTAATTGCCATGTTAATTGCAAGATATTATTTCACATAATATCTTGCAATTACTCACACAATTTCTCCATATATGGCCGGCCATTATTCTCTAAATAGGGCCGGCCACTCCCCTATAAATAGCCCTATTATCCCACTAAAAAAGCTAAGCCATTGGCTACCCACAAACTCCTGAAGACATTCTTTTCAGAATTCTAACTTTGGCATCGGAGCCCCCTCCCCCCAAATTCATCGTGGGCGCGGTAGGCTTTTGGCCTTAATCTTAGGTGTTATTATTTTGCAGGTGCATTTTTATCAAAGGAGAAGACGGCGGAAATTTGCATCCACAAATTGGTGCTTTCATTAGGAGCCTTGATTCACACACTCGAAGATGACTCTCGCATTCAAAGTTTCTCATTTCTCGTTTGTTCGTAAATTTTTGTTATGTTCTTATTCCTAGAATTTCTTTAATTCTTTGAATAGGCGTCGGAGAAAAATACAATGAGGGGAAATTAAGAAACCACAATGAACGGAACTTCCTACATTCAAAGATCCGGATCAAATGATGGAGGACGAGACGTAGCCCCACCACAACGATCTACGAGGCTCAACGCGATGGCAAAATGAGTAACTTTGCCACCATGGAACACCACCAGCATGGCAGCCAAGGTGACCACCGTGGTAGTGGGAATGGGCCAGCTCCATGGCAGCAAGCCCACGGTGAGCAGAGAGCAGCTCATGCCGCAACGCAGCCAAGCCAGGCCCGTCACAACCCGGCCTAAGCCGCTACCACAGCAGCGCAGACCCAAGGGGCATTGCAGGCCCGAGCCACACTGACAATCCTCTCGGCCTAGATCCAACTCGCTCTTCGCCAAGCACCACGCCCACGCGCCGCACCGCACCAACATGCCCCACACGTGGCCCAACCCACTTTTACAGCCCAGCCCACTCCCGTGGTCGACTGAGCAATCCTAATCTATTCGAGATCGATTCAACTGTCCCAGCTTCAGATTTCCGAATTGACGATTGAAGATTGACTATTTTCACCCTATTTCTATGCAGATTTGACATATTCCAATTCAAATCTTGCGCCCAGAGTCCATTACACTTCCACTACTCAAGGAGACACATACCGTCCAAGCTCTTCCAACCCAAATGAAGAACAACACTTGTCTCGACAAGTCATAGAGTTGACAAGCGCCCTCGCGCAGCAGACAACCTTGGTGAATTAGCTCTTGCAACATACCGAGATGCACCGTGTCCCAGACGAGGTGTCCCAAAGTAGAACAAAGGAAGACGACAAACCTCTCTAGTAGTGTCCTGGAAAGCGGCCCCTCAACCAGCCACGAACTGAGCATTCAGACAGTGTATACTCCTGACTGGGCCCCCGAGATAAAGTATACTTTCGTCTTAGCGTGCAAAGGAGCGTGCATTCTCGGTTGGGCACACGGACGAGCAAACACTCACGGTTGGGGCCACACTCAGATAATCAACATGAGCAACCTTCCAGGTGAGGTGTTCATTCATGACTAGGCTCTCAAGGAACATCCTCCACCCCACATCGGAGTAGGCAGCACAACGGATGGAAAGAAGCAGTCACTCAATCTGGCTCAAGTTCAACCGGCAACCTGCAAAAAAATCACTCGTCTGCTAGGAACGTACCACATGCATCGCAACGGGGCATAGACAAGCCGAACACATGGAAAAGCAGCCTAAACCAGCAGGTCATGACTGGAGGTAGCCGAGAGCTCCGCTACCCCAACAAAGGTAAATTACAAAGAAGTAGAGAGGCTCATGACAGAGCGAATGCGCGATTTCTAACGTAACGAAGTCACTAACGATGCACTACGACGGGACATGACCAACATAAGCAGGTTACCCGTCGCAGACAAGATTGAGCTAGCAAAGCCTCCACGCAAGTTCAGCATACCACATTTCACATCCTTCAAATGGGATAGAGACTAGGAGAGACACTTGAAGCACTACCGAAGCGCAATGATCCTCTATCAGAACAATGACCCTTTCATGTGCAAGATATTCACCACTACTTTACAAGGTAAGGCGCAAGATTGGTTCCACACCCTGTCGGCCGCAATATATCTGGAGTTTTGATGAGCTTTCTTTGGTTTTCAACAAGAAGTATTCATCATATTGCTCGATCAAAAAGAAGTCTAACCACTAGTTTAACGTCAAGAAGAACCTTAAGGAGTCACTCGTGACTATGTGAAGACGTTTAAAGCAAAGAAGGTAAAGAAAGTGTGATACAATGACTTGATAGCTAGTGCAGCCTTCCAAAAAGAACTCCCAGCAGACCACCCGCTAATTGGAGAATTGATCATTAAAAAATATCTAACTCTGGCAGACTCATTCGCTCTAGCAGAGAAGCATGCACTTTGGGACGAGGCTCAGCGAGAAAACAAGGAACCCGAGCAGCCTCGAAAAGAATCGACATTAGCTCAAAAGAAGGAGGACGGGAAACAGTACAACAACAAAAGCAGGCAGGAGGCCAAGCGTAAAGACTGATCCCTAACTACATGAGGCCCAATGCCAAAGAACTATTCTAAGTTCTCGATCCTGATCCACCAAATCCTCCGCGACATCAAGAGCGAACCATGGTTTAAGCTGCCGAAGCAATCAAAGGAAGATATCTCCAAGTTAGACCACACCAAGTACTATGCATTCCACCATGGTCCCGGTCACACAACCGACGACTACTACACTTGGAGGAACTACCTAGAGTAACTAGTGAAAGAAGGCAAGGTCAACAGATACTTGGACAAGCCAACTGCACAGCCTAGAAGGAACACAGACGCCGATGAAGAGCCGTCGACCAAGACAATTCGGATCAATGGCATATTTGCCGAATTCGAACACTTGGGGGCAACCAACAACTCTAAGAAGAATAAGATCTGGCAGGCTCTATTAGTCTCTCAGGTCCAAGGCGTCTACTTCCCACACGACGACACACTAGTGATATATGTCCAACTAGCCCACACCATAGTCGAAAGAATGATGGTGGACAATGGTAGTGCAGTCAACCTACTTCTACTCTCAGTCATTCAGAAGATGGGCCTAGAAAACATGATCATATGTCGAGCGAAGGTACGTACTGGATTCAATGGTCACACCTCGGCTACTATCAGCAAAATAACACTGGACGTGAAAACACCCCCAGTGGTCTCAAAGCAGACGTTTACAATAGCTAGCGACCCATCTCCTTATAATGGGATTCTAGGTCGGGACTGGTTGGTGCGACTGAGAGCGGTAACCTCTATCGAGTATCAAAAAATTTGATTTTGCATCCCGGGATGAGGAGTCGAAGATATCAAGTCAAACCAGGCCACATCTTGATGATACACTGTGCAAGTATTGAAAGAGTAAAAAAAAAAAGTTCTTCACCCCCGTAGAGGCTACTGAAGTGTAGAAAGATAACTCTACACTTTAGGAATTGGTGGAGGCAACGAAGCCCAACCTCGTCGATGCATATTCAAGGCAAATCCAAGCGTTCTTGAATATGAAGTCCCCCACTACTTTGAATGAGATCCAAGGTCTGACTAGACGAGTAGCCGCACTCAACCGTTTACCCTTGTGGTCCACCGATCAACGTGAACCATTTTTTGACTTAATAAAAAATGAGCAACAAGACGAATAGAACGATGAGTGAGAGAAAGCATTCAAAGACTTGAAGAAGTGCCTGACATCCCCTATTTACTATCTAAACCGGAAGCAGCGGATGACTTATTTACATGCTTGACGGTATCTGAAGTAGCAATAAGCTCTACCCTTATACGAGAAGAGATGGGGGCCCGACTACCAGTATTCCATAGTTCAAAAGCTCTCCTCGATGCAGAAACCAACTACCAGAAACTCAAAAGCTAACTTTGGCAATAGTTGTTGCAACTCGAAAGCGCAAGTTATACCTTCAGACGCACATAGTCATCCTCATGAAGCACTATTCTGCATAATCCAGACGCACGATGATAAAAGCGCAGACACTGGCGAAAGCAAAGTTTTTCGACGAACGCAACAACTCACTCCAAAAGGCGCGCCAAGGGCAGATGAACACTAGAATGACACACTCGAAAGCAAGTTTTGTCCTCGTCGCCCCAGAAGATTCTACATATGAGCAACATGTACTGGCAGTTGATCACCACCCCCTACTGCGCCTCACACTACCCTAGTCGACCCTTGCTCCGTAATTCAGCTCTAAAGTGGCCCAATACCTACAGTTAAGCATTGCCTCCTGCTACGCGTAACATGGTCCTAGCTCCGCAGCTCTCTGCCGCTCCTATCTTGCATCACAACCCCCGACCGTGAAGAGTCATACTCCCTAGCTCCTCGCCACATTGACTCAAGCTTTGCAGTCTCTCATCGCGCCGATTATGTCTGCGGCTCTTTAAACTTCAAAGCATTCAATGACAGAGTAGAATACGAGGCTTTACCAACAGGCCTCCGAATGGCAAAAGACTTGGCGGTGAAAAAAACTCGCAATTCATTCTGATTCTCAGCTAATCACCAGCCAGACTACCGGGGAGTACACGGCAAAACATCTAAAGATGGCGCAATACCTAGAGAAAGTATGAGAGCAGCTTGAGGCGTTTCAGACTTACACCCCCACTCAAGTTCCGCGGACAGACAACATCCACTCGGACACACTAATTGGCCTAGGCTCTGCCTTCGACCATCAACTCAAACGCTCTATTTCAATAGAGTATCTAGAAAACCACATAAAGGCAAAGCTAGCAGCCGAGGTGTCACAGGTTAATACAACTCAAAACTGGCAAAATTCCATTATAGACTACCTGGTCAATGGCACACTTCTCACGAAAGATTATAGTCTAAAAAGCTTCAAATAAGGCAACACGTTACTACATGTGGAACGACATTCTTTTTCGAAGATCCTACACTGCACCACATCTCCGTTGTCTAGCGCCTCCTGACGACCTAAAGGTTCTAAGTTCAATACATGAAGACGTTTGTGGAAAACATTCTGAAAGCCGATCTTTAGCACAAAAGGCTCTTAACGCAGGCTACTACAGGCCTACTATGCATCAAGACGCTAAGGAGTTAATACAAAAGTATGACCGCTGCCAACGCTACAAATCGGTACCAGCACTGCCTGCCAGCGAACTTCACCCGCAGACGAGTCATTGGCCGTTCATGCAGTGGGTAATCGACCTGGTAGGGCCAATGTAGCCCGTTACTATAGGAAGAGGCATGATGATCATGGCAACTGACTACTTCACCAAATGGGTGAAAGCAGAGCCCATGACAACCACAACTCAGACGGACAGAGTGCACTTCAAATCGAGAAACATCATCTGCCGATTTGGCATCCCTCAATTATTCGTCACCGATAACGGCCCACAATTCGTAGGCAAAGATTTGGCGAAGTTCTTCAAAAAATATGGCATCAAGCAGCAAATGTCCACACCAACGTATCCTTAAAGTAATGAGCAGGCCAAAGCATTCAGCAAGACGATTCTCAACTGCCTTAAGAAATCCCTCTCCGACAATAAGGGAAAACGGCCAGACGAATTTCCTGGATGTCTATGGGCGTATCACACAACCAACCGACGACCAACCGGTGAGAATGTTTTCTCCTTGGCATTTGGTTCAGAAGCAATCATTCCTCCCAATGTCATCAGTGCCAAGTATCAGCACTTTACTGCCAAGCATTGAGCATAACAGAAAATGGATGGCCACAAGCCTAGATCTGGCAGAGGAGGAACACGAGAAGGTGGCATCACAGCTTACCAGCAGTAGCTTTTCTCCAGCTACAACAAAAAAGCTAAGATCTGGCAATTCCAGCCCGGAGATCTAGTCCTAAGAAAAGCCTTCATCAGGGCCAGCAGAGAAAGCTCCAAAAAGATGGATCTCATCTAGAAATGTCCGTACAAGATCAATAGAGTAGGCGGTAAAGGTAATGGCATTCTCGCCACCATGAACGACAAAGAGATTGAAAAACAGTGGAGCGCCTACAATTTGAGGAAGTACCATGTGTGACCTCCCGTTACATCAAAGCTTAAGGACTAAAGCAGCTCGATGAGCACCACCTCGCAAGCCGAGGACTATCCAGTTGTTATGCAGTTCCTACCTTACAACTAATTTTTCGTTCGTTTCACTCGTTCTTCAATGAGGAACTCATAAGTAATTTATAACTTGGCTCGGCTGCATGCTTACAAAAACCGATGACTCATGCACTTCAAAAGAAGATTGCGCCTTTCTTAGGGACTTACCGCAGAAATTGCACCCTCTTGGTGACCAACCATGTTCTCTAATGGGAGAAGTTAAACCAATTCCCCAACACCCATATGGGTTTGCTCTCCGATGCGAGAGGATAAACTATACACTCCGAATATCTAGACGTGGATGAGTCAGGCTGCCCTGGTGTAACTAGGTGCACGATGGCTTGCGCCGGGATTCCTAGAAGTAGCCATAATGGTCTTTTTCACAGCTTAACTAACTGAAAAAAAAAAAAAAATTGGTCTCTTGGCTAAATATGCGGGGGATTGGGCCTCGGAGACGTAGGAGGCACATTACGTAGTATACCCTATGGACAGCTGCCCTGGAACCCTAAAACTACTTGCCCTTTGAGCAATAAGAAACGCTAAACTTATACAACTGCACATTTTTGTGAAAAGTTAAACAGTTAGCGTGCATATACGACGCTCTATCCAATGTCGATATGCTACGTAGTCGATAAGCTTCACCTCTGCCAAGCGCGGATGATCGTTTAGTTCTACACTAATTCCTAAAGTGTTGTGATACTTGCTACACAACCGACGAAGTTGGTTACATAAAGAGCAAGGAGTTCTCTTTGACCTTTGCTTAAGAAATTCCATACAACCGCGTACTTTTGATACGAAAGGTTAGCGAATTTCATGACTCATAAATTTTTAGTGTGTTGTGATGCAGCCACACTGCTCAAAGGATCGAAGAAAGCCAAAGTTAACAACCAAGTAGTCACGCAGACTCGTCTGCTTCTGCAAGTAAGGTGTTCGAATGCCGACCATATGTCTAACAACTTTGCAAAAGTTCTGCACTGACACCTACAGTTGCATAGTCTAAGTAGGCCTATCTGCTTATAGAAAAATAGCACGCCTGCACTGGTCTAAAAGTTAAAGGTTGGGTGTAAACAAAAGAAACGAAGATGAACAAAAGCAAAGACAACAAGTTTATTAACTTTTCTAGCAAAATTGACACACAAGTAGCAAAGGCGTTGGAGTTCAAGCAAAGCAAAAACGGAACAAGGAAAAGAAAGAAAATCCTAAAGGTTACCTAGAAGACTACTCTTCAGCAACTTGGACATCCTATGACTACTCAGCCGCCACACCTTCAGCAGCTGCGACACTCTCAGTAGCGACATCATCCAACGCTTCACCCCCGGCTGACCCAGCCTGGGCACCAACTTTTACAACTACTTCACCAATGGAAGCCTCAAAAGTAAAGGCAAGCAAGTCTTCCGGAGAAATAGAGAATGTCTTAAAGTCTTTCCCAGCAAACTCAAAGTCAGATGGCCTACCAAAGAGATGATCTACATAACCCAGCTTGTAGAAATCGGCCTAACTCTGAACAAGTGAAGCCTCGAGCCCAGCCTCGAGCCCTTCAGCTGCTCGTTCTCCTCGAGTAGACCAACACGAGCACTACAGTTCATCCACTTCCTTCTTCAGATTTTCATTGATCTTTAGTGCACCTTGGAGTTCCAACACTTGAGGTTCAACCTATCGACGATCTTCTTAAAGTGCATCACTTGATTATAAGCAGCAATCAACTCTTCATCATTTACGACGAAGCTCAGAAATAGCACGCTTAAGATCTTGAATCTGAGGTATGTAACAACCAATCTTCTTCTCTACACTTTCATACTTAACTTGGATCGCTTTAAGCCTAGTCTTCAAGTCAACAATCTCCTGGCAAGTGATCTCAAGCTGCAGAGATATTAGACCCCTTCAAAATGACGAACTCATACTCCAATTTCTTGATCTTCTCGGCAGAAGAATAAGCCTCAGCTGCCATAGTCATTGTCATCTCCTTAGCAACCTTGGTATCCTTTTGGTCAATGAGCATTGACTCGGCTACCAGAATTGTTGTTTTCTGCATCATGGCAAGCGGAGCACTCCTTTTATATTGAGTTGTATGTTTCGCAAAGGAACCTGGGCAAACGACCCCTTTAACGCCATCAACAAGATTGGCACACGCGTCCATATCTTCAAGCAGATCTGGCTTCAAAAGCGCACAGATCTCAGCAGCCTCTCCAGAAACAGGCTTGGTGGATTTCTCATAACTGTCCCACGCGAGCATTCTCCTATTTCTCAGCAGGAGAACTAGTCTCAACAGCAAGAGGAGTAGGCCTTGGAGCCACTTTATTAGTAGGGTCTACCTTATCGCTCTTCATAGTAGCAAGCCTCTCCAAATGTGAACCGGACTTAGCTCCTAACTGATGCCTTGGCACATACTTCGGCACTGGGGGCACGATAGAACCTCTATGCTGAGCAATCCTATCACCAATCATACTAGCTATCTTCGGCATAGAAGGCGTCACCGACTCAGATTTAACAGCCTCATCTTTCTTCCTCTTAGAAGAAGTCAAGTTGATCACAAGCCTCTTGGCAGCGGGTGGACCTTCACGAGCAGCAGAAGAAGCCTTTGGTTTTTTCTCAACTGATATCTCTTGAGCAGGTAAGGAAGATCTCTTCTTTCCGCCTTAATTCATAGCAAGCTCCACAACAGCAATCGAACGAGCCAATGCATCAGCCTTGATCTGCTTTATCTCCTCTCTCGAAGGGTAGCCCACATTTTTCTCGACGAAGAGGACTTAGCAGCCAACGCCATTCACAGTACTCAGCGAGGATACCTAAAGCAGCGTGCACCTTCTTCATATCTGGAGAAGTCTTGGGAGTTAAGCCAAATTCTGAATCTACATAGACAGGGAAAGATAATCAACAAATTAGTGGGCAACTCAACAAAAGCACAAACCATCCTAAAGACCAAGCAGTCTACCTTGCAGGTGATGAAAATCGTCGGAACACGCAGCTTAGGGTAAGAATCAGACTCCCACTTTCCACTTGTCTCCAAAGTCTCATTGCCCCACTTGTCTCATGCTCAAATGATCAAAGAGCTTATGGCGGGATCGCAACTGCCCAACTCCATCTATATGACCTATGTCAAATAAGTACTAGAATTCGTTGACAGTCAGATCCAAGTCAAAGAATTGGCTTAGATTGAGGAATCCCACCATCACACAAATCGCATTTGAAGAACATTAAGTGAGGGCACACTTCATGGAGCAAAGCACTTCTTGGAAGAAACATGTCATGAGAAAAGTAAATCCCAACACGAAGTAGTAGGGGTGAAAAGTGATAGCTCTCAAAGCCCCACTACATGGCTCACTGTTGCTACCCTCCTTGACACGCTTCCCACGCATCCAAGACGGAATGGCATGCCTATATGCTTCAAGGAAATCTCTAAACGAGTCATCGGAATAAATTTTGAAGTGAGCAGCCTTGAAGTAGCCAGTTTACTCAAAGACCCGTCTTGACGATACAACGACGGCACACCATCATCACTTTTGTGGCTTGAAGAAGACATGCTCGAATAAATTCTACAAAGACACATTGAAGAATTGTTAAACGGCTGCACACAACAGGAAACAATCTTATGTTTCCTAAGGCAAGGGAAGATATCTACACCTGCTGCCATTTCCTACGAACAGCCCAACAGGTGTGGGGGCATTTGTGGAGCAAAAAATAATCGAGAAAATTATGGAGATGACACGTGGACTTTTGGAATGAAAGGACAAAATTAACCTCGAGGCACACCGGGATTCCCACGCGCATGCAACGGACAATAATGACTCAATCAAGGAAGAGTCAAAGGTGATCAAAATGATATTTATTCAAATTCCTCTCATCACTCCTCATCAAATCCTTATTCCAAAGGTAACTCTCAAATTTTCTATTTAATTTAGGATTAATTACCATGTTAATTGCAAGATAATATTTCACATAATATCGTGCAATTACTCACACAATTTCTCCATATATGGCCGGCCACTATTCTCCAAATAGGGTCGGCCACTCCCTTATAAATATCCTTATTATCCCACTAAAAAGCTAAGTCATTGACCACCCACAAACTCCTAAACACATTCTTTTTAGAATTCTAACTTTGGCATCAAAGATTCTTCGACCAAAGCCCCACACATTCATCGTGGGCGCGTGAGGCTTTGGCCTTAAGCTTAGGTGTTATTATTTTGTAGGTGCATTTTCGTCAAAGGAGAAGACGGCGGAAATTTGCATCCACAAAAGCTACTCTTGAAACATGTATGTTTCTTTCATTGGCAAGAAATTTGGTTTTTTGTATTTTTTATTGAGTCTCACTTTCATCCAATATTATTAATTTTGATAATATCTTTAATAAAAAAGAATTTAAAGTAGAAAAATAATTTAGTCTCAGTCCGAGCAAACATTAAATTGGTGATAGTACTATTTTCATTATCCTGCTTCTTAGTCCGACACTGCACCAACGCTTCACTAAGCCAGTCCAGCTTAGTCTAATATAAATCAGTCCAGCTTAGTCCTTAAAGTTAGTCAAGTCCGAAATAATTCGGTGCAACAAAGTACAACTCAAATGTTCCCAACCTTGGCCCAATGAACTCAGAACTCGTCTTTAAGCCCATCAATAACCGAAGAAATGAGAAACGCAGCTGCTATGGCTGTAAGGCAATTGCTTCGCACCGTCTTATCTGGAAGCTCCTCCTCGTCATCCACTGTTACCGCCATTTCCTCCTCCCCTCCAAAACCAAAAACCCCAATTTCAAATCAGCACTCTTCCCCCAACCTCCACCTTCCGAAACGCTGTCGTGTACTGTATAATGTGTATGCTACGAAACCAATGGCGAGACTAATACCAATCGCCATGGCAGCCTCTTTACTCCCCCACATCACCTCCCACACTCTTCCTCTCAAACCCTATCTCTGGCCTTTTCCTCGCTCTCCAACCCCGACAACTCTCCTCTTCCTCAGACCCTTCTCTCTCTCCGCCCGCTCCGTCAACTGCTTCTCCGTCCCCCACACTCCGCGCTCTCCAAACAGCTTCAATGGAGATGTTGGCCCTTACTTGTCCTGTTCTATGCCCCATCAGAGCCTTAAAGTCGCCGTCTTGCTTAGCGGTGGCGTCGATAGCAGTGTCGCCCTCCGCCTCCTCCATGCCGCCGGTCACTCCTGCACCGCCTTCTACCTCAAAATTTGGTTCCAAGTATGTTTGAATGAATCCCATTTTGACAGTTTTAGAAGAATTGGGAAATATTTTCTATTGGGTAGTGTAGAAACAGATAAAAATGTGAACTTGTTGGGTTATTGATTGGATTCATTTCATATTTCGGGTGTTCTGATTCAGCTGAATCTGCTACTTTGTTAAAATTTTGATTATTTTGAGAATATGAATTAAAAAAAAAAAATGGTGAGCTGCTTCTGATGTGTGGTTTTGTGTAGGAAGACTTTGAGAACTTTTGGTCAGAATGCCCATGGGAAGAAGACTTGAAGTATGCAAAAGCTGTCTGCAATCAGGTCACTTTATTTCACTTGCAATCTTCTTCTTTTTTTTTCTTTTTTTTTTCTAAACTATCAACGTACAGTGGGGCGAAAGTGATTTGATCTTTAATCTTATGTTTCCAATGAGGCTTCACTCTGAGTGTTCACATTTGATCTTTAAATTTCTCTAGCCTCATTTTTCATCCATCTGCCTTGCATTTATGAATAAAGAATTTCATATGTACACGTTTTTGGCAGAAACCTCTTGCTATTGTTTGTGATAGAAGAAGTTTATCATGGTTTTCTTGGTATAGGCTATGCAAGCGGTGGCTTTTAACAACTGAAACTAATGACATCTGTTTACAGGTTGATATCCCACTAGAAGTTGTGCATTTGACGGATGAATATTGGAAGAATGTGGTATTCATTACTTTCCCTGTGCTTCAATTGTAGGTTATGTTCCAATTGTAGTCACATCTGTATGTAGCCTTTTAGTAGTTATATCCTTGATGATTATATCTCACAACTGTTTAATATTCTATTATCTATGTCAGTTTCAAAACTTTATAATAGCATATGTGGGGTAGGCCAGTTGGTCAGCAGAGTGTTCTCAACCCTTGCACCCAAGTTTGATTTACCCTCCTGTAGTTTAGATCCATGTCACAAAAACAACAAAAAAGCTTTAAATGGATAATTATTTTTTTGGCCAGTCTTCATTATCAGCTGCCTTCTCATTGGGTAACCGGAAGAATCTATTGAAGTTTTTCTTCCCATCATGTTTCAGGTTTCCTACATTATTGAAGAGTATCAATGTGGCAGAACTCCTAACCCCGATGTTCTTTGCAATAAAAGAATAAAGTTTGGTATGCAGTGAGTTGAATTTAAGATTTAGTTCTGACTCTTGTGATGCAGAATCCGACTTTTAGTTTTTTGTTTCTTCAAGTTTATGTTACTTTTCAGGTGCATTCATGGATGCCATCAGCAGTATGAAGTTTGACTATGTCGCATCTGGGCATTACGCAAATGTTGTCCACCCACCTGCAAGTCAAACGGACAAAGATTCTGTTCTAGAACTCTCAGAAGATATGGTACCTATATATGATACACCATTGACAACTTATTTTTTCATTTTTTGTCATTTTGGATTATCAATATTGGCTTGTTAAACTTGTTAAGTTTGAGATTATTTCATTTGATTCAAATAGGGTTTTTGCTATTTAGACCTATATGTAAGTTTTGCTTTCATTATACATCATCATTTATATGTCTCTCTGTTATGATAAGCCTTGAAACATCACGGGATTGCATCTCATTTCCTGCTATATTGTTTTTATGCTGATTTTTCCTTCTAAATCAAACTTCTGAATTTGTAGGTGAAGGATCAAACATACTTCCTTTCAAATCTTTCTCAGGCCCAGCTTAGGAGATTAATATTCCCACTTGGTTGTCTGTCAAAGGTCAGTGGGTGGGGGCTATAGTTTGAATGCTTTGCAATACTTCATTGGATACTTCTCTTAGCTAATTCTAAAATGTGCACATAATATTTCTTGAATCACAAATTTCAGCCGGGGAGTAAATCATGTATTGTCTACAAAAATATGAAAAGGCTCACTGTTACTGTATTAAATTCTCCAATAATCTTATGTAATACACGTTGAAATGAAGTGAATTGTTAACTTGTCGATAACAAACTTTTCCAAGGTTTCTCATTGCTACCAAAATAGCATTATTGTTGTGAATTTGTGAAACTATGTAATCTTTTATTTTGTAATTTGTAGTCTTTCCTTCGTTGTATTCTTTCTTTATGTTTGTAATCCTTTTAATTCATTTTTTGTTACTTTTCTTTCCACTCTGTAGACTCTTCAGTCTTCACTCTTGCATGTAATTCTTTATGCCGATTCCTTTTCTATGAATATTTCTGTAGGATGAAGTTCGCAAACTTGCAACAAAGTTTGATCTGCCTAACAAAGACAGAAAGGATTCACAAGGAATATGCTTTCTAGGGAAGGTATGTTTTGTGGAGCTCCCAACATTCCTACCCATTTGCAG
Source organism: Cotoneaster glaucophyllus (assembly GCA_036320875.1). Lineage (NCBI taxonomy): Eukaryota > Viridiplantae > Streptophyta > Magnoliopsida > Rosales > Rosaceae > Cotoneaster > Cotoneaster glaucophyllus. The sequence continues at coordinate 24,513,818 of CM070058.1, forward strand.
AAAATAATTTCATCCTTTGAATGGCACAACTACCTATATAGATGCCAAAATTTGTATGGTAGCACGTGGAGTGGACATTTTAAAATTCCTAACATCGTTCACTCAGCCTTTTTTTTTCTTTTTTAATAATAGATCAAGTTCAGTGAATTTATAGCGAGACACATAGGGGAGAAGGAAGGTGTCATATTGGAAGCTGAGTCAGGAGATTTCCTAGGAAATCATCGGGGGTTTTGGTTCTACACAATTGGTCAACGACAAGGTCTACGCCTCCCTGGAGGACCCTGGTACGCTGTCTTATTGTAATTGTTGGACCAATTCTAAGGTTTTCTGGTGGTACCTGTGTTGTTATCGTTTTAATCCTAAAACTGGTCATTTGGGAATCAATAATTGCAATATTACAGTGTTTAACAGACTTAACTTTGTTATATTACCCAATAGTTTTAAATTGCTATATGGTTCTAAATTGAACATCAATATTCCACTGTATATGATATATAGGATGATAATGACTTCTATATCATTATTTCCCTTGACGTAGCTAGTAGCTACTAAAATCCTGTCGGATATTCCTACAAAAAGTGATTGTGCCTTTGTAGCACAAATACTTTTGAAAGGTAAAATTCATTGCAGGCAAAGGTTTGCAATTTTTGGTTGAAAACATGAGACTACATTATGATATTGAAGCATGTTTGTATGATACCAAATATTTTTCCTTACATTTTTCAACTGTAGAAACTCAACCATGTAAGGAAAGGTTGAGACATATGTGCACATTATCTGTATCCCTGTTTATTGAGAATTAGTGTATGAGCTTATGTTTGGGTCTCCTTGTACCATTTCAAACAGGGTTTCAGCTTTACTGTCTGCTGTATCTTCTTTTGCAGGTATGTTGTTGAGAAGGATATAAAAAACAATGTCGTTTTTGTGTCAAGAAATTACTTTTCAGTTGACAAAAGAAGGCGCCTGTTTCGTGTAGGCTCCTTGAAATGGCTAAATGGCTTGTCCCCAAACCAGATCAGTCAGCTAGAGTGCAAGGTACAAGGATGTTATAGGTTTTTCCTTATATTAGTTTCCAGAATGCAATGCTATTGTTTTCCCGACGACTGTTTGTTGAGTAAATTTTGGTCCAACTCCAAAATGACTTTTATAAGGGTTTATATCACAAATGGTCCCTGAAATTGACCCTATCAATCATGATGGTCCTTGAAATTGAAAATCGATCAATGTAGTCCCTGAATTTTAACTTGCGAATCAATGTGGTCCTTATGTTAGTGTTCCGTCCAAATTAACTTTAAAAAAATGTTAGAGAACCAATTTTTCATGGTAAAATGATAAAAAATAACCCTATTACTTATAATTTTACTTACTACCTCTCTTTTCTTTTTTCCATCTTCACTTTTCTCTCTATTTTTTCATGGATTTGGTGTTAAAACTAAAATAAAAACAAAAAAAAGTGGTTCTCTAACCTTTTTTTGGTCATTTTACCATGAAAAATTGGTTCCCTAACCTTTTTTTAGTGTTAATTTGGACGGAACACTAACAGAAGGACCACATTGATTCGCGAGTTAAAATTCAGGGACTACATTGATCGATTTTCAATTTCAGGGACCATCATGATTGATGGGGTCAATTTCAGGGACCATTTGTGATATAAACCCCTTTTATAAATAATTTCCTTATTAATCTTTGTCCATTAATGTACAACATGCATAGTGGCCACGTTGTCTGTCCACTGCTACTACAATAAGAAATTATCCGTACAAATGAATGTAAATACTAACTACAAACCATACAGCATGATTCAAAATAAAAGGGGAAAAAAATTGATCTGTACAAATGAATGTATCAAGTGCATGTTTCTAGCCTAAAATTTTTACACGATTTTGTTTTGTTTTTTGTTCTTTGCTTTTTAGTTGATCTTGTCTTTTCTTCTGAGTTTTGAAAACAAGACAGTTTTGTGTTAGTGGCAGTCTCATAAGTAATGACTCTTGACTGTGGCATATAAAACTTACCACTAGTTTTAGTTGTTTTCTCTGTCTTGTACTCCGTATCAAAGTCAGAACTTGCACCTGGAAGTGCTTACAACTTATTGTACCACCATCCATTACGTAAAATCTTAAATCAAGTTGTGTTAGTTAGATGTAGACCAATTGTTATGTGTGTTTGTTGGATGTCGACAAGTCTCACAAGGAAGGGTCGTACAAGGAAAACTTTGAATCGTGTCGTATGGTTTGTAGTTAATGTTTACTGTTTAGAATCCAAGTCAGAAGAAGCTGAAATGTTTTAAACCTTTCAGGTTAGGCATGGGCCTGCCTTTTGTAAGTGCAGCTTTATAATGGAACCTGGTGAAGATGGTCATGAAGATGTTGCAGTTGTCCACTTATCTCAAGATGATCAAGGCCTGGCAGCTGGGCAGTTTGCGGCCTTTTACCAAGGAAGAACCTGCTTGGGCTCCGGTGTAATTTTGGAGTCTTGGGATGATCAAGGTTTTCCGGTGTGTGCAAGAGCCCATGAAATTGCAAGAATGGAAGATAAATCACTTCTCGGTAAACCAGTTAAGATAAAAGTAAAGCCAGAGAATCTTTTAACAGAGTCTGGTGAGGTAAATGGCGTGGAACTTTGCGGAGGACTGAAAAATCCTGGAATTGCTGCTACTAAACAACCAATGCAGGTATCTCAATGAGAAGCAAAAACCCGATTCCTTGTAAATTGGCTGCGGAACTTACAGAGAAGTAGTTGCACATATTCTAGCATTTTTATAATCTCAGAATGCTGACAGTTTGGACTCATAGGGCCGGGAAAAAACCTACAAATGACTATTCAATGTAGTGCTTCGGTCTTGCGATGATCCTCTGTTCATATATTAGGAGTATTAGTAGTAAAATTTGTTTAAGCAGAGTTTGCATCGGTCATAAGGAGTTTTGGCCCTTGGTGCAGCAATTATTTTCAAGCAGTCTCTAATGTGAGTCCTTTGCCAAGGGCGGCATCATCGTTTTCTTTCGTGTATATATATTGAATCCTGACTGCTTGAATTTTCTTATAATGTGGCGGTGGGCGGATACCTGATGGAAAAAGGTATGAATTTTTGGGCTATAATGTATAGTAGTTGCACGATTTCTTTCCATGTTTGAGAGAGCTGCGTTGAGTTCAAGTTCATGCATGATTTATAGAGTCTAGTTCTCATAGACCCGATGGTCCAAGGAAATGGTGGTTGCCCACATTTGATCTTAATCCAACGGTGGTTGGTTATTTAACTTTTGTTGTACTTTCTCCTTTACCGTTGGATTAAGATCGAACAGTGGGTGATTATAATTTCTTAGACCCCGAGTCTAGGAGAAGGGGATTCGATTTGCAGATACGATGGAAGAGAACAAGAGAAGGAAAACAAGGCAATGAGCCATTTGTGTATACTTGAATATGCTGCTTTCTTTTTCTTTTGGCCTGTAGGCTGTAACTGATCTCCTGCACGACCTGAGGGATTGGAAAAATTAATAACCCGAACCACACGATACAAATTTTCCCAGGTCCGTTGGAAGCGACGAAGAGAGATTTGGATAGGGGTACGAGAAGGGATAAAATATGTAAATAAACCATGCAAACTATTGATTTTGTGCTTTATTTCCTTCCATGTTTGGTTAATGCGGAATTTAGTGGAAATTTGTTGCTAAATCAAGGAAGGGATGGAGTTTTTCTGTTTACCTTATCATTCATGAATTTGCAAACCTCGAGATCACCAACGTTTGTTTGTTTGTTCATCCAATCTGAAGCCATGGCCTAAAATCAAGGTCCTACACAGCAACAACATGCATGAGTAATATATTGAGCTTTTCATTCCATTTCTCTGAACAAAGATGAAGGATGGCAAATGCTTACCTTTGCGATATCGGAGAAAGGGATGGAGATGCTCCAGCTTAAGTTTTGGGGTTGCAAATTTGGTGAAGGTTTGTTTGCGGTTTGAGCATCTTGAGGTGGCTCTGGTTGGTTGAAGAAGATATTGTTCCGCCAATTTCAGAGTTTGAAGGAGAAGAAAATATAAAGGAAATAGACCACATAAACGGGCCAAGACTTGATGTTTGGGGTAAATTCGGAAGCTCGATCATTTTTTTTTTTTTTTGCTTGGGCCAATTTTATTGGCCTGGTTTGGCATTGAGTTTTGTCCTAACCATTAAATAAAGTTAGTACATGGTTTTTGGTTAAAATTCAAAGTTTTGAAGCCTTTTTCATTAGTTTTCCTTAAGAAGCAAATATCAAAGGTGAAAGAAAACAATAAAAATAAAATTTTACCTGTTTGGTTTGTTTATTCCATCAGAGAAATTTTTTCACAAGATAAGTGAGTAGGCAATTTGTCACGTCAACTATTATTGTACAAGTTTGTCGATATCGTTTGCTTACACCATTGAAGATGTTTTATTGGTACTTTACCAGCTCTGGAACTATATTTGTAAAAGGGTCGGATTCGATCGGGTCATTCTTGATCTATATCTGAATTCATTTATAATCAGTTTAACGGATTCAGTACCTATTCAGATCATTGAATCTAGCTTGTCGAAATACCATTAGAAATATCATTTTTATTATGTTTAAATTAAAAGTTTCACACGTTAAATAATAAGAAAATAAACTTAAATTACCATTAAACAAAAGTATAAATAATATTTTATATTAAATCGGACTAGATTATTATCTGAATGAATTAGCCTCAATCCATATTCGGTTCTATTTACAATTGATTATCGAATTCGGATCCTTTTCGGAAGATTGGATTAGAAGTCATGATCCATATCCTATTAATTTGGATTAGATCCAGGTCAAAATCTTATCCATTAACAAGTCTTTTTCCATGTAAAATCAGTATACATTGTATATTAGATGATTAGTTGTTGACTCTAAAAATTACCAAGCCTACGTTGCGCGCAGGCCGAGTAACTAATGAGCTAACTACGTCATTCGGTTATGTGAGGGGCATGCCAACTCAGTCGGCCGAGCTCGGCCGGGAGTAAAATGTGTTGATGTCGCGTTGGGCGTGCTGCTGACTTCTTGATCTGGCGACTGCGGCCGAGGAAGGAACACATCTCGGCCCTCGAGTTCTAGAGCTTGAAGACAAGGCTGCTAGTCTTACAAAGTTCACAGCTCGTCGGCGCCGGGTTCGATCATAGTGATTATATTTGTAAGAGTATAAGCACGCCGAACTGGCACCAAACTATACGGACACAAGTACTCAAAAGAGATGTATGTCTTGATAGTAAATGTGGTTCGGCCGTCAGAATGCCGAACTATAAAACTCACTTGTGAATATCCAATCATAAAACTACCCAGCGTTCAATGCGCCGAGCCCAGTAACCTGTAACACCTTACTTTGCCGAGAAGGCTAATGAGATGACATCTGCCAATAAGGACTCGAAAATCCTTCTCGACCGAGACTTGGATAGATAACCAGTCGGCCTCGACGCAATGCTGTTTATCCAAACTGAAGGTATTCTGTGGTCAGCTGATTCTACGACAACAATGCTGTTTATCCAAACTGAAGATGTCACAGGTTGCCTTCATAGTGCTGTTTATCCAAACTGAAGATGTGTTGGCGAAAAAAGAAAATAAAAATCTCAAGGTTGTTGAGAGGTTTCGCGTAAAGCGAGAGTTTGCGCAGGGCAATTTGTGTGTTGAATTAGAGGGTCTTTGAATGATGCACTCCCCTCTATATATATATAGTAGCGAACCTCCTCCTGGCCGAACCAGTGATGTATCCGGACTAAAACTCCCAAATCCAATCCGATTAAGATCCGACCAATCCTAGTTTCAATAGGTTTCTGAACTAAGCTCTATAATGAATCAAATTCATTTCTGAGTCCTCGATGCCTTCAACTCTGAAACCCCTTGTTGTACTAGGATTCAACTCCTTCGCCCTTATCCAAATCAATCCTCCTTACAATAGGACTCAACCAACCTGACTGGGCGGCTTATGGCAACTGGACGGCCCATAGTACTTCTGAAAAGATACTAGGCCAAAAACAAACCTAAGATCTGCCCAATAATATTATTTTGGGCCCAAACATTAGTACAAGGGGTATCAGATTCCGCGTACAGTCGTATTACATGCAAATTGATCAAAAGTCAGCAAGGTCGTGCTCATTCAAGGAGGGGTTTTTGTGTGAGGCACCAAATGTGGTGGGTCATGAGTATGGTGTGAGAGGGAGTCAGACACAAAATAGGGTAGAGGGTGGTTTTGTCTCTTGACACGTAGGGATACATGATCCAGCCAGAATACGGAAGAATTTCTCCCATTCATATCAAATTCCTCAACAACCTCAATAAGAGGGATGTTAGTGACGTGCGGGGTAAATGATGTTGGTTGCTAGGGTTTTTGCTTTGTGCTTTTTTGTTTTGAGCTCCAAACCTTGTGTTAGGCTGTTTGTTTGTGCTGCTTTGGAGATCCATAGTTGTGTTGTGTGTTTCACCTGTAATTAGGGCTCTGTTTATGTAGATTTTTTGTGTTGCCAATAAATTTCAGAGTAATTCCCAATTTAACTATCCTTAAGTTTTATCAAAATTGCACTTTATTACATTTTATTTTTTCGTCTCACTTTCATACCTAGAAATTAATTTTCTTGCCACTTTCATTAGATCATCTCTAATGGATCAGGCCATAGGCCATGTTTTGGCCCGAAATGAGACAAAATCCAACTCCAATGGAGGGAAGGGCCAAAAAAAAGGACCCACTAGGCCATTTCTCAGCCCTTTCGGCCATCAAGCTGGGCAAAGGCCATAGGCCATGTTTTGGCCCGAAATGGTGGTCACCCATGTTTGATCTTAATCCAACGGTGGTTGGTTATTTAACTTTTGTTGTTGTACTTTTTCCTTCATTGTTGGATTAAGATCAAACGGTGGGTGACTACATTTATTTAGACCACCGAGTCTAGGAGAAGGGAAGGTGATTTGTAGGTATGATGGAAAAGAACAAGAGGACGGAAAACGAGGTAATGAGCCATTTGTATATAATTAGATTACTCACATGTATCCGTTTATAAATTATAATGGAGCAAAGTTACTTGAGTATGTTGAATGACAAAGAAGATCGAACATCTTCTACAAGACCTGAGGAATTGGAACCCGAACCACACGATACAAATTTTTCGAGTTCCGTTCAACACAACGAAGAGACATTTCGATAGGTTACGAACGGATAAAACATATAAATAAACCCTTGCAAACTATTCATTTTGTGCTTTAGGCCTCATTTGGCTGCTCGGATTGTACTGACTATTTCTGTCGGATATGATAAATAGCCACCGAATAGTACTGACTAAATTAGTCTGACGTTTGGTGTAGTATCAGACTAATGACCGTATTATTTATACTGTATTTGGTACTGAATCGGATACGAAAAGGGAAGAAAGAAAAATTTGACAAATCTTTGTTTGTTTGTTGAACTTTTCTCATATTTGTACCTATTGAAAATTTGAAAACCACACAAATGTATAACAATCTTTTTTCACAAATTTTCCCACAAGATACCAATTAACCCATCCACATTTATCAGTCAAGAAGTCTTCAGATATGATCAGAATAACATTAGTATAATATGGCAAAATAAACTTCAAAAACCAACACCATTTGTCCTTCCAATTTGTTAAATTGAAAACCAAGGATGTCAATACCTCATGTCTATCCTTCGTGGTGTTCGTATGCGTTGAGGGAAGCATATAGAGGTGCATAATTTTTGAGTTGAAGCTCCTGTAATCTCTATACTCCTTAAGGTTGATGGAATCACTGATGTGTTGGTTTGCAAGTGGAAAGGGGACTGCAATTTTGGTGGTTCGTGCGTTTCATAGAGGAAAAACAAAACCTTGCACGCGGGTTGGAATTGTCGATGCCAACAAATCGTTCAAATGTGCCTTGACAGGAGAAATTGTCATTGCTCGCAATAATGGTGAAGAAGAGAGCAACGACGGAAATGAATCTATGGGTGTTACCGAGGAGATTCGTAATGGGCTGCCGTCTCCGTCGGGCTGTCCAACTCTGTGAAGTGTGTTGTGACTAAGATCGATTGATGCAGCATCATCGGAAATCATCAGGGGTTGTTGGATGGTTGGCGGAGTAATTGGGTTTTGGGATTTGTGGGAAGGAGGGGGAAGAACAGATGGAGGGGAAACGAAGAAGAAGAACATAGGGAGGGGAACCTGGGAAGAAGAAGAAAAATGAGAAGATGAACTGGGATTCAAACGAAGAAGAAGAACGTGTGAGAAGACTAACCTGGAGCAAAGAAAGCTGCTGCAGTCTGGAGAGGAAAGAGAGAGCGCCCGACTAAATTGTATAGTGGTTTTGAAGAGGATAAGCAAGTGGAGCAAGTGGGTCTTCATCGTATAAAGTAGGTGGGCCCAGATTGTTTAATCCGATGGCTATTTAATCACAAACGGACACAAAACACCCGTACTCCGTATTATTATATATGATGTGCCAAACGAGTCCTTATTTCCTTCCATGTTTGGTTAATGCGGAATTTAGTGGAAACTTTGTTGCTAAAAGAAATGATAATAGAAAGTGGGAACTTCAAGCTAACAAGAAAGTTAGCCAAGAGAACAATAGTGGTGCTCACCTAAGGTCTTTTTTTTTACACCTTTCAATTAATCTGACGGTGAATTAATCAATAACCTAATGCTATCCCTGTTACACTCTAACAAACATTGGGGACGTGAATCAGCCGCATCTAGCTTCCTCTTTCAATTCTATCACCAGCATTCCCATATCGAATCCCAATTAAAAGTCCCAACACCGTCGCCGCCAAATCTTCTGTCCTCAGACAGTACATACCAAAAATCCCAACTTTTAAACCCATTACCCTCCATTGATTTCTTTGCGATGCTGCAATCAACTATCTCATTTGCCCTTAAAGACCCATCTCAGTTTGTTCCTTCCCAATCATTCTCATATGGCATACGGGCTGCTCTGCGAGGTTGGGCTTGAGCACGTCGATGGTGTTCAAATTGGCGGAGGTGGTTTGTGTCTTCTTCTTGGACATGGTCGCTGCAGTTGCAGAGAGTTAGGAACTCAACGAAGGGAGGCGTCGTTGGCTTGTTGTTCAAATTTGGCTTGTTGTTTCTTGGGGGCGAGCGCCCAGGTGTTGGGCTTGGCTGAATGAGACACTCACTGCCCCTGGGGTATGAGATAGAGGGGATGAAGGGGATAGAGACATTCACGCCCTTCTTTTTTCAAAATTATTATTTTGTTATGATGTAATAGGGATAATATCATATTATTGATTATTTCACCGTCAGATTAATTTAAGGGTTTAAATGAAATAGGACCTCACAAGGTGAGCATTCCTGAGGAGAACAATTTGGCAAAATTTGGAGAAAGGAATTACGTGAGTTATCAAATACGTGAACAGTGTGGAGAAACATAATAAGATAAAAGCAAATATCGAAGGTGAAAGAAAATAATAAAATAGAGTTGTACCTACTTAGTTTGTCTATTCCATCAGAGTGACTTTTTCACGAGAAAATGAAAAGGCAATTTGTCACGTCAATTATTATAGTACAATTTTTTGATTTGTTTGCTTACACCATTGAAGATGTTTTATTGGTACTTTATCAGTTTTGGAACTAGACCTCTAAACGGGTTTGGATTCGGACTGGATCATCCTTGAGATCCATTTATAATCGGATTAACAAATTCGGTACTTGTTCTCAATTATCGAATTTGATTAGTCGAAATATCATTAGTAGTCTCATTTTGAATTATATTTTTCTACTTTGAATTAAAAGTTTCACATGTTAAATAATAAGAAAACAAACTTAAATTATCATTAAACAAAAGTATAAATAACATGTTATACAAAGTCGGATCAAATTATCCTCAATCCATATTCAGATCCATTTACAATTGGACTATCGAATTGGAAGTCATGATCCATATCCTATTAATTTTTTGGATCAAATATGAGTCAAAATTTAATCCATTAACAAGTCTTTTTTCATATCAAATCACTATACAATGTATATTAGATTACAAGTCAGCAAGGTCGTCCCTATTCAAGAAGAGGTTTTTGTGTGAGACAACCATATATGGTGGGCCATAGGTGTGGTGTGAGAGAGAGGGAGACACGAAATAAGGTTGGGCGAACTTGGAAAAATCAATGGGGGTGGGGTAAAGGGTGGTTTTATCTCTTGGCACGTAGACACGTGGTCCAGCCTGGATACGGAAGAATTTTTCCCGTTCATATCAAATCCCTCAACAACCTTAATTAGAGGAATGCTAGCGAAATGTGGGTTCAGCGAGGTAGATGGTGTTCTGACGGCAGCAGAAACAGTTAGATGCTAGGGTTTTTTGCTTTGTGTTTTATTGTTTTGGGCTCCAAACCTCGTGTTGGGCTCTTTGTTTGTACTGCTTTGAAGGTCCATAGTTTTGTTATGTGGTTCACTTGTAATTGGGCCTCTATTTATATATATTTTCTGTGTTGGTATTTAATTTTAGGGTAATTCTCACATTACTACCTTAAGTTTTGTCAAAATCGCACTTTTATTACATTACATTTTTTCGTCTTACTTTCATACCTATAATTTGATTTTCTTGCCACTTTCATACTTTTGTTAGTCTTTTAGTTAACTCCTTCGTTAACTGATGACGTGTCCTAGTTTTCGCCCTACCCAATATGTCATGTGTAGTGACAAAATAAATAAATATTACAAATCAATTATTTATTTCCAAGAAGTCTAACGACCATTATTCTCTCTTCTCTTTTTGAACTTTCTTGACACTTTCTCACCTTCCAAGCACCTTTTCTTCTTTTAATTTTCTTCAATTCTCATCATTTTTTTTCTTCTGAATCTCTTCAATTTCTTAGTTTTCTACACCAATTACTTAATTTTCTTTCATTATCCGCACATCTACGGCTTCCTCTTCTCCTCCACCTACAATCTCACCTTCTCCATCTGCAAAATAAAAAAATAATGCAAATTGAATACAAAAATATCATCAAAAGTGCAAAAGTCCTCCCAGTTGGTTTGTGGTATTGTTATTAATGAAGAGAACTCCAGAGTCCTCTCAACCTGCCAACAAATCAGAGAAGGCAAATATCCAATTTCCCATATGAAGATGCCAGCAAGAACAAAAACTAAGCAGCAGCGTGGATGAAGTCTTCCTGGCCCAAAGTTTCTTGGACGCGCCTTTAGTTAGGTTTTTTTTGTTTATTTATTTTTTTATTTTATTCTTATTATTATATAAAGTTATTAGATGATTTTTTTTCTTAAATTCAAAGTTTTGAAATCCTTTTTATTAGTTTCCTTTTATTAAATTTGTAAGCTTATGTGACATGAATTAGTGCGTTAAGATTTTGTCACGTATCAGTTAACATAAAAATAACGGTTAGACTAACGAAAGTATCAAAGTGACAAAAAAAAAAATATATATTAGGTGTGAAAGTGAACGAAAAACAGTAAGCGTAGTAAAGTGTGATTTATGCGAAACATGAGGAGAATAAAGTGTATAATAGGGCTGGGTTCGATTTGAAACGGTTCGGTTTTTTACCAAAACCGAAACCGAACCGAAATTTCGGTTCAGTTCGGTTCGGTTCAATTTTTTTTCGGTTTTTTTCGGTTCGGTTTTTTTCGGTTTTGGTTTTTTTCGGTTCGGTTTCGGTTTATTTTCGGTTTTTTCCATGATTTTTTTTTAAAATCTGGAAGAAATCTGTAACGATTGAGCAGTGAAAATGCAGAAACTTCTGCATCAAATGAATACGAACTGGGACGATCGGCCATGGATCTGACATTATTAGGTGTCGGTGAGTCTTTCTTGTTGTGGATCCGAGAGCTCTCACAGAGAAAACGCATGCATGTGTCAAATCTTTGATTTTTCCATGAAAATAAACACAATAGAACTAAATAACAATCAGGAGCGATTTTTATCTTGGGGGTTTATTTTTATCCCAAACCTCTCTTCAGCCATGGCATCTGCTGCCAAATTGGAAGATTATAATATGCAAAACCCCAACAAAATAATTAAAAGAAAAACCCATTTTAATTCAAAAAATCACAATATAAATCATATTCGTTTTGATTCGAAAATTACCTGTGAGAAATAGGAAAACTCGGATTAGAATGTCCCAATTCGGAGGGGTTCCGATTCGAAATGGGGGAGGCAAAATCATGGTTTGGAAGAACGAGGAAGACAAAAGAAGACTGGAGAGAGTGATTTGGAGGAAGAGAGGAAGGGGAGAGAGAGAGAGAGAGAGAGAGAGAGAGAGAATGAGGAACTAAAGGTAGAGACTCAGGGAGGAAGCAGCGGAGCGGAGAGAGTCTAAGAAAAGGTGAAAATCTGAAATGGGATTGTTGTGAGTGACGGCTAGGGTTTTGTAACTTAAGACATTTTATAAAGCATTAAATATTAGAAACCTATAAATAAATTACCGGTACAACTACAACAAAGCAAAGCTTACAGTCAAGTTGGCTGAAGTAACTACCTAACCTGGAGGTCAGGTGTTCAAACCCTGACGCGGGCAACATGTTTTTGATTATTTATATATGTTTTTTTTTTTTTCGGTTCGGTTCGGTCCGGTTCGGGTTCCGGACCTCAAAAACCGAAACCGAACTGGGCAGATTCGGTTCGGTTCGGTTTTGGCAGTTTCGGTTCGGTTTTTTTCGGCTTCGGTTCGGTACGGTTTTCGGTTTTTTGAACCCACCCTGTATATTACTCTTAATTCGAATGATTTTGATTAACCATTTTTTAAAAGACGCAGAAACCCCCGAACAAGATATAAACCCCTCACCCGCCAAACCCCGAAAACTCACACACGAAAAATGGCAGCTCCACTGGAGCTCTTGTGCTACAGAGGAACCACCAGTTCTTCTCCCTTTCTCTCTAAAACTCTCTCTCTCCTCTCTTCCCCTTTCGCAATCCCCAAATCTCACTCTCCGACTCTCCGAACTCATTCCCTTTCCCTCCACGCTTCTCTTCACTCCCTTCCTCGCTTCGTTTCCCGCCTCTCCGCCCATGAATTCAATACATCCTCCGTAGCTGGTGACCAACTACAAGAAGAAGACGACGGAGAAGAAGAGGGGGAGCTCGTGGATGAGTCCGACGGCGGCGGCGATTTATTGACGGTCGACGTCGATGACCTCGAAGAAGACGCTCGTTATGTAGTTGAAGAGTTCTCTTCCTCTTTGTCCACCCAACTCAGAATCGGTGTGTTCCTTCTTGTCAATGGGAAACCCAGTGCATAATTTGATTGTAATTGCAAAACCCAATTCGTAATTTGATCAAATTATTCTAAAAGCTGCTGAATTTTCCGAAAGGTAAAAAAATTCAGGGAAAATGAAGCTGCATTAACTTTCTCTTTCTTTTCAATGGGTATCAAAAAATTTATTGAAATGATTTTCCTTCAGGTTTTTACTCCTTTAAATGTTTGTTAAAATAATTAACTTTGTGTTTGGTGGAATTTTCCCATTTTGTTTTGGGATTATTGATGGCTAAGTTTCTACTGTGTCTTGCATCAACGAAGATGACAATGATGACCAAGAAAAAGTAAGTCGAAAGCAAAGGAGGCTGACAAGTACAGTTAAAACTGTGAGTATCTTATCATGGCATATTATCTATTTATATGAAACTACTGAGAGTTCATGTTTGGTCCCAAGGTCTCCGCTGCATATCCAAAGTTCAACGTCTTCTCATTACGGTGGTTATCATTATATTTTCCACTTAGGACCTTAGGCTGTCTTAGGAATTGAAAATGGATACACTGTAGTTGAAAGATTATAACTAGGACCGTAGATTGGTGGGTCTTCTCAAAATTACTGCAGCCATAGTTTTGATTAAATCGGTTTCCGCAACTAGGTATCATGAACAGTTTTTTGGAGTGTGTAGACTTTGCATATGCCCCCATTTTTGTGTATCTTATGCTTCTGGAAAACTTTTATTATATTTTCTTTCCCTTTTATTTTCTAAGTGCACGGTTGATTTCTATGATGCAATCAGACTATTATGTCCAATGATGTAAGTTGGGGATTCTTTGTGTTGGAATGAAGAAAATTCAGTCTCTAAACCATTCAAATTTCAATTGCAGATCCCTGACCATCTTCTACCAAGGGTTGCAATTGTTGGAAGGCCGAATGTTGGTAAATCAGCATTATTTAATCGTCTTGTCTCGGTATGTAACAAGAATGTGGCCTTTTGTTTTCTATTTACCATCAATACTTCTAATACTGAGGAGTACATTTTCAAGCTTCCAGATGTAAATATATATGAGTTTTTACTTCGTAAATTAACTTCCTTTTTTATTTCCTTTTCCTGTTTCTATATATGTTATGTATTTCAGGGGAACAAGGCAATTGTAGTGGATGAGCCTGGGGTTACTAGGGATCGCCTGTATGGTAGGTCGTTTTGGGGTGACCATGAGTTTATGGTGGTGGATACTGGTGGTGTTCTTACAGTTTCAAAGTCCCAGGCAAATGTCATGGAAGAATTAGCTATTTCAACGACCATTGGTATGGATGGAATCCCACTTGCCTCTAGGGAGGCAGCTGTTGCTAGGATGCCCTCAATGATAGAGAAACAAGCTACTGCAGCTGTTGAAGAATCATCTGTCATTATATTCCTCGTTGATGGCCAGGTACAGCTTTTGGTAAATGCATGCAGGACCACTGCAATGTGCCTTTGTTTTCCAGCTTTCAGCTTCTTTGTGTTATAGAAGAGTATGAGCTTAAACTCCTTTAATCTTCTAACGATAGTCATATTCAAGCATTGGGATATGATGCTGGTATTCAGAAAACTTTCGAAGTCAACAACTATGATTAATATTGGAAATACTAAACAAAATTGATCATAGAAATTGTAAAATAGTATAAAATATACACATAAAGGTTTACACTAATAACGTGGAGGAAGTGAATTTACTTTTGGAAATCATTAAATTTACAGCTTGGTTTTAGGGATCTTTGTCAAAGACTTTCAAAAATATTCTTTTAGAGCAATTTTGATTGGTGGGACTTTTGATTTGAATGCAATGTGTTTTTGCTAGAGTTATGTCCATCTGATTGTGATAGATTTTCCCATACATGCTACTTATACTGTTATTCAATTTTTTGATGAAAAAAAAAAAAAGTTTTTGTTTCTTACAAAATAAATATTGAATATTCCCAGTAATACTTGAACTTGTCAAAAAAAAGTGGGTTTATATCACAAATGGTCCCTGAAATTGACCCCATCAATCATGATGGTCCCTGAAATTGAAAATCGATCAATGTAGTCCCTGAATTTTAACTCGCGAATCAATGTGGTCCTTCTGTTAGTATTCCGTCCAAATTAACTTTAAAAAAAGGTTAGAGAACCAATTTTTCATGGTAAAATGATCAAAAATAACCCTATTACTTATAATTTTACTTACTACCTCTCTTTTCTTTTTTCCATCTTCACTTTTCTCTCCATTTTTTCATGGATTTGGTGCTAAAACTAAAATAAAAACAAAAAAAAGTGGTTCTCTAACCTTTTTTTGGTCATTTTACCATGAAAAATTGATTCTCTAACCTTTTTTTAGTGTTAATTTGGACGGAACACTAACAGAAGGACCACATTGATTCGCGAGTTAAAATTCAGGGACTACATTGATCGATTTTCAATTTCAGGGACCATCATGATTGATGGGGTCAATTTCAGGGACCATTTGTGATATAAACCCAAAAAAAGTCCATGAGGTTGAGTAATATGATTCTGAAAGTTATAAAAATTCTGTTTTCAATTGGTAACCATTTTTTTTTTACTGAGTTTATACAACTATGTATTTGAATTGAACTTTTGAAGGTTTTTAAACTGAAACATAGTTTGGCGAAGACTGTGAACTTGAATAGAGCCTGGGTTTATAACTTTATATAGTAAAGATATTAGTATATAGTATTGACAGTGCTAAACAGGCAGGTCTAACTGCAGCAGATGAGGAAATTTCAGATTGGCTACGTAAAAACTTCTCAGATAAGTACATCATTCTTGCAGTTAACAAGTGTGAATCTCCACGTAAAGGGATCATGCAAGCATCAGAATTTTGGTCATTGGGGTGAGCTAAACTCTTGTCCATTTTGTTCACGTATGTTACCTTACTAAATTTTGAGAAAAGGGTTCTGGTAAATGTTTTTATTTTCCTGTAAAAACTGATAAATAGTAATGTGTATCTGTTAGCCTAATGAATTTATACATTCAGGGTACCTTGGTTTTTTCAGATACATAATATACCTAGTATTGGATAGTAAATATCTCTATTTCCCTCTTATAGTCTTGTTACACCTGTTGTGAGGATTATAGGTGTAGGGTTGTGCTAAGGTGATGCATGATAGCATTATCCTAGGGGTAAATACGCTCTTTTTGTTATGTTGATACACTTTTCACCATTATAGTCTGGTAAATGTTTCAATTTAGCTCTGCTTTATTACCAACTTGGACAAGACACTAAAGACACAAGCAAAAGGGTAAATAATCTGATAATCAAAAAGAAATTTCAACATATGTCACGAATTTCAAGCCGTACTAGTATGTTTATTTTTCTAATTACGCTTGCGAATATTGAACTGTCTTGATAAGAAAAAACAAGAACTAATGCTAGGTAAATTTTATTGTTCCGATAAAGAAAACTCAGATGCATTTCAAGTTTCTGGTGGATACAGAATGGTATACTAATATTAATTTCTGAAAGGTACGATTTTTGTTTGGTTGACCAGGTTTTCACCACTTCCTATATCTGCTATATCTGGAACTGGAACCGGAGAGCTTCTTGATCTTGTGTGTTCAGGGCTGAAAAAGAATGAGGTTTGTAATCACAGAAATTTTATTGTTGGTATATCAGTATTCAAGTTTGACTGGCTTTTGTTGAATATTGAATTTCAATTGGCAATTGGCTTTAGCTTAACTTTACCTTATATTACTCAATTTTCAAAGCTGCTTTTTTTGAGCTTGTTAGTGAACTTTTCAGTTTCAATAGTAGAATTTTTTGTGCTTTTCGTCATTTACTAAACCCAAAAAGGCATGTTCTTGCCATTATTTATGAATATTTTCATTTCTTTATGATTTGGTTTATTATGCTTTTATATAGGACCCGGAGGAATTTGCTGAACAGGAAGACTATGTTCCCTGCAATTGCAATTGTGGGTCGACCAAATGTTGGTAAGAGTAGCATTTTGAATGCATTGGTTGGAGAGGACAGGACAATTGTTAGCCCAGTCAGTGGAACGACCCGTGATGCTATTGATATGGAGTTTACTGGACCAGATGGACAGGTTTGATTGGTTCACAGTTATACATCCTAATATACCGCCTATTGTTGACAGTTATTACACAAATCTATTACGTGTAACATGATTAGTCCGAAACTGAAATCAATGATGTCTAGCCTCATTTGTGGATTTCTAAGTTTGAATGTAAATAACACTTTAGATTAGGTGTTTTTAATAACATTGTTTATCCCCTCATTCGTGGAATTCTGCGTAGGAACGTCTGAAAAACTGACTGCTCACTTGTATGTTGAGACTGAACCATGATTTATAGCCTCAGCTGTTCATTTACTTTAAGCTATTCTTACTTTCCCTTATTCATCTTTTACTGAATTCAAGTACTGATTTTGTTGACTGAATCATGGAATTTGGTTTACAAAAGATCCTTGCCACTTACGAATTGTTCAAGCTCAGATAGCTCAAGCTTGTTCATTTATTTTCTGTCTGTTGATGTGTGCTTCTATTCTGGATTTTCATTTTTTCTTTTTTTATTTTTTGGGAAAGACACATGGACATTCTTCTTATAATTTTTGAAGAAAGGTGGTCTAGAATTGAACTCTTTGCCGATACACTTAGATATGTCCAAATCCTTTTTGCCTCCTTTTTTCTTTTCTTCTTATTTTTCTTTCTATCCATCTTCTCCTTCTTTCTTTTGCTTCTGCATCTTGATCATAGGAGTTGCCTCAAGGCCAATTTTGAGCCTGTTTAGGCAAGCTCGAGTATAGGTAGAGCTATGTTATATACTACCAAGCCGAGCTCAAACAAGTAATAGCTTGGTTCGGGTCAACTTATATGCAGTCCTAAGTAGGATCCTAAAGCTATTTCTGGTTCACTTGTTTGAAATATTAGTGGAAAACTGTCTGATCAGTTATTTTTTATGTTATTCCATTTTTCTTTCTTTCTGATTCCCTTTTGATGTGAAGATAACTTGTTGATATTCAAAATTACTTGGATACATATAATTGCAACATTTTTTTGGGTTTGTTTTATCTTGCAGAAGTTCCGGCTAATTGATACTGCTGGAATCAGAAGAAGAGCAGTCGTCGCTTCATCAGGTAGCATGACGGAGGCTTTATCGGTAAATCGAGCATTTCGTGCCATTCGTCGTTCCGATGTTGTGGCACTTGTCATTGAGGCCCTGGCTTGTATCACAGAACAGGTACTTTGTCCATTCTTTTTGAGTTATCATTTAAAGATCCGAAGAACATGCCGACTGTTTTATGTCTTTATATGTAAGACATTTATGTTTCCTAGACGTTGATGACATTTACTTTTCACAAGTAGATTTCTCTTAACTATGTTTCCTTCTGTATTGTCTTCTAGGATTGCAAGATTGCTGAAAGGATAGAAAGAGAAGGCAAAGGTTGCCTGATTGTTGTAAACAAATGGGATACCATACCGAATAAAAACCAGCAAACTGCAACATATTATGAGGAGGATGTTAGGGAGAAGCTTCGTATTCTTGGTTGGGCACCTATTGTATATTCAACTGCAATAGCAGGTCAGAGTGTCGATAAGTATGTTCTGTGTTTAACATCATCTCTTTTATAACTTAACTTGCATCACAGTTGCATTCTTTAGCTAACTTCATGTATGTCAAGAAACCCATGTTCTCCTTTGACACCATAATACATACATACATACATACATATATATATATATATATATATTTATAAATGCACACCTCTAACTGGAAGAAGTTTTAATTGTTTGTCGTTGTTATATTGATTGAGATGTGGTTCTATTTTTAAGTAGCTTGATGTGCTGCATCTTCTAATAAATGTGTCTCGAGCTTTAGATTCTTGTTAAGATAGGTCAGCCTTGATGATAGATGCTGTACAATTGTGTATATAAGCTATTCTTGCCTCTATAGAAAAAAGTTGCATGATGCGAAATGCAGATGGTTCTTATAAGGTTTCAGCGTATTTTAGGCTTAGACCACTTTGTAATATGGGTTTTAGTTTATGAGTTATATGCGTTTTACTTTTTATATAGGGACAGATGAAAGCTATGCAGGTTATGGATGGAGTTTCCCAATAATCCTGTGCATAATTTTCTACATTCACTATCAGAATAGTTCGAAGTGTTCTAGGAACTTCATAATGCACCCTTGACAACTACTTTGCTTTTTAGGAAGCCGAAGGTCCATTACAACTTAAAAAATGTGCCAGAGGATTCCAATTATATCGATATGATTATATATCTGACAAAATGCATTACTTTGATGTGCAAGAAATTTGAAATGACAAGTCATGGTCTAAAACCTCTTTTACATCAAGGGAAATACTGTCTTGTTTGGTTTTAGGATTATCGATGCTGCTAGTACAGTCGAGAAAGAAAGATCAAGAAGGCTTAGTACTTCTGTAGTAAACCAAGTGGTCCAGGAAGCACTAGCTTTTAAATCACCACCGAGGACACGAGGTGGCAAAAGGGGCCGCATTTATTACTGCACTCAGGTACATGTTTTATGCAAGATTCATTTTTCTCCCTTTTTGGTGATTATTTGTCTCTTTAATTCCTGTTGATTATAAATCTTTGCAAGTGACATCCTTGTCTATGCGAACTTTGGATGCTAGCGTCCACAAAATTACGAGAAATTCTTGTAATAAACATAAATTATTATCTGTTAATACCTGAAAGCATACAGCTTTCTTATGAACATGGCAATTCATTGGTATTTACTTTGGATAATTTACAGGCAGCTATAAGGCCACCAACCTTTGTCTTCTTTGTCAATGATGCAAAACTTTTCCCCGAGACATACCGGCGTTATATGGAGAAGCAACTGCGTTCAGATGCTGGGTTTTTGGGCAGTCCAATTCGGCTTCTATGGTCTAACAGGAGGAAAACAGAAAAAGAGGAAGGTCAGTTTACTCTAGCCTGTTATAATGCTCACACATACATTTTCCATGCATACATGCCTACATAAATTTGATACGTTTGCAGGCAGAGCTGCAACGAGAGCGCAAGCAAATCTTGTGCCACGTGAGAGAAAATTGGAGTTGGCTACATAAAGCATATGGAATATATGCAGTATCATCACATAACCGGCAAGGCATTTGTCTTTGGAAAGCTTTGTGCACGGGTGAAACTAGTTAATATCAGATGCTGAAGGTAAACTTGCAATGTGGTTGATTTAAAACTTGATCCAATTCATGCTTGGAACCCGTCTTACGGAAAAGGACTGTAATTTCATGTATGTAACCAAATTTTGATGGCTTAGAACCTGGTTAGGCCTTTGAATTGTAATTTGAAATCAATGTGCCTTGTAAACTATCTAAACATTTAAACATCAATGTAATTTATGGCTTCCACGATCCAAAGAAGTGCTTTCCTTCACTTTAACAAGTGCTGACGCATCTTGGAAGTTGGAATTGTAACAAGAGCCTCTGCTTGTTTCTTGTCTATATGAGCAGACCACGTGACTCTCTCTCTGGTTATCGTCTTGCTTCTTCTCCAGTAGCCTAGCCTTGGTGGAATTGAAGGTTATTTGTAACACAGGTAATTTACTTCACCTTTTCATGGAAAAGCACATTAATGTAGTCATCATTGTATCATCTACATCACTCAAGAGCATTGATATCCTTTCTAGGAAGTAATTTACAAGCTATGCAGATTAAGTTTCAACAGTACAAATCATTTCTTGGATGGCTGCTTCAACCTCTGCCATACCAA
Organism: Cotoneaster glaucophyllus; assembly: GCA_036320875.1. Classification (NCBI taxonomy): domain Eukaryota; kingdom Viridiplantae; phylum Streptophyta; class Magnoliopsida; order Rosales; family Rosaceae; genus Cotoneaster; species Cotoneaster glaucophyllus. Next base: position 24,534,733 of record CM070058.1, read on the forward strand.
CAAGGCTTTTTCCTGCAAAGTGGAAACATATAAATCCGTCAGTGACAAGAAAAAGCTTCATAAGAAAAGTTAATAACTTCAATTCCTTGGTTGAATTACCTCAAGGTTACTGGTTAAAAGGCTGCTTATTCAATATCCAGAATAATGCATTAGGAATATTTAAGGTAATTTATGTATTATTTGTATTGCCTGTTCTTATTTCTTTCTGTCTCCTGGTTACTTCTTCAACATCACAATATTCTGAGCAAGTCCAAATCTGGGGCCATGTCTCCTGTTCTTATTAGTAAATTGGGCTACTCTCCATATTACCAATTGGTTTTATGGTGGAACCTCAACTCTTTTCGTGGTATCTGAGCAGGTAGTCTCACGTGTGAAGCCTAATGGCCACACGGGCTCCACGTCACCCGAGTTGTGTTGTCCACGTGTTAGGCTTGAAAATTCGCCACATTGATGAGAGGAGGGACCTTGCATGTGCTTTTAAATAGTTGGGCTACTCCACATATTGCCGATTGGTTTTATGGTGGAACCTCAACTTTCTTCACTCATTCAGCACGACATTATAAATTGAGTCTGCATGTTAAAACTTTACACTGGAGTAACTTTCTCCAAAAGGAAAATGAAGGTATACTCAATTTTACACTATTTTGAAAAAGTTCAACTAAAAAGATACTAATAGAACACGCCTGCCAATGAAAGTAGTCAAAACAGCACAACCTGGCCCAATTTTCAAATGCAAGTCTTTTTCATAGTCACAAGGGAAAATAAATTACTGGAAACTAATGTCAAAATCTGTGTGTATATCACTCAACTTATAAACTCCTTGCAATCAACTCCTGACCTAAGAATTAATCCTAGTTTATGTTTATTGGTGTTGGCTAAATATGCTTTTGCTAATTTATTTTGGCTTCTTTTTTTCTCTCTCGAGTTAAACATATGCCGTGAAATCTTTCTGGCTTAGTTAGTTTCTCATAATAATTTTTCTTACTAAGAAGAATAATCAAGGTTAGATAGTATCTTTCACCTCAATGTCAGCAAAATCATTTGTGCAATAAATTTCTCTCCGCAAATTATGAGGTTGTCTTCCACCCGCAGTCTCTTCTGGGATTATATACCAACGTACCCGACACCAATAGCTGCCATCTACTTCTTTCCATATGCTGCACAATTTAAAAAACACAAAGTACCAAAGTCCAAAAACATTACAACCAAACCAACAGCAAACATCACACCATTCACAAAATTAAATCAAATTACATATCTACCTTTCAATGTGGGCAGCCCACAAATCACTGGAGAGAAGCTTCTCCCTCAATGTTCTAACCACCTTCTTCCCCTCTGGAGGTGTCGGAAGCTGGACTGCTTTACCCAACTTGCGAGCCTCACAAAACCCACAAATCCAATCCCCTTCAGGAACATCCTTCAGTGGAGGTTTCAAGCATTTCAAATGAAACCCACCTAAGCAATCATCACAGCCTTCCCAGACTTAGAACAAACCCTACATTCCTCCACTTCAACCAATTCCTCGTCTGAACTCGCATCCTCTCTCCTCCTCACATACACATTATCGCCCACCTCAAACTCACCCTCATCATACACAACCTTCTTGTAATAAACCCGTCTTTTTGGCACTGACTTAACGCTCTTGTTCTCCTCAAAAGTGACATTTTTTTAGGCCCTAGATCGCGTAACCACCGTGCTTTTCTGCTCCCTTTTCCTCTTCTTAGTCTCCGACTGCCCTGGAGTCACCGGAGAGATTGCATTTTTAATCTCAGTCAAATCTCCCTCCTCTTTAGCGTTCAACTTCTTGCCCTTCTCAGCAGATTTTGGGGTTTTGGCAATTCCCACATTTCCCCCCTTTGTTCGTGTTTTGCCTGAATCATTTGGCAATTCGTGTTGAGTTGTCGCGTCTTTCATCGGCGAATCTTCGAAAAGTTTCTGGGGGGTGGCGGAACCGCCCTGCAGCGAGGCCCGGCGGGGAGTCGGGGTTAGAGGAGTTGAGGGAGCGAGAGACGGCGGTGGCTTGGAGTTGGAACGCTTGGATTTCTTGGGGGACTGCAGGACCCTCTTCGGAGTCTCTGCCATGGCTGCTCCGACTCCGAGCGTGCAGAAACGATGGCAATGTAATTAGCGAAGAAAACATTCGAGACGGACAGAGCGAGTGAATTTAGGTGGGAAAATGGCGGAAAATTGATATGGAGGGAAATCTGATACGGTAATAGGACTGCTCACAGATGGCCCAACTACCTCTGCTTGGCTCATTTCCTCCGTGATAGAGTTTTTTTTAAGCTCTTACTTCCAAATGAAGATGAATATCACTAGACCGTCGTACTGAGTGACTTTTCCATGATCAGAAATTAAATCTCAATTGTTTAACTAGTCATAATCAAATATCAATGCTATATATCATCTAAATCAGAAATCAAATCTCAATTGTTTAGCCGGTGATGATCAAATGTCAACGATATATCGGTTTATCAAAAATCAAAATCATTTAATGGATCATAATTAAATATCAATAATATATTGGCCAACTATCGGCGCCATGTAGCAATCAAATATTAACAACATCGACCAAATATCAAAAAACATTTTTTTAACGTTAACTCCAAATTAATTTTCCATAGATTCCATCCAAATTAACGTTAATTCTTATCACGTGCATACCACATGACTCTCCTTTAAGGACAAAAGTGTCACTTCGTTAGACTTTAGACAAAAAAAAAAAGAAAAAAAAAAAGGACTATAGAATCACATAGATTGCCATAGGTTGACAATCTAGAAATCTAGGATTTTCAATTATTTTAAAAAACAAAGCAACCAAACTACCCTCAAATATTGTACACATGCTTCCATTTAACAAAAATTTGGATGAAATGAATGAAAAACTAACATCAGGGGAAATTGCCCAAAAAAATTAGTTCAAGTCCTTAATTTTCCAATTGAAAAGTTAGAGCGAAAAATCAGTAGTTAAATGAAAGTTTAGAGGGGAAAATACAGAAAGTTCATTATTTTAACATGGAAGTAATTACGTTGACTAGAGCAGCTGTGTCAGCCCTTTGCATCTGAGTTCAAACAACCCTCCACCCCATATTATTATTTTGGGGATCAAATTTTCCATACTTGTATAAAAAAGTAACCACTCAAAACTAATCCCTTTTTCCTCAAACTAAAAAAAAAAAAAAAAAAAAAAAAACCTGTCTTAATACTGTTTTAAACTTAGCAATCATCCTAGCTCATGAGGATGGATGCAATAAAATGTTTGATAACTCAAAAATCTTAATGCGAAAAATAAGGGTCCCAAACTTAACTCAAAAAACGGGTCCCGTATCGACATAGCCACCGGGTCTCAAACTTTAACACAATTTCATATCGACAGCCTATGATTAGATCCTACGGAATACTAGATCAAAGTGCAGTGTACCGCTGTACTGTTCCCGGCCTCAGTTTCACTCCGGTGTTTATAAGGGCGATCTGTATAAACACTATGCTAACCATGACTAAGCTTGCTGCGTAAATGCCGACGTTCTCAACCACAACGGCCGGCACAAAATGGCCCCTTCGTGGCGGGCGAGGTAAGCTGCATTTAACCTAGCAATTAACCAAGAGAAGCAAACAAGTCAATACACAGTTATGTATATTACATGGTATGATGGTTTCATCCGTACACCAATGGTGTCGAGAGAATCTACTATTACAATTCACAACAATGATCTTTGAAAGTAGGGAGCATTTGTTCTGTTCTTTCTTACCTTGGAAGAACTATTAATGCGGGTAATGTAATACAAAATAAAAATGCCAATGCTTTCAACCAAAACTGTTTGTATGTCATGTGAGGCCATTTTTTTAACAGTTTATGAATATCTCCGCAATGGTTGATAGTTGATACAATGACCTTATCGCATGGTTAAAAGATACAAACCGACAACATATAAGTTTATATATTAACCGTTCAACTTTAATTTTACTAAATATAATTCAGTTAAAAGATGTTGCATTAACAACAAAGGTGAGAAGATGTACTTATCAACATCTGGTGTCGCCATGGGATCATCCAACTCTTCTCTCTGTTCAACAGACAGGATAGTACCTCCCACAGTTGCAACATCTTGAACTCCTTCAACCTGAAAACAGGAAAATCCAAAAATATACTCAAAGAAAAGCAAAGAAGTTGCAATCGTTAAACTATCACATCAATTCCTCGTCAAGTTGTAGATGAAGTACTCTAGTACCAGCTAGCTAACCGAACAATATGGAAGACTACAAGTTGAAAGTTCTTTGAACCAACAATAGCAACAATCAGGATACATGCGAAACTGAATTTATAGACTTGCCTGTTGAGGATATTGGCCATAGCCAGCATATGCACCGTATGCATATAATGATGGATCGGGAGTAGCCCCGTAAGCATAGGCTTCGTAGCCTTGTCCATAACCATAATATGCAGCCCATTGGTTTGGATCTACTTGCTGACCCCAGCTACCAGGTACATCCTACGATATGACAGTTTTTCAGGTTATACTTGACTGTAAATTGTTTTTTATGCATCCGTGAGAAGATGTAACAAACTCGAGTTCTCTTTCATGCATCGTACATCAAGGAAAGAAGAAATATATAGAGAACAACACTCTCATCCAAAAAAGTAATCACCTGTTTTGCTGTTGGGCTCCTGCCCCAAGAAATACGGACTACTTGTTGACCAATCATCTTTCCCTGCATCCTTTGGATAGCTTCTTCAGCAGATGCCCTGTATGGACAGAAGTGAAACCAATAAACAACAAAAAGTAACATTTTGTCTTTCTTGGGGAAGTGAAAGGCCTGAGAAAAACATTGCAAACATTTTCTTGCCTCTTTCCTTCATGCAATGCCCTTTGTTCAAGCAAAGGAGACACGTGACAGGGGCTAACATAAATAAGCCAACATTCTAACTCTAATCAGCTTTGTATTTGGAAATCAGTAGGAGGGACCAAGGGAGGGACCAAGATGGATGGCGAACAATTTTTCTGATAAAAATAAAATAAAGAAAATGGAACAATCAAGTGAAGGCTAAAATGCTAAACGAACCTTGTCCCAAACTGTACAAAACCACATCCTTTGCCCACAGGAATCTTGACATAGAAAATCTCTCCAAACTGCATAAAAGTTTGCTTGAGTTCATCCTCCGTCACATTAGGATCCAAGTTACCAACAAAAATCTGCATTGAACACAACCGTGTAGATCATAAGAATAATAAATTAGACACAAAAACGAAATAAAGTAATACAGTTAAGCACATCAGACATACTGTAGTGTTGTTTACGTCATAATCTGCTGTTGGAAGCAGTGGAACTGCTGGTGTAGTGTATGCTGGAACAGGATATACCGCTGCCAGAAAAATCCACAGGTAAGTGCATAGGATCAGGTTAACCTGACCTTTTTCAAGAGAGCATTGTGGAGACAATAGAAATAATACTACATAAATTTAATACATGAAGCCAAGTAGGAGCACGTCCTTCTGTCCACAACTTGAATTTATTTCTATATCGATATATGAAATGCCCTTACCTTTTGCAGTAGCATATTGTTGCTGAAAACCGGTGGTTTTCTTCGGTGTTGCTGCACTGATACGCATTGGTCTACTTGAGCAATACTGACCATTCATTTCTGACATAGCTCGGTTCCTTTCAGTCTCATCAGCAAACTTGACAAACCCATATCCCTTTGAGCGTCCAGTGTTAGGATCAATCACAACCTTGGCACCTCTAACTGATGGATAATTAGTTCGAAAGGTCTCTTGCAACGTATAATCTGTAACATCAGGGGCTAAATCGCCTACGAAAATAGAGTGCTCAGGCGCAGCATCAGGGTGTCTTTCCCCAATACCAAAGGACGCCCAGTTTAACCTAAAAGTTTGTTCGGTTCCAGGCATTTGTGTCCCATTATAAGCATGCAGAACCCTTTCTGCTGCGGCATGAGAAACAAATTCTACAAACCCATAACCCTCCGGCTGGCCAGTAATTTTATTACGTATTATCTTTATTGAAACCACCTGCATAAAGTAATCATATAAAAGTAAGTAATAGCATCTCCTTTCAGCAGACTGCTATAGAATTGCATAATTAGTTTAATTAAGCCACCTATCAAGCTTGCTTTTTCTTTTTTGTGGATGGGAGTCAGGAACACAAAAACTTAAATTAAACCATACAAATAAGAAACACAACCAAAGATGGATGAGATGTAGAAGCTGCAAAACTTAATTCTTTCAAAAACAATATCCACTGCCATCAACTTATCATCAAGGACTATTATTCCATCCAAACAAATTTAAGCAGAATCCAAAACGAAACACTGCCAAAGGGTTTCACCCTCTTATTTGTCCCAACTCTCAAATAAACCTCAACCAGCAAAAAAATATTCTTGCCCAAACGCACTTCATTCAAGTACTTTCAGTAACCTAATCCAGACTTGGTAGTAAGCCAAAAAGTATGATCAGCACTCTCTACATTACTTCGCATAGGATAAACCAACGTGCAAATTAAAGAAGTACAAAGTCGTCTATTTGGCAACTACAAACCACACAACAATATGTACTTTAGTTGGTACATCAGTATTTCAAAATCAATTTATATGGCTCTGGAATGGGATTAACTGGAACAAAGAATGAAAAGGGTGCAAGGAAAGACTTCATGAATAAGCTAAAATTTTCAGACCATCCTGGGATCATTCAAATATTAACTAAGCCACGAGTAGACCTGACAATTTTGAAACTCTCTATGTCAAGTTCCTCCTAAATGAATGTTCCAAGAAATGCATGAGAAGGTGAAAGGAAGCAAGAACAGTAATCAGTAATTATGTCAAATAGCAAAGCTTAGCTACACAATAGAGATGCATAGGAGCAGACGAATATTAAAAAAACTAGTGTACAGCACTGAAAATAACTATCTGTAGATTATGAACCCTGAGGACCGCCGGTCGAGGGGAAGCCCAACAACGAAGTCTATCCCATGAAGATCCAGCCTTCTCCTCCCTTGCTCACTCACACATCCTTCTACTCCTCTCCATCCCCACCACACAAAAGAGTACCGTGACCCCACATCTCCTAACACTAGAGAGATTATATCTCTCACAGTACAAGAAGCAGCTCGAATGGGCTTCCGGCTTCCCTAAACATCCACAAGATCAAAGGATCAAAGCAATAGGACAAAAAATCAAGAAGTGATCAGAGCTCTCAGCAGCACTTTTGCACATCACACACCAGTGTGGTAAGAGATACTAGTAAGGCTGATTCCTCTTAACCAGATCACAAGTGAACAGCCATACCTTGGGAGGTACCTTGGCCTTCCAAGTTGCTTGAAAGGGCTCGATAAAGGGCGTAGATGAGTTGCCTATTCATTTTTACTCATTTTTATTATAAAATTCATACATAACTGATATAAGTAAAGAACCACAGATTGGAACGATGAATCAACATTCGAAATATCTTCCCAACTGAAGTTTAGTGCAAGTAAACATAAATGAAGTCTTATGAATTTGAATATTGGCATTTCTCCCACTCGCTAGTCCAAGTCATATTTCACACAGTATTTCAAATCAAAGTTTCTTATATCATCAAGTCCAAACACAGAGCAAAGATTGATCTAGGTTCCAGAAAGTAAACAGTAAAGAAGATGGCAGCTAGCATAGATGGCAATTTCTCTTGGTATCATGAATTAGGAATATAACTTCACATTCACCAGGGATTATGGAATGGCAGAAGACTACCTTCCATTTCATATCCCAAAGAGTTAATAAACCACCAACGGGCCAACAAGTTAAATATCAGAAGAGCGGCCTTGCTCTCTGAACTCTTCTAGAAATAACCACAAAAATAATCTAGTAAACTGAATAGAACAGTGGAAATCATACTGGCAATTTCAATTGGCCTTGATAAAAAATGGACTATTAATCATCTAGTGGTCACAGGACTCCAATTACAAAGTGACAACAGCCAACATATTGTCATCCTCACTAAAAAAATGTCCAGTTACACAGTAGTTTCTTTTCCCCTTGTTTGAGTTACACGGAAGGGAATCAAACCCTTCACCCAGCCTAATCCAAAAGCATTTCCCACCCACCCTCATCACTTGGGCTAACAAAACAACAATATTCAGCTCCAAAGACGATAAATTTCCGTTTCTTGTAGGCTGCTCAATGCCCTACCCACCATATACCCATAAATTAGCCCGAAATACGTATTCACAAAATTCATGCTTTATCAATAACCAAAGCAAACAATTTTTCAATCAAAGACTTGTCCTACATCAGTTCAGTCTGTCATTGACTCATTGTAACACATATATATTCATCCCTAGAAGAAAGCAATTCCAGGCAACCCAAAACGACACAATGCAGTAAGCAAAACGCAAAATCAAGAGGGAAATACCCTTTTTATTCCAAGTGGATTATGGTTACTAAACTCAAAATTTCCCGTAGAACCCTAACAGATAGTATACAAATGAAGAGAGAGAGAGAGAGAGAGAGAGAGAGAGAGAGAGAGAGAGAGAGACCTCTCCGGTGTGAGCAAAGCAGGTATTGAGGTAGTTTTCGTCGACCCAATACTGTAAATCGCCAATCCAAAGGGTTCTGACCTCCTCCACTGAAGTTGGCTGATTATGATGCTGGTACCCCTGAGACGCCGTCGTAGGAGCCGCGGCCATCATACTCCTCAGCGGCTGAGGCTGAGCGCTCATCATTTTTCTTAGTTTCTGAAACTATGCTAACTTGGAACCACTGCTTTTCTGACGGCAACGGGAACAAAGACGGACCCAGCAGCACTCAGGGATAACAACTGTTACGACAGCGTTCTGTTACCCCGACTAAATACACACTCCGTTCACTTTGTTCAACCGTGGGTGGTGATCGTTGATTTCCGTTTGAATTAGTTTGGTATAATTCATTTAAGACACAAATTTCAAAATTTAAAATCTTAATAAAAGAGATGAGCATCACACTCACTTGAGGTCCCAATCTCATCCTGAAATTAAACCGAAAAATGTCCGGACTGAAAATCTCGAAACCTTCAGTACGCGGAATCGAACCGATCCTGAAAGTTTCGGTTTGGGATTCGGGCTCATCTATGTAATCGTTCAGTAATCTCGAACCGAACCAAATATTATATATATATATATATATATTTATTTTTTTACTTTATAATTACAAATTACTTGGACTGTTGATGGTTAAGATTCAATCTCAATCGTCCATTGTAATCCTATTCCCACATACCTCTCTCTCAAATCCATATTCCATTCAAACTGAAACCTAAGTGCCTAACCTTCTCATCTCTCTCGAATCCCGGTGCCACTCCTTCGTTCACCTTCTTCGACGCAAATCCGACCAACCACAAGCAAGCATACCTTCTCCAACACACACAGAGCAGTAAGCACACCTTATCCGACGTGAATCCAACATGAATCGAGTCCTAAAATCTAGGTAAGGGTTTCTGATTTTGGGTGGGTTTTGTTGTTTTTGTTTGCAGTCAAATTGCATGTTGATTTATGGATTTGTGATTTGATAGGGTTTCGGGTTGGGTTTCGAATTAAGTTTAGGGTTGCAGGTTGGTTTTAACGGCTGCAGGTCTTTGGGAGGGTTTCAAGGTTTAGGTTGCAGGTCAAGGGCCAATCCCGAAGTGACCTGAAATCCTAAAAGAATTTCGAGCATCCTGAATTTCGGGAACCCCAAGTGTTCGGTTCGGTTTTGGGATATAAAAACGCGACCCAAAATATTTTGGTTTGGGACTCAGGTTGGAGGTTTTGGTTCGGGTTCCCGACCCGAACCACCCCTAGCGATAATACTCAATGACGCGTGAGAGAAGTTATTAAGTAAGTCACTTAGCGATAATACATATGTTAAGTTTTCTGTTAAAACAGTTGTTAACCTATGACGTGACGTCCATGTGGACAATGACTGGATGACACGTGTCAATATGGGCCGACGTGAATATTAAACAATTAAAAAATAATTTCTTTTGTCTTCTCCCTCCCTCTTCCCCTGCATATCCTCCTATTCCCTCCTTATAGATCTCATCTCACTCACTCAAGATCCACAAGAACGCCACTTCCTTCTGTAAAATCCCCCAAAACCATGTCCAGACCAAAACCCACCTCCAGATTCGTCCTCTTCACCCGTCACCCTCTTACTCCTACTCAATTTCCCAACCCCTATCAAATCCTTTGAACCCCAAAACCCCATCGCAAACAAAACCGAAGATGGAAGAACAGCACCGTCAGGAGCGGTTTCGGCTCCGACGTCAGAATGAGCAGCGACAAAGAATGGAAAAGTGAGAATGGGAGGATATGGAGTCATTGGTGGGTGTAGGTGTTCGATCTAGACCTCCTGATTGACGACCCATACGCAATTTGTTCAGATCCAATGGCATTGACTCCGCTGTTGTGGGTTTGTACTGTTTTTCCCAAATTACTCCACCTTTTTTGTGGAAGCCAGGGTTTTACATTGAGGATTTGTAAGGGAGTGCTATAGGAGGAAGGGTTGAGACTTAGGTGCTTCAATCCGATCCAAATTTTGTGACATTTTCATACTCTCTATCTCTCTGCACCACCATAAACAACCCTTTAAAAAAGGCTTATTAGTCGAAATGCCCCGAAAACTGCGATTGAGTCTTAATTTACCCCCTTGAAACTGACATTTTTCAATTTTTTTTGTCTCACTTTACCCACTTCCGTTAATGGATTGTTAAATTTAGGTGTATTTTAGACATTTTAGTTTTTACACATTTATTTACCTCTAGCCTACACACTAACAAGTCTCAATTTTATTTTTGACAACTCTAATTCAAACGCATAAATTTTGGGCATTTTTAAAAATAAATTATTTAACCAATAGAAAAATTCCGAGCAACAAAATCATTGTATCAACCAAAATAAGGGTTACAATTGTTCGTAGAGTCGAAACTTTGCAATTGAAAAATATTTGTTGTAACAAAATCATTATACCATTAAGCTATCCTATCCAAAATACTTCTCAAACCTAAAAAAATAATTTACAACAAAGGTGCATAGTTTGAAACAAAAAATTTCACATTGTTGAGCACTGATTCCACTAGGCATGAGCTTGTTCAAACTATACACATTTGCTTTAAATATTTTTTTTGGTTTGGGAAGTATTTTGGGTAGGATAGCTTAATGGTATAATGATTCTGTTGTATGATTAATTTTCAATTGCAAAGTTTCGAGCCAATACATGGATGTCTTGCAACTGAAATGACTCTACAAACAAATGTAACCACTATTTTGGTTGATACAATGATTTTGTTGCTTGAAATTTTTCTATTGATTGAATAATTTATTTTGAAAAATGCCCAAATTTTATGCGTTGAATTAGAGTTGTCAAAAATAAAACTGAAACTTGTTTAGTGTGTAGGCTAGAGGTAAATAAATGTGAAAAAACTAAAATGTCTAAAATACCCTTTAAATTTAATAGTCCATTAACATAAGTGGGTAAAGTGAGACAAAAGAGTTGAAAATGTCATTTTCAACGGGCAAAGTAGACAAAACCAGTTTCAGGGGGCATTTCGATTAATAAGCCTAAAAAAAAAATAAACTAAAAACATTTTTTTCTAAACCCTGGGTGACAATGTACTTCATCGCATAATATTAAAAGCAACAAATTACTTCATCGTGCAGATTTCTAAACAAAAAAAATTTCATAATTAAATAACATTAAAATTACTTGACTTGTTAGATAAGGTTTACTTGATGAAGGCCTTCGTCACCATAAAATCTGTGCAACGACCTTTTTTCGTTCCCTTATAGTTTATGCAACGAAGCTATTCTTCGTCATGCAAATGCTTTTTTCATGAGCATTGCGTGACAACACTTTTGTGACGAAACCTTCATCGCTTAAATTATTAAGGGACGAAAATTGTCCTTGTGCGACAAAAACTTTGCTTTGTCGCAAAACGTGTTAATTATAGTAGTGAGTTTTGACTACGAAATTTGTATAGTCAAGATACCTTATTCCTAAGCTCATCCCCACAAAGAAAAAATGCAAGTACTATCATGTAGTTAATACCAAATATGTTTAAAATATAATATATAAAAAACTAGATTACCGTCTTTGAAAAGTATTTAATTTTCATTATAACCTAATGTTAGATTAAATTTTGAATGCTCAAAAAAATAGAAAATTCCAATCTGACCACGATTGAAAAAATAAATAAGTGATTAGATTCCTTTTTTGTGATTATATAATCTATTTTAAAGGGAGAACAACTTACATGAAACAGGTTCACTGTCATGTGATGTCCTGATCTAATCCTACAAAGCCACATGTTGATGAATTTATATATTAATGCTTTATTAGACCGGGAAACCATGTGATGGTAAATTCGTTCTATGTAAATCAATCTGTAAACACGAAAATTTTGTAACGAATGAAACGAGAACACGTGTACAAAGTAGATTTGTATTGATGAATTTGAAGGGTTACAATCTCTATTTACAATTTTCCTCTGATTCCGTCTTCAAATTTGATGTAGATGTGTGGGTTGCTGATCCAAGGGTCGCAAGGACTTGATCTTGGACCAACGATTGAACGATTGCTTCAAGTTTTGAGTTTGAAACAATGCGTGGATAGTCTTCACCTCTATGTTTGTGTATGACTTGCGACAAAGGTGATGTTGATATGGGATTTTGTTGATTCAAGGGTCTTGGTGACTTGATCTTGAATCAAACGTCATTACAAGTTTTAAGCTTGCAACAAAATCTTGAAGGAATCAGCACAAGTGCTTGTTGATTCTTCAAGGGAATGCTTTAGCTTTGGTCGAAAGAAAGCTTCGGCTTTGGTTGTACATTCTTCGAATAGGGCTTTGGCAGCGTATTAGTCTTCAAAGATTTGGCAGAGGTTCCCCTTTTGTGAGAATCCCTTCAATGTAGAAATTATCGACCTTTATGCTTGTCTGAGGACCATGTATTTATAGACTTTTCAAAGCTTGCCTTTGGATGGATTTGGCTATGGGAGAATTTAGGCATGTTTTGTATCTTAATTTCAGCCACTTTCGCTTGCTTGGCCGAAGTCTATAGGGCTTTCTTGCCTATTTTGCGAGCAATCTTCAATTCTTGCTTGTTTTGTGAAGATGCTTTAGCTTTCATTTCGGTTTTGGGAGCAATTTGGGCCCCTTGCCCATTTTAAGGAGATTTCTTCCCCTTTGCCGCATTTTTGGAATGCTTTTGAGCTTCCTTCGCTTGATTTATGCCACATGTCATTGATGACTTGTCCATTTGTGATGAGTCATATACAACGTGGAGCTTTGTGATGCATCATTTGCATGCAACGAAATTTACATGTCTACAAATGCCCCCACTTCAAGGCGCGTTGTAGACATGTGCTTGTCACATGTAGGAAACGTGTTTTGAAGTCCTCCAATGTGAATGTTCTAACTCAAGGGTTGTCGAGACTTGATCTTGAACTAGTTTGCTTCTTCAAGGGTCGTAGAGGCATCTTGAATGAAATGAAAATTTAATTAAGGGCCGTAGAGGCTTGCTCTTGAATGAAAATTTTGAAAATGGATAAATCAGCACATACTTATTGTGCGTATTGATTTTCCATATTTTTTTGACAAAATACATTATACATTTTGGTGTATTTTAGGACTTGAATTCTTTTTCCTTGTGGGTATGGGAAAAAATGCTTTTCCTCCCTTAGGTAGGAATCTCCTTCAATTTTGGTAATGAGGGTGATTTCCTTCAAGATGTTGGAAAGTTTTAGTGATTTTCTTCAAGGTTTTGGAAAGATTTAATGCTTGTTCTTGAGTAAGTAGGATTTGCATTTTTTTTTTTCATTTTCCTTTCCATTTTTTCAGTCAAGGGGGTGTTTTCCCCTTTGATTTGGGAAACTTGAAGATTTGTCTTTGCCATGCACATTGACTCTGCCTGTTGCCGTGAGTTGTAGCTGCTTGAAGCTTGTTCCAGTGCATAACTTTTTACCGCGTGGTGCTGTGCAAAAGACTACAGCGGGGCTACGCTATAGTGCCTTTCGGTCACAGTTTTCCTTCAGTGGTGATGTTGCCGTACAGTGCAAGAAACTTCTTGGTAATCGCTGCGGGGTTGCGTAGTGTGATTACGTAGCATTTTTGTTATCTTTGCTACTGTAACGTGCTTTGAAGGACAATTTTGTAGCTGCCCTCTTTACTGTGTTGGTCAAGCTTTGTGGCTGATTTCTTTTCGTCATTGTGACTTTGTCATCGTCATCCTTCAACGCTCACGAGGGTTGTGTCGCATGTCTTTTTCTTTAGTTAAATAATTTTTTTTTCCTTCTTGCCATCCCACCTTATGCTTATGTTGTCTTTTTTATTTCTTTGCAGCCATGGTATTTTTCAAGTGCTTTAAGAGCAATACCATCACTATTCTTGCAAAGGAAGGTGATTCACAAGATAAGGGAACGACGTTGAAACTTTGTGCGTCGTTGACTGGCCCTAAGGCACTTGTTCTTCCTGCAAAAGACAACTCGATGTATATCAAGTCGTGGTCTTCTGAAGTATCTTGGGAGGTGATAGATTTTGGTCGACCAAAACGAAGAAGAAGGCATGTACGTCAAGGATTCTTATCTTAAATCCTTCGCACCATGTTCGTGACAATTTGCCGGCTTCGTTTGTGCTTCTTGGTGATTGTTTCTGTAGAGGAGTTATGACTTGGAATAGCACCTTGTCCGCTACTGGAGAAGCCGTCTTTGTTGAGATTTATTGGGAATGGCTTGAAGATGTTTTGAGTCGATCGAAAGATGTGCTTACTAACGTGGGTTTTTATCATGCTGTATACGCATCTTTGTTTAGTTATGATCGTCATCCTTCTATCCTTTGTGCATTTTTCGAGCATTGGTGTTCAGCAACCAACACACTTCACACGACACAAGGGGAAATGTCAATTTTATTTTGGGATCTCCATAAGATAGGAAGCCTGCCGATCCAAGGTAAGTTTTATGACGAGGTTGTTCCTAGCATGGAGGAATTTTCTCATTACAGTAGCAGAGGATTACCTACGAGTTGTCGCTATTTGTTTTGGGTGTGTGAAAAGTTTTCCTAGGAGGCTAAGGGTAAGTTAGGCATGAAGATTTCTTCATGGATCCGATTTTGGTATTGGGAAGCCATGAAGTACAAGAAGCCTTCGAAGAAAAGTGGCCGCAACAAGACCCCTAAGCCAAAGGGAGACTTAGACCCATCAGGTGCCATTGGTTTAGCTAGGCGTCGTGCCCCTGCCGAGTTGAAAACATTTGAGGATCTTGGCGTAGCGTCAAAGCACGTGGAAGAATCTTACCTAGCTGCTTTCTTAGCTTGTTGGCTTTGTAAGTTTGTTTTCCCTAAAGACGGCGTCAACTTTATTTGCCCCGGAGTATTCAAAGTGGCTAGTTTTTTTGTTGGTGATGTGATTGCACTTCAAGTTTTGAAGTTTCAAGTTACCTACGTACCCTCGGTTGAGGAGGGATCAAGTCATAATGTAGTTCAAAGGAAATGATGGATTGTTTTTTGATGGTTTTGATGGTGATTTTGCCGTACACAGTTTATGCTCTTGCGGGCTAGAAGCATTGGGTGTCGCCTTTTAAGCTCGTGCGAACAAGGAGCATTGTTGAGTGTCACCTTTTAAGCTCGTGCGAACAAAAAGCATTGTGCCTTGTACAGTTTAGGCTCATGCAGACGAGGAGCATTGAGTTTGGTTTAGGGGTAATATCGCTTCAAGAATCTTTCTGCCATGTGCAGTTTAGGCTCATGCAGGCGAGGAGCATTGAGTTTGGTTTAGGGGTAATATCGCTTCAAGAATCTGCCATTGATGAGGCTGATGTTTAAGCCGTCTTCCACCATGATTAAGTAGGCGCCGTTGGTGTAGACCTCTTGTATTACGTAAGGTCCATCCCACTTTGATGTGAACTTGCCTTTTGTTTTGTGAGTTGTGATGATGGGCCTTCGTAATGCCAAGACAAGATCTCCAATTTGGAAATATCTTGGGGGACCTTCTTGTTGAATACCTTGGATAGCCGTGCTTAGTAGCATTCCAAGTGTTGTTGAGCTTCGAGCCTTCTTTTGTCGAGTGCTTCAAACTCTTGAAGTTGTAGGTTTACATTTCCTTTTCAATCAAGCCTTCTTGTATAGCCATCCTTAGTGAGGGGATTTGACTTTCGAGAGGCAAAACAGCTTCCAAGCCATATACGAGAGAATAAGGCATAGATTGGGTAGGAGTCCTATGTGTCGTCCTATATGCCCAAACTGCTTCACTTATTCTTTTGTGCCAATCTCTCTTTGTTTGGCTGATCACCTTCGTCAGGAGGTTGTACAACGTTTTGTTGAATGCTTGATGAGTCAATATTATATTATATATTCTACCCTATTCTTAGTATAATTTGGTGATTATTTTGGTAGAATTTTCATACTTTGCTTTGTATTTTCAATATAGGACATTCGACTTCATCTGGAGAAAAACATGACCAAACGGACGAATTTTGGAGTGATTCAAATTGGAGGATGTTTGTGTGTTCCTTAGCTTGTTCGTGTCAAAATTTGGGATTTTTCTACCACGCGGTTATTTTCTGGCGATTTATTGAAGAAGCAGTGCGCGTTGATGGAAAGTGACGTTTCTGGGTTTAAATTGCGTTTTTGAAGCCCAAGATGACCTCAGATGGGTTTGTGGCCTTCTGGAGAGGGGTTCAAAATAGTCCAAGCTTTAAATCCAGCTATTTTGGGCCAGTTTTGGAGCTGAATTAGGTCCAAAACGTGGCTATGCAGATTCCTAGGCGAATTTACCAAGTCAATTTAGGATTATGTTTCCTATTTTATTTCAATTTATTTATTCCTAGTTTTATTCTAAGACCTTTGTCTAGAAGGATTTTATTTTAGAGGAGTATAAATAAGCCTTTTAGAGGCCTAGGGTGGGGAGAATGTATGCAACTTTTGGAGAAGATTTTGGGAGCAAAGTTTAGAGATTTTCAGACTTTATTCTACAAGGTGTTTTCATTTTTTTTTCTAGCTTAATATAATTATTTTGATTTTAATTTTGAATATGCGTAACTAATTTTTTTTTGCTAGGGTGAGGCCATGATCCCTAGCAAGAATATGTAGTCTCTTTCTAATTTTCTTATGAATTTATGCATGCAAGTTTTGGATTGTTAATCACTGTGCTTTAAACTATCTATTTGTCTTAGTGATTCGCGACCATTAGGATATTTAAAATAGTAATTTGATGCAATTTTGGCGGAGGGCTGTCCCTGAAATTGGCGCTGGCTTCTTGTGGTTAACATGTGTAACTACTTAGGGTGGACGACAAGTCCTAGGAGTTATATGGTTTTTCAAAAGGTTTTCACAAAACTTAATGAGTCTTGCATGTTCACATTCGATCTGGACACCACGGACGGGTTGCATGTTAGATATACGTTCTATGTTGGGGGTTCCAAGTAGGGCATACGTTAGGAAAACCTAACCTTCAAAATATGCATGTGTAATTCATAAGGAATTGGAAGAGTTACATAGGATTGTTAGGGTGACGGCGGAACCCTAGTATTTTCTCATTTGAATTTTAAAAATTGTTTCCTTTTGCTTTATCTAGAAAATTGCAGTTTTAATTAGCCTTTTTAATTAATTTCATTTTTCTTAATTTAGGTCATTAAGTCATCCCTTTCCAATCTTTGTTTCTGAATAATTGACTAAGATTTTGATTTAGCATTAATTGTTTTAAATAATCCCAGCAGGAAAACGACCTTACTTGAGTCGTTTATACTACAACAACCTTGTTCTCTTGCAAGTATTTTGTGTATTTTTATCCCTACTTTTGTAGTTGGTAACAATCGTATCAATGCTTCCGCAAAACCGTTGGCCGGAGCATGATACATGGAAGACTTGTGCTGCTTGAACTTGTATTTCTTGCAGAGCACGTCCATGAGTCGGTTGGAGAGCTGTTTTCCATTATCAGTGATGATGTAGCGATGCACACCATATTGATGGATGATATGCTCTTTCTTAAAACGGACGACAGTTTCCTTCTTGACTTCCCTTAGGGGTACGGCTTCAGCCCATTTGGAAAAGTAATCTGTTGCGGCTAGGATGTAGGCTTCTCCTGCAGATGACTTTGGTTTGATTGGTCCTACGACGTCCAATCCCCATGCATCAAACGGCCATGAAGCAACTGTAAGGTGTAATGGTTCAAGCGGTTGATGTATGAAGTTGGCGTGGAATTGGCAGGCTTGGCACCTTTTGGCATACTCCAGGCAATCCTTCACCATGCTTGGCCAATAGTAACCCATTCTTTAGAGTTGGAATTGTAGCTTTGGTCTAGACTGATGTGCCCCGCATACACCTGAGTGTGCTTCTTCCATGGCTTGATTGGTTTCTTCCTCACCTAGGCATCTCAGAAGTACTCCTTCAAAAGAGCGTCGATAAAGTGTTCCTTTGTAGTAGAGGAAGCGAGGTGCTCGTCGACATATTTTAGAGCGGTGTCTAGGATCGTCTGGAAGCTTTCTATGCTCCAAATACTCGATCAGTGGCTGTCTCCACTCTTCAATGTCGACTGGAAGTACCGAGATGACATTTGTATCATCCAACAACATTTCAGTGACGAGCGGGATCACTTATCTTTGGCAAATTGGCACGTCTGCAGCTTCGTCTTCTCCTAGCACCACACTTGAGGCTAGGTTAGCGAGAGCGTTTGCCATTTAATTTTCTTTTCTTGGCACATGTTCTAGCGTCACAACCTTGAACTTTTGTAGTAGTTGAATTTCTAGCCGAAAGTATAGGACGAGATCATCTTTCCTCACTTCATATTCAGTCAAAAGTTGATTGATTATAAGCTTGGAGTCGCCATACACTTCTAGCGTTGTGATTTCCATGTCGATCGCCATTTGGAGTCCAATGATCAGTGCTTGGTACTCAATGACGTTGTTGGAGCATAGCTCCCTTAGTCAGAAGGAATAAGGTAGTACTTGTCTTTGTGGTGATATGAGTACTACTTCTGCCCTCACTCCATCCATTCGTGCGGACCCGTCAAAGAACATTATCCACCTCGTCACGCAAGTCGTCTGAGATTTTCCAATCGGCTGGGATTGGATGATCAGCAAGGAAATATGCTAAGCCTTGTCCCTTGACGCCTTTAGCTGGAGCGTAGATGATCTCATATTGATTGAGAAGCAATGTCCATTTAGCTAGTTGTCCTGTCGAAATGGGTTTAGACATAACGTACTTGATTGGGTCGGCTTTAGCAACCAAGTGGATGGTGTAAGCATGCATGTAATGTCTTAGCTTTTGGACTGCGAAGATTAGGGCAAGGCACATCTTCTCAATTGGTGAATAGTTAAGCTCGGCAAATATGAGAGTTCTACTTAGGTAATAGAGTGTTCTTTCCTTTTGGTCTTCATTTTCTTGTGCCAAGAGTGCTTCAATGGAACCCTCTTGTGCGGCAATGTATAGGATGAACGACTTTCCAGGCACGGGCACTCCGAAGATATGTGGGCTTGCCAGGTACCTTTTTATGCTTTCGAAGGTATTGTGACAGACGTCATCCAATATTAATAGAGCGTCATTCTTTATGAGTCGGCTGAAAGGTTGACATTGTCCAACAAGGTTAGAGATGAAGCGCCTAATGAAGGCAAATCGTCCTTGTAGACTTTTCAGCTTGTGTAGATTCCTTGGCTCAGGTATGCTTTGAATGGCCTTAATCTTCGATTGGTCCACTTCAATGCCACGATGCTTGACAATGAAGCTGAGGAACTTTCCAGAGGTGACGCTAAATGCACACTTCAATAGGTTCATCTTGAGGTTGTAGTGTAATAGTTTGTTGAACACCATTCGTAAATCTTTCAAGTGATCTGATCTCTTCTTGGTCTTGACAACTACGTTTTCTACGTAAAATTCTATGTTTTTGTGTACCATATCGTTGAAGATCTTCTCAATTGCACGCTGCAGCGTTCTTCAAGCCAAAGAGCATTACCTTGTAGCAGTAGATACCTTTTGGAGTGCGGAATGCTGTTTTTCCTCGTCTTCGGGAGCCATGCTGATTTGATTGTACCCAGATGAGCCATCCATGAATGATAGCGCCTCGTGGCTATTGGTCGTGTCCACCATGATTTTGATGATTGGCAAGGGAAAGTCATCATTTGGGAAAGCATCGTTGAGGTCACGAAAAACTACACAAATACATATTTGTCCAGATTTCTTAAGGACAATGACGATGTTAGAGATCCATTTAGGCTATTGCACTTCTCGAATGAAGCCCGCTTCGATTAGCTTGTCAATCTCAGCCTCAATTTATGGGATGAGCTCAGATCGATAACGTCTTTGAGTTTGCTTTATTGGTTGGGTTCTAGGCTTGACTACAAGACGATGCATGGTGATGGTAGGCTCAAGGCCGGGCATTTCTTTGTAGGTCCAAGCAAAGACGTCTTTGTACTCTATTAGCAGTTGGTAATACTCCTCGATCTCGTCCGCACTTAGTAGTGCACCTACGAAGATAGGCTTCAGCTCATTGTTTATGCCTAAGTTGAGCTCCTTGAGATCATCAACCTTGGCTTGCCCCTCATCCTCAAGTTGTGGTGGTGCAGCAGTGACGTCTTCCTTGGGGGTTTCGTCCTCTTTGTCTTCTTGGATCGTGATGTGGAAGACGTCTTTGACCTCTTCTTCAGTGTCGTCCCATTGGGCTTATTGGCATGAAGATTGACCAGTGTGTATGATGGTGCGCCTCTTTACCTTTAGTTGTCCTTTTGTGTTGACTTTCAAGGTTGCTTGGCGTTTCATCCTTGAAGAAATTGAGCTTTGAATGTCGTCTTTTTCTGCTAAGCTGTCGAGCTTTTCTTCATTCGGCGTTGTCTTCCTCTTCCTAGAAGGCTTCTTGGTTTTTTCAAGTCTTTCTAAGGCCGACCGTCGTGGAGGAGAGCTAGCCGTGTTGCTTTGTTTCTTAGATTTTGACAACTTTTCGAAAACAGAGCTTTGGGGTGTTTGCGTGTTAAGCTGCTTGAAGGCGGAAGTTCGGTCTTGACCACCAATGAGATCAAGTGCCAAAATTCTGGGTTTTGAACGATTCAGCCTATCAAAGACTGACGTTCAAGGGGCGGGTTTAGGCTCCTCTTGATTTTGTTCAAAGCTCACGCTGATGTGTTGAGCGCTAACATTTTTCGCTTTGCTTGAAATCTTTACGGGTGTATTTGGTGTGAAGCCAAGTCCAGCTTTGTTGTTGTCAACTTCGTAACCATGATTCTTCAACTTCTTTTGAGTTTTGGTGAGGTCACGTTCTTTGTCATTGACGGTGTTTGCATTCTTCTTTCCAAGATTTGAAGAAGAGGTGAAATCGTACCCAGCCTTTGACATAAGTTTGTAGGCGTTTGGGTTCGAAACCTTCTTCGGTCATCTTGGTTGGAAGAGAGTTTGGTTCTGCCCCCTTTGGCAGGGGTTTTACGAAACCTTATGGTGGTTTTGAAACTTTAGCATTGCCTAGCTGTGTTAGAGGTAAAACTGCGTTTGTCTTGAGTAGCTGTGTGTCGGCTTTGCTTGTTCCAGTTTGGAATGGGGATTGCCTATTCATTCTTCTCGACATTGGGATGTATCGGAAGACGGGTGTGTTTAGTCCTTTTGAGGGCATCATACTCCCTTTGATTGTTGTGGGCTTAGCAGGCTCATCGTAGTTTTTGTTGAAGATGACACGGCTTCCCCTTCTTGTTTCTCGGGCACGGCTTGCCACTCTTGTTTCTTAGGTGCGACTTTGCCTATGGATTTGATTTATTTTGGAATAGCTTTGAGCACCATGTCTTCATCCATGTAGAACTTGGTGTCCGTGAAATGTGATTCGGCTTTAGTGAATGGCTTGGTGTAGCCTTGTATCACCTTTAATTCTTCTCGGTAGAACTTTAAGCATTGAGGAAGAGTGGACGACACCACTCGAGGATCCAAGGCCTTCCTAAGAGCAAGCTGTAGGAAGTTCTTGCATCAATCACATGGAATATTGTGCTTGATTTGAGTTTGCTAATGGTCATCTCCACTCAGATCATGCCCATCGCTCTTTGTTCTCCTTGGTTAAAACCTTGGATTAGGAGGCGGCTTTGGGATAGTTCATCCACCTTGATGCCGATTATGGTCATTGTTGACTTTGGCATGATATTTGTGGCCAATCCACCATCCACAAGCATGTGGTTGACTTTGTGCTCCCTTAAGTACCCAGAAACGAAGAGAGGACGGTTGTGAGAGTTTGGTCCCAGCAGAAAGTCTTCGTCAGTGAAGTTGATTGCATCATGGGTAGCACAACACGTGGCATACTCATGTGGCCGAAGGTTCAAGCCTTCGTCCTTGTTTTTTTGCACTTTGTGGTCATCGGGACTCGCCAGGACTGTTACTAGTGCTTTTTGCATCTCCTTGGGCAATAGTAGTGCTTCACCGATGCTAAAGTGTGCCGACATGCTTTCTTTGGGGCGTGATGGTCTTCTCTTCCTCAATGGCGATAACTTTTCCATTTGAGAGCTCTTCTATCTCCACTTCAACCATATGACAGGCAGCGGTAGTGCACTGTTAGAAGAAGTCATTTGGCTTAGCAGCTCTTACGTTCCTTTTGGGTTTCCTATTGTTGCGACGGCGGTGCTTTCTCCTTTGTTCCACCTTTGGCCATGTAGCTTGTGGTCTTGGCTTCCTTGTCGTCTTGTAGATCACCAGTGTCCACCTTTCTTCATTGTCGGTAGGTGCATTTTGGTCGCTTGCCCCCAGCGATGGTTGTGCAGTAGGTGTCGTGTAGCTTGAGCTTGGACGTGAGTGGTCAGGCGTTACTTTGAGAGGCACATGATCGAATGATCCAAACGTAATCATAGTAGTATGTGTTGCGGCTGTGTCTTCAATAGGTCTGGTTTCGGGTTGTAAACCGTGCCCAATTTCTTATGCCACATGCCAGCCACATATACATAATTACCAAAAATCAGTTACCGTTAGCCAACCATTTTCTTGTGGTTGACAAAAATCGGTTCAGCCAAAATTATTGGTTAGTTTGTTTGGTAAATGGCACAACCGATGTTTTGCAAATAAGCTACAAAAACAACAGCTTAAGACCATGCACGAACCCGTAAACAACAAACCAGAAAAGAGAAAAATAAGTTACTGCTGCAATTTTTCGATTGTTGATAAGCCAACATAATCATGACTTAACAAATTAAAATGAAAATCAAATCAAAACTTAATAAGCCAACAACAACGTCAGCAAACATAATCCAAATAGTTATAAGTTCACAAACTCAAAAGTCTAACTAATATAATTGTCTAAGTTCAATTGTAGCAACTAATGCATAAACAAAAAACTCAAAACTCAAAAGTATGGTTCTGATTATAAGATCCCCTTATTATAATCCCAAAACAAATAACTTGTTGTTTTGATAATGCAACATCACTGAAGTAGCATCAACCAATGCATATGAAATCTTCCATGAATCAATTCTTCGAAGCACTTGGAATTGATGTTCCTACTTGAGATGTAGAACCATCAACTATTTCAATTCAAATGTTACATAAAAAAAAGTATGATTAGAATAAGAAGTAATATTGAATAATAAATTAAAAATATTGAATAATTAGAATTAGAAAAAATATAGCAATATTTACATTCATGTCAAGCATGTAAAAAATACCTAAAATATCTAAATAATATATATATTAGTAGGTATGGCATACTGCTGATATACAAAATCCAATACCAAAGCCATGCCATTAATTGTCGGTTTGGTATAATGCCAACCGATTATGAAAAAATGCCAAAACTATACCATACCATTATGAACCAACAGGTATGGTTCAGTAGGTAAATTGGTTTATGGAAAGATTTCCCAACCCTAGTCTTCAAGGTCAAGCTCAATTTTCCCTTGTTGTGCTAGCTTTATGATGAGCTCTTTGAGGACGAAACACTTGCCGACAGGATGACTCACGATACAATGATTCTTGCAGTACCTTAGATCGTTAACGCGATTCATCTCTTCAGGGTGCTTGCATTCAGGTAACTTAATTACATTCTTTTCCAGCAAGTCATCTTGCATTGCAGCCACGTCAGAGTCAGGAAAATGGTACGTCTTCTGCTCCAATTCCCTTAAGGTGTTTTTGTACCTATCTTGGGTGCAAGAAGGCTCACTTTTCATCTCATTTGTTTTGCTTTTGGAGGAGATCTTGACGGGCGTGGAGGAAGTCTTGATGGAGGTAGTATGGACGACAAAAGTTTCCTTGGCGGGCTTTTTCCCAATCTTGTCTACCTTTAGAGTGAACACCTTATCTTTTTTTAAGTCGATGATCGGCATTTTCTTCTCATGATTGGCAATACTCAACTCCATGTCATAGGATCGAGTTGCCAATTCTTCAAAAGTTCTTGGTATTATGCCTTGGAGGATGTAATGTAGCCCCCCAATGCATGCCTTGAATGCACATCTCAATGGCGGAGCTTTCAGAAAGCAGATCTTTGCAATCCAGACTTAATGAACGCCATCTATTGATGTAGTCGACTACAGGTTCATCATTCGACTACTTCATACTTGTCAGCTCCAACATGCTTTCGGTGTGGTGGGTCCTGTAAAAGCAGTTGAGGAATTCCCTTTCAAGCTGATCTCATCTGTTGATGGACTTGGGCTCGAGGTCAGTGTACTAGGCAAAGGTGTTACCTTTTAGCGAGCACACGAACTATTTGACGAGGTAGTCTCCCTTTGTCCCAACATTGTTGCAGGTTTCAATGAAATGGGCAATATATTGCTTAGGATTGCCCTTTCCATCGAATTAAATGAATTTGGGCAGCTGATAACCCCTTGGCATCCTCAAGGTGTCAATCCTTTAGAGTATGGCTTTGAGTATAGCACAGAATCATGCGAGCTTCGTTCATATTGTGCCTTGATCATACTTGTGTTCATTTCTTGTAGCTGTTGGATAGAGAGAGATCTCATCAGTGTCGTAGCTTGGTCCACCTCTAGCTTATTCTCAGCTTTGTCCATCAGAGGCTCCTCATTTTTTTAATTTCCTCTTTTGGTGGATCAACATTCGGGTCAGCTTTCTCATTGTGCTGCGCCTCTAGACGGTTGACGAGTGTAGCAATCTGCAAGTCCTTTTCCTCCACGGTCCTTGTCAACCTTGTGATTGCTTCACTCATTTGTGCCAGCTGTTTTTCGATTGAAGTCGCACCAGTAATCATGACTTGCATGGCTATAGGATATGAGCTGCTGCTTGAGTTAACATAAGAAGTCAATGACTCGGAGTACATACTTAGGCTTTCTTCCCTTGGTGCCCTTAGTGAGGCCAGAGTGATTACGGGCTCGTGCCTCTGGTGCTCTTGCTCATCCGGCAGAGTTGATGTAGGGGTGGAAGGCACGGCAGAAAGAGCTCTTGCCTTGCTTCGAGTTGTGATGCCCAAAGTGCCACCACTTGCGGCAAGGATGTTCTTGTTCTTCGCGTTGGTTGCGGGAACAACTTGATCCTTTCTTAATGCCATGTGTGTTTCTTGTGGGTTTAAAGGTAGAGATGAGAGGCAGAGAGGTCCCACTGGGAGTGCCAAATTTGTAAACACGAAATTTTTGTAATGAATGAAATGAGAACACGTGTACAAAGTAGATTTGTATTGATGAATTTGTAGGGTTACAATCTCTGTTTGCAATTTTCCTCTGATTCAGTCTTCAAATTTGATGTAGATGTGTAGGTTGTTGATCCAAGGGTCATGTTGACTTGATCTTGGACAAATGATTGAACGATTGCTTCAAGTTTTGAGCTTGAAACAATGCGTGGATAGTCTTTACCTCTAGGTTTGTGTATGACCTGCGGCAAAGGTGATGTTGATGTGGGATTTTGTTGATTCAAGGGTCTTGGCGACTTGATCTTGAATCGAACATCATTACAAGTTTTAAGCTTGCAACAAAGTCTTGAAGAAATCGGCACAAGTACTTGTTGATTCTTCAAGGGAATACTTCGGCTTTGTCAAAAGAAAGCTTCGGCTTTGGTTGTACGTTCTTCGAAGAGAGCTTTGGCAGCGTATTAGTCTTCAATGATTTGGCAGAAGTTCTCCTTTTATGAGAATTTCGGCCCTTCAATGTAGAAATTGTCGACCTTTTATACTTGTCTGAGGACCTTGTATTTATAGACTTCTCAAAGCTTGCCTTTGGATGGATTTGGCTTTGATTTGTGTCTTGATTAGTACATGAGAGAATTTAGGCATGTTTTGTGTCTTAATTTCAGCCACTTTCCCTTGCTTGGCCGAAATCTATAGGGCCTTCTTGCCTAGTTTACTAGCAATCTTCAATTCTTGCTTGTTTTGTGAAGATACTTTAGCTTTCATTCCGATTTTGGGAGCAATTTGGGCCCTTGCCGATTTTAAGGAGATTTCTTCCCCTTTGCCTCATTTTAGGAATGCTTTTGAGCTTGCTTTGCTTGATTTGTACCACATGTCATTGATGAATTGTCCATTTGTGATAAGTTATATACCACGTGGAGCTTTGTTATACATCATTTGCATGCAACAAAATTTACATGTCTACGCAATCTCCCATTAAAAAAGTGATTATATTTTTCTTTTTGTTTGGAAAAAGAGAAGTGACCATTAGAAAATGTCAAAACGCATGCACGTCATGTAATGATGAGTTCCCTTTGTAATAGCACGACATAAGGAGCGTTTGAAGCGGCTTCCTGTTCGCTTCTCAGACTCTCACGCTGTGTTCTCATTTCGTTGTGACCCAAAACGGTGTCCTCTCTGCCTCCCATTGAATCTGTGTCTCGTCTCCAAACACAAAGCCAAACAACATTAGCAGCTGCTGCTGCCGCGGCGGCGCCTCACAATCCATGGCCATCCGAGCTATAGTTGCCATTGTCCCCATCGGAGTTCTCTTGGTTCTCTCGGGCTTCATTGTTAATCTCATGCAGGTACGTATCTGATGACATTAATTAAATAACTAAAACTTGCTTCACAAGGAAAATAAAATTTGCCATCCTTTCTTATTGTTGCATGGATATTGAATGACCCAATTGCATGTTAAGGAGAACGTTGAGATTTTTGAAACCTAACATATGCCATAACGCATGATGTGAAACGAGAATTTGTGGTTATTCAATGACTTTATTTCATCACGTAACAAAGAAATTCGAGGTTTCAACCCGTCACATAATTTTGATAAATGGGTGAATAGTAATACTGATGTTAGTGCCGGGATCTCAAGAACCGACTATAATTTGCATTCATTAATCAATTTGCTATAATTAATGCCTCCATCTCTTCGAGTAATTTGATCGCAATAGTAAGTTTGAAACACAATGGTACAAGTTTGGAACATATTGGCACAAATATACGAGTTGTTAAATATGTTTTAACTGGAAAAAAGTTGTAAAGATGAATCATCAAAACACTCTTATTTATATTTAAATTAGAAAAATTTCCATAATGCTTAGACCTTCTATCTATTCATCCCCATCAGAAAAGAATGACTTTTGGCTCAACATATGGCATCCTTGCTGCATAAGGTCCTCCACATAGACGCATACAAGAATGTTCAAATATGTAGCTTTATGTAATTTTACAGAAGCGTACTGTTCTAAGTTGCTGGGTAAAAATCCAGCGGTTAGTTACAAACATGTTATTGACTGCAGATGACGCTTTACCGCAGTGACGGAAAGCAATCAAGCCTATGCATTTTGGTGCGGGTTCGATTGTCACCGATTCCCCTCCCTTTTACAACTAATAAGTAATAACAATTTAACTTATTACCTCTATCGTTTGTCAAAAAAAAAAAAAAAAAAAACTCATCATTGATTTGCATGCTCTATAGATCGTCCCATTTATCCAGTGGCTTATAACATGGTTTTTACCTCACTAAACTAAATAACGGTGGTTTCCATTGATTATTCAATATGCGCTTTCAGATAGTGTTTTCCATCCTTGTTCGTCCTGTATCAAAGAGTATGTATAGAAAGATCAACAAAGTAGTAGCAGAATTGCTGTGGTTGGAACTCATATGGCTCATTAATTGGTGGGCAGGCATCAAGGTGTGCTTCTTTCTTCTAGTTGTTTATGTTCATGCCTTTACGTCTCATTTTCTCAACCATATAACGGATGTATCTTTTAGTAATTGTAACCTTGTCGAAATCAATACATACCAATGTTTTAAAAGTCTCGCCTCAAGGCGCGCTTAGGCGCCTTGTGAGGTTGGGCTTGAGGGTTGCCGCCTCTGTTTTGAGGGAGTGGGCGGAAGGTGCTGGAAGGCGTCGCCGGAGCCGCCTAGGCGCGCCTTAGGGGAATTTTTATTTTCTTTTATACTCCCAAACCCAAATTTTGGGTAGGGTTTTAACAGCCTCATACCTCTTCATACCTCTTCCTTGCACTATCATCTCTCTGCCTTTTTTTTTTTCTTCTGATTTTTATTTTTTTATATAATGGATGTGTGTGCTGTCTGGGTGCATTGTTATATGTATGCTCATTGTGCTTTTCATCCTCTATTATATATATATAATATAATATATGTGTGTATATGTATTTATAATATATATGTGTGTGCTCAGGGTGATTATTGATTAATAATCTTCTTCTTTTTTAATGTAATATATGTGTATGCTCAGTGTATATATTAAAAAATTTAGGTCTCGTGAGGCTTCGCCTCACGCCTAGGCTGGGCTATCCCTCGGACACCTCGCCCACGCCTCACGCTTTTAATACATTGATACACACATCTTTGGAAAATTTTTTAGTATGCTTATAAATTGTGGGGTTGAGTTTGCAGAGGAAACATAATCATTTCTATGTTACCCTATTGACCCTGCGAGCATTAAGCATTCCCGTGTTCAATGGGTGTACTTGGGTTTTAGATTTTAATCAAGGTCTAACTACAGTTGGAACTTCTGCTACAGGTTGAGTTGTATGTAGATTCAGAAACTTTTCAATTAATGGGTGAGGTGACATGATGGCATTTACATTTACAAATCTCTCACGTCGACTGACTGTCGCCTTGTTTGAGGAATTTCCAGGTAAAGAACGCGCACTTCTCATTTCCAATCACAAAAGTGACATTGATTGGCTTGTCGGATGGCTTGTAGCTCAGGTGCTTATCTTTCCAAATATATCTCTAGCAGTCACTTGCATGATGTTAAACAAGGATACTAACTGTTGACAGTATTTATTTATTTTTTTTAACAAATAATATTATCTACTCTAAGGGAGAGGGGAGTGGGCGAAGCCTCACAATAGATTAGCAATAATGTAATTCAACTGTTAGACAGTATTTTTAAAGCATATAATTTTCTGGTTTCATAAAAAGCAAGGTACCATCATAGGGTCTGCGATCTTCCCCCGCCTCCCCTTGTTGTACTTCATCTGTTAACCTAAAAATACTTTTTCCACAAAACCATCTACTCATACTGTCTCTTGTGTGTTTTTTGTTCTTTTTCCTTTATTCAAAACACTTCAGACCTCACCCTTATCATGAAAATGGATTTCAAGTAAATTAAGTTAGCAGAGTTAGAAATTTATTAACCGCTTGCGTCTTTTTATTTCTAGTTCATTTATCGGTATTAATATGTTGCAAACAGCGCTCAGGTTGCCTTGGTAGCACACTAGCCATCATGAAGAAAGAGATAATGTTCATCCCAGTGAGTTTTTACTCAGCATTTATCTTTCTGTTCCTATGAAGTTAGTGATGGATTTATGTTGTATGTATTTAGTTATGCTTTCTGTAATTGGGATTTAAGAAAACCAGAATACGTGCTGAAGTATCAATTAGGCCAGATTAAGTTATTTTCATTGCAAACTATGATTTATAAACTTTTTTTTTTTAATTTTTTTAATTTTTTAATTTTTATAGAATAACGAATTCGGTTATTTAGTTGAATTCTTGTCACTCTCCTCATTCCAATTGCTATCAACTTGTTCGATTCCCTTTCTTTTACTCATTAATGTAATTTTGTAAAGTGATAAATCTTTCGGTAAGGGTTGATAATATGGTACATGCACACAGGTCATAGGTTGGTCAATGTGGTTTTCTGAATATGTCTTCTTGGAAAGGCGATGGACGAAAGATGAAAACACGTTGAAGGTACATTTAAATTTGTTTATATGCATGTATTTGACACAGTCTTCTTCTTTGTCATGGTATAACTCACGGGTTCTTCATTACAGTCAGGTTTCTGAAGACTAGAGGACTTCCCCGTCCCATTTTGGTTGGCTTTCTTTGTAGAAGGAACGCGATTTACACAGGCAAAGCTAATGGTAGCTCAAGAGTTTGCAGCTTCCAGAGGGTTGCCAATTCCAAGGAACGTCTTGCTTCCACGGACGAAGGTAACTATAATGTATTTAAAAGTGAAGTTTGGCAGAACTGCTATTTTCCAGATACTTTTAACGGGGCGTTAAAATAAATCAAAGAGCAATAATGCTAAGATGACGCCTTGCCATGCAGAACTGTTGCGATGTATGTTTTTAGCTTCATTATCTTTTCTTTTTCTGAATTTTAATTTTCGTATTTGCAGGGGTTTGTTTCATCAGTAAGTAATACGCGCTCATTTGTTCCGGCAATTTATGACTGTACAGTGGCCGTCCCCAACAATCAGCCACCACCTACATTGTTGAAAATATTAAGACGGCAATCTTCTGTGGTAGGGCAACATAACTCGTTCTGCATATGCTAATAAAATTACTTGTTATGAACTTGTGATTAGATGCTAGGGTTAATCTCTGTTTACTACTCTCAAGTTTCGTGGTTTTCAACATTTAGTACATGAAGTTTTTTTCGTCCCAGAGTCATACCTAAAGTGTTAATTTTGGGACAGTCTCATACATCCGTTAGTCAAACTGTTAAGTCTGCTGTTAACTGATGATGTGGCGCCCATGTGGACAATGACTGGGCGCCAAGTGTCCACGTGGAAATTAAAAATATATTATTTATAAAATAAAATAAAATAATTAATTTCAAAAAAAAAAAAAAAAAAAAAAAACCTTCCCCAAATCCCACCCGTGCCCACACCCTCCCATCACCAACCCCTTCATCTTCTCCAAATCCCACCCATGCCCACCCTCCCACCCTCTCATCACCCACCCCTTCTCCCACCCCCAACACTCTTTCTCTCGCATCACTCCTACCTCAACCCCCGATCCCCTTCCTCCATTTCTCTCCTTTGCACACCCACCTTCAATTCCCTTTCCCTGTACATTGCACCCGACTACTCCGAAGATGCAGATCTTGTACATATGTCCAGTCACCACAGACCCTGTACAAGCTGCTTTATTCCCAACATCATAACCAAAGAGTTTATATAGATATGGTTCCTCAAGGGTTTTTAGGCATGTCGCAATCATGAACACTATGGCTTGTTAATGTCCAGACAAATTCGCAGGGCGGTGTCTTCACTCTGCTGTCAAGTGTTGATGTCATTTTCGTTTGCGGATATTGGCAAAAGGGGTGGGTGATGAGAGGGTGGGATGGAATTGAAGGTGGGTGTGCAGAGGAGAGAAATGGAATTGAAGGTGGGTTTTCGGATTTTGGTGGAATGTACAGGGAGAGGGAATTGAAGGTGGGTGTGCAGAGGATAGAAATGGAGGAAGGGGATCGGGGGTTAAGGTAGGAGTGGTGCGAGAGAAAGAGTGTTGGGGGGTGGGAGAAGGGGTGGGTGATGAGAGGGTGGGCATGGGTGGGATTTGGAGAAGATGAAGGGGTTGGTGATGGGAGGGTGGGCACGGGTGGGATTTGGGGAAGAAGGTTTTTTTTTTTTTTTTTTTTTTGAAATTAATTATTTAATTTAATTTTATAAATAATATATTTTTAATTTCCATGTGGATGACATGGGCACCACATCATCAGTTAACAGCAGACTTAACAGTTTGACTAACGGATGTATGAGACTGTCCCAAAATTAACACTTTAGGTATGACTCTGGGACGAAAAAAACTTCATGTACTAAATGTTGAAAACCACGAAACTTGAGAGTAGTAAACAGGGATTAACCCTAGATGTTATTAATCATTTGTTGCTACTGCAACATTAATCTCGTGTGGAGAACATCACACTTTCAGTAATCAGTCTACCTTCCGATGTCATTTTATCTGTTTTCAGATTCTTTTCAAACTACTTCAACATACGACAAAATTAGTTGAATCGGGTCATTTAGGATGTACTTGTGAGCTGTAACCACAACATGTAATTGGACGAATGAATTGAAATTATATGAACTTTATGCATACATGACGTGGAATGGTTATTAGTATATAACCACAATAAACACTAAGGATGCAGCAAAACTAGGAAAATAAGTTAAGGAAGATACAAAGTGTGGATGCAAATTTTCTCCTCCTTGATCTCAGACAATTTTGCACCTACAAAACAATAACACCTTTGGTCAAGGCCAAAAACCACACGCGCCCACGATGAATGGGGGGGGGGGGGCTTTGGCAGAAGAACCTCCGATGCCAAAGTTAGAATTTTAGAGAGAAAGAGTGTTTAGAGAGTTTTGGAATTTTTGCAAGAGAATTGGAATGAGTGTTTGGTGAAAACGGGTGCCTATTTATAGGGCTAGGCCGGTCCACTTTGGAGAGGAAGTGGCCGGCCATATTGTGGTTTGTGGTTGAATTTTTTGTTTAATTAGCCAATTTATTGGCTAATTAAACATGAAAGAAATAAATGGGGGGTTATAGGATTAATTGACTAACTTAATTT
Source organism: Cotoneaster glaucophyllus (assembly GCA_036320875.1). NCBI lineage: Eukaryota > Viridiplantae > Streptophyta > Magnoliopsida > Rosales > Rosaceae > Cotoneaster > Cotoneaster glaucophyllus. The sequence goes on from CM070058.1 coordinate 24,567,347, forward strand.
GGGTAATAAAGTGGAAAAAATAAAAAAAGGTGAAGAGCAAAGGATGTGGCCGGCCTTTGACTAGTTTTAGGGTTGAATTGGATGCATTTTGTGGTTAATTGGATGATTTAATTGGTATTTAATGGATTAATTGGGTAATTAATCCATTAATTAACCAATTAACATAATATTTTGGAGGTTACCTTGCAAAAGGGGATTTGATGAGATGGACTTTGAATTGTTTACCTCTTTTGGAGCATTTTTGACTTGGTTGAGGGATGATTGCCCGCTGCTCGCGTTTGGAATCCCAGTATGCCTCAAGGGTATTTTTGTCCTATTTTACCCAAAAATCCACGTGTCGCCTTGTGATTATTTTTGGCTCCACAAATGCCCCCACACCTGTTGGGCTGCTCGTAGGAAAGGGCAGCAGGTGTAGAGATTTCCTTGCTTTTAGGAGACTTAGGACTGCTTCCTATTTTGATGTAGATTCCCTCTTCAATAGGAAATTAGATCCTTCTAGGAAAGGGAAATAAATTTCTCTCAAAGCCTATTTAAGTTCACCTTAAGTGGGTTATTAAATCAACTTTGGAGAGCGATTTATTCTACCCTACAAGAGAGAGAAAGCTTAGAGGATATTTGTTCCCCCTCCTCTAGCCATCTTCTACATCTTGCCCGTGCAAAGGATCGTCTTTCGTTGATTTCTTCGTCTTCTCTGTGCCACACCGATGTAAGAAAATTTTAATTTTTCTTGTCTTCTTTTTGGATAGTGCTGTTGTGGGGCAGCCGTCGGGGTGGTGCAACACGTCGGCTGGCAGGGGCCAGGAGTCAGTTCGGCATGGGCCGAGGAGGTGCTTGGGTTGCTTGGCTTGGCTAGAGCCAAGGGCAGCTTGAGCGGCTGGGGCCGCGAACTGAGGTGTTGGGGTGCAATGCTAGGGTAGTCGCATGGCTCATATCCTTTAGGCTCTTATACCTGACGCGGGCCAAACGTGAATGGCGTTAACTGCTTAGTCCTCTTTGTCGGGAGAAAAGTAGGCTGCTCCCGAGAGAGGAGGTAAAGAGGATCAAGGCAGATGCATTGGCTTGTCTGAACGCTGTTGTGTAGCCTATTATGAATGAAGGTGGAAAGAAGAGATCTTCTCGTCTGCTCAAGAGATGCCGGTTGGGAAAAACTGAAGACTTCATCCGCTGCTTGTGAGGGTCCGCCTGCTGCCGAGAGGTCTGTGATTGACATGACTTCTTCCAATGGGAAGAGAAATGAGGCTGCTAGATCTGAGCATGTGGCGCTGGCCATGTCGAGAATGGCTTGTACGATTGCTGATAGAATTGCTCAATGTAAAGGTCTTTTCATGCCCCCAGTGCCGAAGTCTGTACCAAGACGTCCGTTGAGAGCCAAGTCTGGTTCACATTCGGAGAAGCTTGCTATTATAAAAATCAATAAGATGGACTTTGTTGCTAAGGTGTCGCCAAGGCCCACTTCCTCTGCTACCGAGACTGATTCGCCCGTTGGGAAGGAAAAGACTACTTGCGTGGGCAGCTGTGAGAAATCCACTAAGCCTGCTTCTAGGGAGGCTGATGAGATCTGTGTGCTTTTTAAACCAGATCTGCTTGAAGACATGGACGCTTGTGCCAAGTTTGTTGATGGCGTTAGAAAGGTTTGCTTGCCCAAGTTCCTTTGCGAAGCATACGACACAATATAGAATGACTGATCTGCTTGTTATGATGCATATATGGCAAGGCTGCCAAGGAGGTGGCGAAGACTATGGCAGCTGAAGCTTATTCCTCAACTGAGGAGATTAAGATGTTGGATTCTGAGCTCGTTGCTTTGAAAGGGTCTAATATCTCTGCCCCCGCTTCTCTACGGCTTGAGACCGCTCACCAAGATATCGTTAACTTGAAGACTATGCTTGAAGCGGTCCAAGTTAAGTATGAAAGTTTAGAGAAGGAGATCAGATGTTACATACCTCAGATTTAAGATTTTGAGGGTGCCGTTTCTGAGCTTCGTTCCGCTACTTATGCAAAGGATGAATAGTTGATTGCTGCTTATAATCAAGTGATCCACTTCAAAAGAATCGTCGATAGGCTTGATCCCCAAGTGTTGAAACTTCAAGGTGTACTGAAGATCAACGAAAGTCTGAAGAAGGAAGTGGATGAGCTGCAGCGCGTCCGTGTTGGTCTGCTCGAGGAGAATGAGCAGCTGAAGGGAGAGAATGATGGGCTCGAGGTTTCGAGACCTTCTCTATTTCACCAGAATACTTGTTCACCTTTTCTTTTGAGGCCTCAATTGGTAAAGTAGTCGGAGATGTTGGTGCCCAGGCTGGAGAAACCGGGGGTGAAGCGCCGGATGGTGCCGCTGGTGAAGGTGTGGCGACCAAGTAGTCGTTGAGTGTCCAAGCTGTTGAAGAGTAGTCTTCTAGGTAGTCTTTAGGATTTTCTTTGCTTCCCTTGTTGCTTTTTGCTTTGCTTGAACTCATTCAGTCTTTGCTAGTTGTTTATCAATTTTGCTAGAAAATTTAATAAACTTGTTTCCTTCGCTTTTCTCCATCTTCGCTTCTTTTGTTCATGCCCTAACCTTTAGACTTTATAGACCAGTGGCATGCGTGCTACTTTTTTATAAGCAGACAGGCCGCGTAGCCTATGCAGCCGTAGGTGTTGGTGTAGAACTTTGCAAAGTTGTTAGCCATAGGGTCTGCAGCCGGACGCCTTACTTACAGAAGCAGACAAGTCTGCGTGACCGCTAGGCTGTTAACCTTGGCTTTCTCCAATTCCGTAGGTTGCGTAGCAAGTATCACAACACTTTAGGACTTGGTGTAAGTTGTTCCGCTCTTGGCAGAGGTGAAGCTTATCGACTACGTAGCATGTTGGCAGTGGATAAAACTTCGTATATGCATGCTAGCTTGTTTAATCTTTCATAAGAATGTGCGATTGTATAAGTCTAGCGCGGTTTTACTGCTCGAAGGGCAAGCCGTAGGTAGTCTTCTGGAAATCGTAGGCTACCTTAGTGCACTTCGGTAGTAGCTTTAGGGTTCCAGGGCAGCCGTCCATCGGATGTATTGCGTAATGTGCCCCCTCCGTCTCTAGGGCCCGGTTCCCCGCAGATTAGGCCAAGAGACCCAAAATCCTTCAATTAGCTAAGCCTTGAAAAAGACCATTGTAACTACTTCTAGGAATCCCGGCGCAAGCCATCATGCATCTAGTTATACAAGGGCAGCCAGGCTCATCCACATCTGGATATTCGGAGTGAAGAGTTTATCCTTCTGCTTTGGAGAGTAGACCCATGTGGGTGTCAGGGAATTAGTTTATCCTCTCGCACTGGAGAGCATGGTTGGTCCCTCGGGGGGTGCAATTCCTGCGGTGAGTCCCTAAGAAGGGCGTGGTCTTCTTTTGAAGTGCAGGAGTGATTAGTTGTTGTAAACATGCAACCAAGCCAAGTTGTGATTACTTCTGAATTCCTCATTGAAAAGCGAGTGAAACGAACGAGAGCTTAGCTATAAGGTAGGAACTGCATAACAACTGGATAGTCCTCGGCTTTTGAGGTGGTGCCCGTCGAGCTGCTTAAGTCTTCGGGCTTTGATGTAGCGGGAGATCACACATGGTACTTCCTCAGATTGTAGGCGTTCCACTGCTTTTCGATCTTTTTGTCGTTTCATGGTGGCGAGGGTGTAATTACTCTTGCCGCCTACTCTGCTGATCTTGTACGAACATTCCTAGATGGAATCCATCTTTTTGGAGCCTTCTCTGCGGGCAGTGATGAAGGTTTTTCTTTGGACAAGATCTTCGGGCTGGAACTGCCGGATCTTGGCCCTTTTGTTGTAGCTGGAGAGGAGCTGTTATTGGTAGGCTACCATGCGGGTGATGGTCTGCTCGCGCTTCTCCTCTGCCAGATCTAAGCTTGTGGCCATCTCTTAGTAGTAAAGCGATGATACTTGGATTGATGACATTAGGATGAATGATTGCTTCTGAGCCAAATGCCAAAGAGAAAGGAGTTTCACTGGTTGCTCATCTTTTGGTGGTGCGATATGCCTATAAGCATCTAGGGAATTTGTCTGGCCATCTTCCCTTCTTGTTAGTGGGAGATTTCTTGAGGCAGTCGATGATCGTCTTGTTGGATGCTTCGACCTGCCCATTGCCTTGAGGATACCTCGACGTGGACATGTGCTTCTTGATGCCATATCTTTGAAAGAAGTTCGCCAAATCTCTGCCTATGGATTGCGGGCCGTTGTTGGTGACGATGAACTGAGGGATGCCAAATCAGAAATGATGTTCCTCCATACGAAGTGCTCTATGTCCGTCCGAGTCGTGGTCGTCATGGGCTCTGCTTCTACCCATTTGGTGAAGTAGTCGGTTGCCATGATCATCATGCCTCTGCCCCCAGTAGTAGGCGACATAGGTCTTACCAGGTCGATTACCCACTGCATGAATGGTCAAGGACTCGTATGTGGGTGTAGTTCACTGGTAAGCAGTGCTGGTGCTAGCTTGTGGAGTTGGCAACTGTCGTAGCGGTCGTACTTTTGTACTAACTCTTTAGCATCTTGGTGCATGGTAGGCTAGTAGTAGCCTTCAAGTCACCGGGAGGCGTTAGGCAGTAGAGATGTGGTCTGATGTAAGATCTTCGGATGAGAATGTCATTCCACATGTAGTAGCGTGCTGCTCTTATTTGGAGCTTTCTAGACTCTAATCTGTGACACTTTGACGGCTGGCTAGTGCATTTGCGTGGGCGTTGTCTGCCCGCGAAACTTGAGTGAGAGTGTAGGTCTGGAATGCCTCAAATTGCTTGCGTACCTTCTCTAGGTATTGTGCCATCCTTGGATGTTTTGCCGCGTACTCCCCAGTAGTTTGGTTGGTGATTAGCTGGGAATGAATTGCAAGCTTTTTCACTGCCAAGTCTCTTGTCATCCAGAAGCCTGCTAGCAGGGTCTTGTACTTTGCTTCGATGTTGGATGCTTTGAAGCCTAAGGTGATAACCTGCTCGAGCATTGAATCTTCTGGGGTGACAAGGACCACCCCTGCTCTCGAACCTTTGTAGTTGGTTGCGTCGTCGACATGCAAGTGCTAGAAATCTCCATTGAGGGAGCAAGCGTGGCTAAGGTGTGCTTAGCTGCCTCCAGGGCGTCGTTGGGCCGCTCTGTTACGTTGCCTAGGCTAGGCGTGAAGGCGTGGTAGGAAGCCGTGGAGTTGGTGCCATGTTACACATAACAGGAAATGCTCAACTGCCGGTACTGGCCACTCTAGAGTTGAGTTATGGAGCAAGGGTCGGCTAGGGCCGTGTGTCGCACAGCAGGATGTGGTGCTCAACTGCCGGTATATGTTGCTCTTATGTAGAATCTTTTGGGACGACGAGGACAAAAATTGCTTCCGATTGCGTCCTTCTAGTGTTCGTCTGCCCTTGGCGTGCCTTTTAAGTTGAGTTGTTGCGTTCGTAAAAAAACTTTGCATCGCCAGTGTCTGCGCCTTTATCGTCGTTCGTCTGGATTGGGCGGAATAGGGCTTCATGAGGATGACTGCATGCGTTTGAAGGTATAACTTGAGCTTCCGGGTTGCAACAACTATCGCCAAAGTTAGCTTTTGAATTTCTGGTAGCATCGAGGAGAGCTTATTGCTGCTTCTCGTATGATGGTAGAGCTTATTGCTGCTTCATATACCGTCAAACATGCGAATAGGTCCTCTGTTGTTTCCGGTTTGGATAGTTGGGAGGTGATGTCAGATATTCATTCCGGTCCTTGAATCTGGATCAGCAAGCCTCGTCCCAAAGTGCGTGCTTTTCTGCTAAAGCGAAAGAGTCTGCCAGAGTCAGATATTCTTTCATGATCAATTTTTCCGAACAGCGGGTGGTCTGCTGGAAGTCTTTTTTGGAAGGCTGCTCTAGCTATCGAGTCGTTGCATCCGACTATCTTTGCCTTCTCTGCTTTGAACCTCTTCATATAGTCATGAAGCGACTCATTTGGGTTCTTCTTGATGTTGAACAAGTGGTCGGACTTCTTCTTGATCGAGCGGTATGATGAATATTCTTTGGTGAAAGCTAAAGAAAGTTCGTCGAAACTCCGGATAGATTGTGGCGGCAAGGTGTAGAACCAATCTTACGCCTCACCTTGTAGAGTAGTGGCGAATATCTTGCACATGAGATCGTCATTGTTTCGACAGAGGATCATTGCACTTCGGTAGCGCTTCAAGTGTCTCTCCGGGTCTCTATCTTTTTTGAAGGATGTGAAATATGGCATGCTGAACTCGTGTAGAGGCTCTGCCTGCTCGATCTCGTCCGTGAATGGTGACCTGCTTATGTTGGTCATATCCCGTCGCAGTGCCTTGTCGGTGACCGCGTTGCGTTGGAAATCACGCAATCGCTTGGTCAATATTCTCTCTACTTCTTCCTGAATTTGCCTTTGCTAGGGTAGCAGAGCTCTCGGCTGCCCCCAGTTTTGACATGCTGGTCTAGGCTGCTCTTTTACGTTCTCGGCTCGTCTATGCCGCAGTAGAGGTGCATGTAGTGGATTCCTAGCAGGCGAGGGATTTCGCAGGCTGCTGGTTGAACTTGAGCCGGATTGAGTGACTGTTTCTCTCTGCCCGTCATACTGCCTACTCCGATGTGATGTGGAGGATGCTCTTTGCGAACCTAGCCGCGAATGAACACTTCGCTTGGAAGGCTGCTCATGTTGATTATCGGAGTGTGGCCCCAACCGTGAGTGTATGCTCATCTGTGGGCCTAGTCGAGAGTGCACGCTCCTCCGCGCGCTAAGATGGGAGTATACGTTATCTCGGGGGCCCAATCGGGAGTGTACTCTACCCAAACGCTCGGTTCAGGGCTGGTCGAGTGGCTGCTTGCCGGGACGCTGCTGGAGATGTTCTTCGTCTGCCCTTGTCCTTCTTCGGGACACCTCATTTGGGACATGTTGCATCTTGGTGCGCTGCAAGAGCTGGTTTACCAAAGTCGTCTGTTGTGTTAGGGCGTTCGTCAACTCTATGACTTGTCGAGACAAGTGTTGTTCGCCATTTGGATTGGAAGAGCTTGGAAGGAATGTGGCTCCTTGAGCAGTGGAAGGGTGGCAGACTCCGGGCGCGGGATTTGAGTTGGGAAATGTCAAATCCGCGGAGAAATATGGTGAGAATGCCCCCGGCTCGATGGTAGGTCGGGATGGCTGAGATAGTCTTGGGCCAACTTGGGCTGCTTGAAAGGCCACGGGAATAGGATGGGCCACGAGAGCAGGCTGGGCCACGGGAGTGGGCTGCTTAGCGTGTGGCACACGTGGGTGCGAGGCTTGGGCTTGGCTCGGGAACGCATTGGGCTCGCGTTGGGCTTGGAATAACATGGCTTGGGCCGTGGCCTTGGATGGCACGATTCTGGCCGTGATGATGGCGCCATAGACCTCGCCGTGGGTGGCTACCGTGGTAGCCACCGCGGTGGTTCCCGTGGTGGAAACTCGTGGTGGTGGTGCCGCTCCACTTAGGATCACATTTAATCTTGTGGATTGCCGCGATCCCATTTCTTGAATATTTGAATTTTCACTCGTGGAATTTTCTAAATTTCTAGCCATTGTTTTTTTTATTTTTTTTTTTACGTTTTATCAAAGAATCTTTGCAAAATAAAAAATTCTAATAATAAAAACGTATGAAAAATACCAATGGACTAGAAATTAGAGAAAAAAACCTTTTTGTGCGAGTCTTTTTTTAGCGTAGATTTCTTGCTCTCAATGAAAGCACCAATTTGTGGATGCAAATTTTCTCCTCCTTGATCTCGGACAATTTTGCACCTACAAAACAATTAACACCTTTGGTCAAGGCCAAAAACCACACGCGCCCACGATGAATGGGGGGGGGGCTTTGGCCGAAGAACCTCTGATGCCAAAGTTAGAATTTTAGAGAGAAAGAGTGTTTAGAGAGTTTTGGAATTTTTGCAAGAGAATTGGAATGAGTGTTTGGTGAAAATGGGTGTCTATTTATAGGGCTAGGCCGGTCCACTTTGGAGAGGAAGTGGCCGGCCATAATGTGGTTTGTGGTTGAATTTTTGGTTTAATTAGCCAATTTATTGGCTAATTAAACATGAAAGAAATAGATGGGGGGGTTATAGGATTAATTGACTAACTTAATTAGGGTAATAAAGTCGAAAAAAAAAAGGTGAAGAGCAAAGGATGTGGCCGGCCTTTGACTAGTTTTAGGGTTGAATTGGATGCATTTTGTGGTTAATTGGATGATTTAATTGGGTAATTAATCCATTAATTAACCAATTAACATAATATTTTGGAGGTTACCTTGCAAAAGGGGATTTGATGAGATGGACTTTGAATTGTTTACCTGTTTTGGAGCATTTTTTACTTGGTTGAGGGATGATTGCCCGCTGCTCGCGTGTAGGAATCCCAGTATGCCTCAAGGGTATTTTTGTCCTCCTTTACCCAAAAATCCACGTGTCGCCTTGTGATTATTTTTTGCTCCACACAAAGTACTCATGGATATGCAAAAACTAAACAGTACAGACATGACGACATTTCGTGCTAGATGGCCTGAACATGCCGATGGATGTATCCTTCTGCATGGTGTTGCTTGTTGGTTGATTAAGGTCTAAACTGTCATTTCATTATTTGTAGCAAGCTGTTAGTTTGAATAAATAAAGTTGTTAGTGATCAAGGGCTGGGATTAGATCAAATTATATTAGGCTCAAATGTGAGCAAGTGGCAAGATCTCATAGGGTCTTGTAATGAATGGTTGGATGAGCTCATAGGCTCTCCTAGATTCTCTCCCTCTCTAACGGTCATGTAATTGCTGGTGTGATGAAATGAACACACGCAGAAGAGCATTCTAGCTCTCTCTGAGATTTTAAGCACTCTCTCTCTAAATCTTCTTCCTCCCTGTGTTGAATTGCTGCAAATATACCACTAAATTTTACAGATTCTAACATTGCTTATGGTGTTTATGCTTATGTTAAAAAAACTCTATCCATTTGCATGTAGAGCTACGGCCAACAGTTGTGGGAAAAAGTTCGAAAATAATGTTACTAACTATAAGGAGTTCCGATTGCCAGAAACTGCTGATGGAATTGGACAGAGGTGTAAAGATGTGTTTGTTACCAAGGTTTAGTATAGTCATTGATACAACCTTTCTTTTCTTTTCTCTTCTTATCTGGAATTTTCTTATGCTTGAAAACTTCTCATACAAGCAATATTTGGTGAAAGGGGAACTGAACAAAGAACCTCAAGTGCAGAGTGAATGATCTTAACCACTTGAGCCACAATGCCCTTCCTCGTGACTATATATTTGATGCTTTTTTCTTCCTTTTCAACTTTCCAACTACCAGGATGCCTTATTAGAGAAGTACTTTGCCAAAGGCTCATTCAGTGACCAGCAACTTCAAAACATTGGCAGACCTATCAAGTCCTTAATTGTAAGATTCTTCAACTGACTAAATTACCATTTTTCTCTTTATTACTCTCTTTCAATCTATGGAGGAGGAGGTTTCAGACTCAGTGTGCAAGGGGGTGGATGTGATACACTGCCTTGACCAACTAGCCTAAGTCACGATTACTTCCTCTTTCTCACCCTACTTCCATATTTTTTTGTTACAACTATAGGTCGTCGTATTCTGGTCGATCCTCCTCGCCTATGGAATTTACAAATTTGTGCAGCGGTCTGCCCTCCTAACCTCATGGCAAGGCATTGCATTGTCAGCAACATTCTTGGTTCTTGTTGGAATTATCATGCAAATTCTCATCCAGTCATCCGAGTCGAAGCGTTATACACCTCTAACAGTACCCCCAAAAGAACTAGCACAGCAGCGACTCATTCAGAAATGATCTTCAAGGATATTATACATATATGAAAAATTAGTAACCAGTCCGTAAGGTTCATTAACTGAGGCCTTATTAGTCTTCAGATTTTGATCGAAGTTCCTAGCATCAATATATTTGATTAATGAATTTACATGAAAGTTGCATAATTTTTTAAAATGATATTAATTGATTTAGGGTTTTAATTATACTTAGACCTGTATTAAACTCTTAATTAATTTTCAATTCAAAACATTTCCAAAATAAAAAAATTAGAATAAGTTTGTGCCCAATTTTTTTTTTTTAAAAAAAAACGGGGGACAACTGGTAATAAGCCATGGTTATCCACTCATTATGGGGGCAGGAAGACACATAGATGCATTTTATCTTCCCCCTGGCCACAAGTCTGGCTTCCACACCAGCAGCAGTTTTCAAACCTAAGACTTCCAGTTTTTAATTTGAAGGAAGCCCCACAATTTGTCATTTACCACTATGTCACCAGCTCGTGGTTTGTGCCATAAATTTTTTATAAAATTATTTTCAATTTTTTAATTTTTTTAATCTTAAATGTAACCATTCTTATGTACCAATTTATTATATGTAAAGTGTAACATTTTATTAATATAAAATGTGCACATTTTTTTTTTGTCTAAAATCCATTCAATTTTTTTTTCTAATCCATTTTGTAAGTTGATATGAGTACATTCTTTTACATTGATTTGAGAATGTATTCATGTCAAGTTTAATCAAAGAAATTTACTATGCTATTAAGCCTAATGATTATTTTTGTTGGTGTGGTGGTACATGTTTTGGTACAATAATTTTTTGATTAATTTTAATGAATACCCATATATAACATATTGGAGAGTATAATTATCTTTTAATGTTTTCCCATAAATTATAGGTTTGATTTAAAATTTCATTAATATAAACAACTACAAATTTCAAATTTTAATTTAAAAAAAAATAGAATAACCTACATAAAAAATATTATAATATTAATGTTAGGAACTTCGATAAAAAACTGAATACAAACAAGATTTCAATAAAAAAATATAAACAGTTAGAGACCCCATCTAAAGTCTTCCATATACATATATACAAGGGTTAATAAATTGGACCCACATAAGTGATGGTCTTAGTTTTTAATTGGTACCATTTGATGTGAAAATTACTTAACACGCAAATTAAACCCTATTTTTGACAATTGTAGTATATGATGCAAGTAGGGATCGTTCTAGGCCGGGGATTAACTAGGGATGCTAATCAACACAAATAAGACTCAAAAACACTAATTTAGACTCTATAGACTCAAAACAAACTTAAAACACTTAAAACAGCAACAAACAATCAAAAAGACTCAATTTTAGACCCAAGAAGTGATTTTGACGAAAATAAACTCAAACTTGACTCAAAAGACTCAAAGAAAACAGATTTTGACTCAAATAACAAGACTTAATGAAAAGGGGATTGTTTTGGACGAAATTAAATTAAAACAAACAGATTTTAAAAGCAAAATAGATTGAATACGAATTTGGGTGATTTAAATGGATGATGGACTAGCTAGGGAACCCTTCTCCACACATGAAACATATGCAACACAAATCAACTTCCAGTTATTATCTTTCTAAATTATGAATGACAACGCCCCAGATTAACCGTGAATTGCACTAATTAACCTTCAGATTTTCCTAAGTTTATTGAATTAGACGAAATACGCATCCAACCAAATTATCCTTATTGATGATAGCATACTCAAAGGTCATTAAGTTCGTTGAAAACCATAAGCATTGACGAGGAAAATATGAAAGCATATATGTTTTCCCAGAATTTAACTTAACACGATTGTGACTAGCAACCTTTACTACTCATGAATACAAGTTCATTATATGCAATTCCCTTATATTCTAGCATCAAATTCATGCATGCAAACTAAGTGTGCACCCTTAACCCACATACAAGAATAAGTTTTGAATCAAACAGTTAAGCAAATTACATTCATAACTTCTGAAATAATAACTGGATAATCAATTCATGTCACATATATAATCATGGCTTTGAAATCGCCCCTAGCTTAAAACGAGTTTAGCCTCTCATGTTTGCAATTACACAAAAATAACTTGATTTAAACATTGAAGTATAAGGATAGAAAACACCTAGAAGTATGGATGCAGCCACGGCACTAAGTCCTTCTTCTCCTTGCAATTGCAGCACTTGAGGCTTTGTGAATGAGTGTGGATGACTATCTGAATGTAGAGTGAATTATGAGAGGGCTGGTGTATTGAATTGTGGGATGAGTGGTGAGAGGTGGTATCTGAATGAGGGGGTGCGGCATGGTATATATAGATAGGGGAAAGGCACATTTCTGCATAGGAAAAGGAATTTGCAACCAAAACCCAAGTGGAATGGGTTAAAACAACCAGAAACCAAAGGGAATTAGGATAGACAGGTGCGGCAGCAATTAAAGCTTCTAGAAAGGATATTTTAGAATAGATTTCTGACTCCAAATCAACAACACATGCGGCATGGGTGTAAGAAGGGGATTTCAACTCCTAAACCACCAAGGGAAAGGCATATATGCGGCACATAAGGGATAAGGTCTCTAGAATCTGAAATATGTATTTAAATGCTTCAATTATCCCTTCTAAATAGCTGGAACTAAGACACAAACTGATTTAGATAAGATAAGATAGGATAAGGCTAGATTAGGAAAGGATAAGGTGAGGATGAGATAAGGTAAGGTTTTGGATAATGTTTGAGATAATGCTCCATATTTCTTGCTAACTTCTTATCTTCTTATCTTGACTTTATTTTTTCCATCTCTTTAGCTGATTCCTAGCCTTTAAATCCTCAAATTCGTCCATCCTTCTTGCTTGAATCATAAGCTATCCATCCTTGGCCCAAAATAGCTCCAAAACACTCCAAATTGGCTCTTTTTGCACACTTTGTCATTAGGACCTGAAATTGCACGAAAATGGCTTAAAACTCTATAATTAACATAATTAAGCTAAGTAAATGCAAGAAAACAAGCTAGCTAAATCGCATAAATATGCTCCTATCACCATTATGTGAGTGAGGCTAGAGGGACTACATTTTAATTCTACAAAGAAAAATGCTATAAAAATCATATTTCGTAAACCACATCTAAATCATTTGTCAAATAAATGTATAATTCACAATACAGGCAAGTATCACCTATATATTAAAAAGATGGTTCAAACGGATTACAACATTTTCTTGACTTCACAGATAAAAGATCTTGCAAAACTCAATAATTATTTCGTCATATTCACAAAAATTGTAAGCTTACACTTCAACCGATTCATCCAATTTTCTTTTTTGAATATATCGATATTTGTACACTAAGTGAAGGGAGACTTCGGCTAACCCACACGATGAACAACCTGATTTGATATCGAATTCGCCATCCATGAGATTCGAACCTATGACCTCTTACTTCCAAATGAAAAGGAATATCACCAGATCCTAATACTGATTCAATCATTTTGTTTATAATTTAGCTTTTATTTTTTATGAATAAGTAAAGTATATGGAGAAAAGTAGGACGGAGAAGAGCGATGCACAGTTCCTGAATATACTAGCCTCCCTTTGCCAATTAACCTTTTAATTTATTATTCAAATAACTAATTTATTGTTGCAGTCATATTTAGAATAGGAATGTGATTGTGTATATCCTAGAGAATATAGGAAAGTATGTTATATTCCTATTAGGAGTAGATTAGATTACCTATTAAATGTTGTAATCCTAAAGGGAAAGGTTTTCACGTATCCTACTACTATAAATAAAGGCACAATGAGGTGAATCAAACACGCTTCACAATTAAATCACTCTCCTTCTCTAACCATAGCCGGCCCCCTCTCTCTAAACCCTAGATTGTTCAATCAAATAGGTCTAAAACGCGTTATCAGCACGCTCTTGCCAGAAGCTAAGGAATTAAAGCATCGTAGGAGGAGGCTCTCATCCACCAAATTCAAAGGCTTATTCATTTTCTGCTAATCAAGTACGCTTAAAATAAAAGAAGATATTTGAAACGTCCACGAAGCATGAAAACATTCCCCATGATGCATGAACCCCTCTATGTTTATATTTTCCTTCCTATATATATATATATATATATATATATATATTTGTTTCATGCATCGCACAATTAAATTTTTTATGTGAAATTTGTGAGTCAAATTATATAAAATAAATTAGAAGCACATTTAGGGTTTCCTAAACCCTAAGGGATTTTGAAAAAAAAATGAAGAAGGAGTTGGACATGGTGCAGCACACCACCGCACCATCATTATGGCAACAGCAACCAGGCCTCAACCTGGAATTAACCTCAACAGGGCCTGAAGCCCCGCACCCAAATTTGCTGCCCTGGTCCGACTACCATCAAGCTTATGCTTGTTGGGCTTTGTGTTGCCCAGGCCCGCAGCCTGCACCTCGGCCCACAACAACTAAAGCCAGCCATGCAGCTGGGCTTCTTGCGCCAAAGACCAAGGCTCCAACGTAAGCTAGGTTTGTCCCCGTGTCACCCCACCCAGGTCCATGGCCTGCAACCACCATGAGCTGCTTTCCTGCAGCCAACCCGAGGCCCTTTTGGGCCATGCCTTTTACTCAAGGCACCCAACCCGAGCCCAAATATTTTTTGGGGCTATATTTTCGATCCAATAATATTATTTTAATATTATTTAGCTTCTACAATCGACCCCGTATGGCCCGATTTATTGAATTAATTAAAAGTGACCTGCAGTCCATTAATCTGATAATGAATCCAAAATTATTGACCTGAAGATCACTTTTGGACATTAACGATTCAATAATTTACTTTTATACTTTGAACCGTAACATACTTTCGTAGTAACGAAGATCTCACACTTGAGTTCCCGAAGAACCTCAAATCCACTATATTCAAATTAGTATATTGCATTCTGTGTTTCTTGCAAGAACCTCTCTTTATGAACTAATTGTTCATAAAAACCTAAATTGAGCCTGTAGTTTCAAATTTAGTGCCTTTGAAACCCGAAATTTTCATTCAAAACATGCCACATGAAACCTGTAGTTTTCATGCATAAATTAAACCAATACATGTCTATAGAACGTGTATGTTCTACGATATATGTCTATGGCTTACCATATGACTACTCACCATATGACTACTCATGTTTTTCTCCCTCTGTTTTAGGGACATGTCGAACTTGAACAAGCTCGATTTCTCCGCTCTAGAAGTTTCTGGAAGAAACTATTTGAAGTGGGTTCAAGACGTGAAGCTCCATCAAAATGCAAAGGGCATTAGAGCCACCATCAAGACTCCTATTGCCGACAAACCTGTTGACGAAGCTCAGAAGGCTACTGCAATGATCTTCATTCGAAGACACATCCATGATGCATTGCAGACTGAGTATCTCGGTGAGCAAGACCCACGCACCATCTGGCTTACTCTGGCTGACCGTTTTGATCACCAGAAAGACATATACTTTCCTGAAGCAAGACACGACTGGCAACATCTTCGCTTCCAGGACTTTAAGTCCGTGAATGAATACAACTATGAAGTTTGTAGAATCCGTTCTTTGTTGAAATTCTGCAAAGTGGAACTAACTGAATCAGATCTCCTGGAGAAGACCTATTCGACCTTCTATGCCACCAATATTGTCCTGCAGCAACAATATAGGGCATAGAAATTCACCAAGTTTTCAGATTTGAACTTTGTTTTACTTCTCGCTGAAAAGCAGAACCAGCTTTTGATGAAAAATCATCAATCTCATCTTATGAAGGATTGCAGATCAAACAATGTGCAGTAAGTAAAATATGTAAATCAAGTGGAAGAATAAGGAAATGTGTTATGTGCATTCAGTGCCAAAGTTAAGAAAAACATTGAGGTATGGTACATTGATAGTGGTTACAGCAACCATATGACTGCACAAGAGTCACTACTTATTGATATTGACATTGCTTTCACTGGGAAAGTGAAAATGGAAGATGGGAATATTGTTAAAGCCACTTGGAAAGGAACTCTAGTTATTGAAACCATGAAGCGGAGAAGATACATAAGGGAAGTTATGCTAGTGCTTGGATTGGATGAAAATCTACTCAGTGTTGGTCAAATGATGGAGCATGGTTATTTCCTACTTTTTGGAGGAACTATGGTTGAGATATTTGATGACAGGTCCCTCTCAAATCTGGTAACTAGAATGGAAGTGAAAAACAGAAGCTTCCCACTTCTAAGATATTTTGAAGAAGTGGCAAGGAAATCAAGTGTGATAGGTTCAATGAAGCTATGGCACAAAAGACTTGGTCACTTAAACATGACAAGTCTTCAAAATCTATAAAAACATGAAATGGTGTAGGGTATACCAGAATTGGATAACTGCAGTGAAACCTATGAAGGTTGTGTGTTTGGAAAACATCACAGAGATCCATTTGAAACTGGCAAAGCTCGAAGAGCAACTATGTCACTTGAATTAATTCACACTGATGTGTTTGGTCCTATGCAAACTACAACAATCAGTAGGAACACATATTTTCTAACCTTCATTGATGACTACTCAAGGATGTGTTAGGTGTATTTCATGAGGTTTAAGTTAGAGGTGTTCACAATCTTCAAAAAGTTTAAAGCAATGGTCGAATTGTAGAGTGGACATCAAACAAAGAATGAGGAATGAAAGTGGAAGAGAGTATACTTGACAAGAGTTCAATTCATTCTGTGAAGATGTGGGATTGGAGAAGCAACTCACAGTGGCACTCACCACAACAAAATGGCATTGCAGAAAGGAAGAGCATGACTATAGTTGAAATGGCTAAGTCAATGATGCATGAGAAGAATATGCCTTACACTTTCTGGAGTGAAGTAGTCAACATTGCAGTGTATTTGCTAAATAGGTGCCCTACAAAAGCACTGGACAAGAAGACACCATTTGAGGTTTTCAGTGGAAGAAAACCATCTGTGAAGCATCTGAGGGTATTTGGCTCAATATGCTATGCTCATATACCTTTACAGGTAAGGCAAAAGCTGAAGAAATCAAGCAACAAATGTGTCTTTGTGGGTAATGGCACAAGTGAGAAAGGGTACAGGATCTTCAACTTATCAACTCAAAAGATAAACCTATCTAGAGATATTATCTTTGATGAAGATTCTACATGGAATTGGGAAACAAGTGTAGAAGAGAAAGACAGTGTCTCCCTGCAACTTGATCTCAATAATAGGGAAACAAGACAACCTATTGAGACCTCAACTCAAGAAGAAATCACTGAAAACAGTGAGACACACATGACTCCACAACAAGCAAGCATGAGTCCATAATCTAACCATTCACAGACTACAACTCCAACCTCAACTCCAATGAGATTGAGGAGCTTGGAAGAAATATATGCCACGTGCAACTACTGTGTAGTGGAACAAGATTCTTATGAGGAAGCTGAGAAGGATAAGTCCTACAAGAAAGCAATGAAAGAAGAATTGCAAATGATATAAAAGAATGACAATTGGGAATTAGTGCATAGACGAACTGACAAGCCTGTGATTGGATTGAAATGGGTTTATAAAATGAAGTTGAATCTAGATGGTACTGTGCAAAAGAACAAAGCCAGATTAGTAGCTAAAGGCTACTCACAGAAGCCTGGTGTAGACTTCAATGAAACCTTTGTTCCAGTAGCAATGTTAGACACTATAAGAACTCTAATTGCCTTAGCAGCTAAAAAGGGTTGGAAGCTACATTAACTAGATGTGAAATCTGCATTACTAAATGGAGTGTTAGAAAAGGAGGTGTTTGTGGAATAGCCTCAAGGGTTCACAAGTGAAGAGTTCCCAGAAAAGGTGTATAAGAGAAAGAAGGCATTATTTGGCCTAAAGCAAGTTGCAAGAGCTTGGTACAGTGAGATTGATTCCGACTTCAAAAAGAAAGGTTTCCAAAAGAGTCCTAGTGAGCTACACTCTACACTAAATCAGAAAACAGCAACAAGACACTCATTATATCAATCTATGTGGATGATGTTGTCTATAATGGAGATAATGAAGCTGTGATTGCAGAATTCAATGAAGAAATGATGAAGAGGCATGAGATGACTGACCTAGGCCTCTTACATCAATTCATTGGCATTTGGGTAATTGAAGAAGCAAGCAGCATCTTCACTCATCAGAAGAAGTATGCTCAAACCTTCCTTGAAAAAATTGGTTTGAAAGGCTGTAAACCTGTATCTGCACCCCTAATTGCAAATGAGAATCTCAAGAAAGATGATGGAAGTGAATCAGTGGATTCAAACATCTACGAAAGCATTGTTGGCAGTCTATTGTATCTAACTGCAACAAGGCCTGATTTGATGTTCTTAGCAAGTTTACTCTCAAGATTTATGCAAAGTCCTACTAATATCCACATGGGAACTACTAAGAGAGTGCTGAGATATGTGCAATGGACACTTGACTATGGAATTAAGTATGAAATAGGGAAGTCAACTATCCTGATTGGATTTTGTGACAGTGACTGGGGTGGTAGTGAAGATGATTACAGAAGTACATCAAGTTATGCATTCACTTTTGGTTCAGAGGTTTTCTCTTGGGCATCAGTGAAACAACAATGTGTTGCACTATCCACAGCAAAGGCAAAGTATGTGAGTGCCGCAGAGGCAACATCTCAAGCCATCTGGCTAAGATTCCTACTTAAAGACTTTGGGGAATAGCAAGTTGATGCCACACCACTTTTGTATGACAACACCTCAGGAATCACCATAACTAAAAACCCAATTTTCATCAGAGAACAAAGCACATAAAAAGGAGATATCATTTCATCATATAAGCATTTCAAGAGAATACAATCAAGCTACACTACTACAAGACAAAAAAATCAAATCGCAGACATTTTCACAAAAGCTCTTCCAAAGGAAAGATTCAATTACCTGAGGGGATTCCTTGGTGTGGCAACCAGAACCAATTTAGAGGGACGTGTTGAGACCTAAATTGCCTCTGGTTCCAAGGATCAAAGGTAGCAAGTGAAGCTCCAAGTAATGAGTTGTTGCATAATCAAAGAAGAAAGAAGAAGAAGAAGGGTTTTGACTCTAACGGCTAGTTTTGTTTAAAGCTTTTGTTTGTGTAAATGAGGGACATGTGTACACTCCAGATTTGATCACTTGAAAACCCCAATGAAGGGCTAAGATTAAATCTGGAGAATGGTAGGTGTTATTCATAGTACATGTTTGTCTCCTAGCACATTTAGAGATAAGTTTGTGAGTTGGCAATGTACCAAAACCCAACAAACATTCTCTATATAAATCAAAATATGGCTAATGCATTTGCATAGCCTTGTAGCTATCACAAACCTACAACATTCCTTATCTCTCTTGTTCATTTTGAATCCCTAGTAAACTAATCAAACGGTGAATCAAAACATACAAAAGACACAAACTTTATCAAAAGCTGAATGTGGAGCATTTTGTTTTTTACCAGTTTATCCTCATTTTTTGAAATTTGTTGGGTTTGGTTGTGAAGTAAACAAAGGGGTATTTTAGGAGTTTTTGAATGTTCCACCGTTTTGTTGGTCATACTTCATATAAATAGATATATGGATATATACACACACGTCCATGCATTTAAGAAAATGTCTGTAATTTGATTGTAAAGGGTCATGTATTTAGTTTGTATCAATAGACCATCTCCAACCCTTGGAGTAAAACTCAAATTGCAGGTTCTAAACTTACCCCAACTTGCACCAACCCTTGGGACAAATATGAGTTTTAACCCAAAACTCATTTTTGGGGCAAATTTGGCACAGGCTTCCCCTTGCGTTAGTGGGGCTGGCCCACCATATGTGTATTTTTCTTTTAGTTTTATATTTATAAATTCATTGAATTCAACGGCTAAGATCTAATATGATCAAATCCAACGGTAAAAAAAAATTAACGGTCCAAATTTAAATCCAACAGTTAAAGTAATTAAAAAAAATTATATGTTTCATATTCTTCCATAGTGTTTCATGAGTTTCATAGTGTCGATTTAGTGATTTTTCAATATTTATCAAAAACTAAATATTTTTAGGTTAAAATGTTCTTAAAATTAAATTAGGATAGTCTACATAATTTTTTTTTCAAAAAAAGTTACTTGAAGAAAAAAATTATCTTAAATTCATTCTTTAATAATCTTGGGCTAAAAATTTAACTTATAAAGGTTGGAGGAGAAAAACTGTTTGTGGGTTAAAACCTAAATTTTATGGATTAAAAATTTTGAGTTTTAACTCAAGGGTTGGAGATGGTCTTAGTACTGCTACATTTTAATATTTCATTCTGGTAGGAAAATGGCTTTGTATTAGATCGATTGATTTTATTCAACCTATGTGTTTATACCTAATTTTGCAACAACGGTCCGTTTAATAAAGACTGTGGACGAATTATTATTTTTCCTAGATATTACACCAGTCTTAATTGTTGTTCTAATTATATTGGAGAAATATAGAATTCACTTAAAGATGAAGACAAAATCGAGAGGGGTTGTTCAATATGAAGATAAACTCCATGATATGCTTGCTAATTTTTTGGAGTTAGTTAAGTAACTGGATTGATCACGACCAGAACTAAAACCATTTGGCATAGTGAAAGTCAAACCAGTTGTAGGACTTCGTTGTAATCTAGCAACCTTGTCTTCAGGTTCTAGAACCCAAGACCGAGAAGTATTCCTCCCTCGGCTGTAATCGTTCGAGTACAGAAGTCAACAGTGCATTCGACACCACCGCCACATCTATTCTATTAGCCGACTGAGCGTGATCACAAGTTGGCACGCCTGCAAACACCAGAATGACGTAGTTAACTTATTAATTGCTGGGCATGCGTGCCATGTAGGCTTGGTAGCCCTCTCTGTCCCTCTTTCACTTAGATTATCTAAGTTGGCTTATTTAGCCCTCTCTATCCCTCTTTCCCATTTCTGAAAACACTCATTCTCTCTCTAACTCTCAAAACTCTCTCTTTGCATTCTCTGTGTCACCGAGAGAGTCTACCCCAACCTGCACCTCTCTTTGTCTAAAATCCTCACTCCAAAGCTTTATATTCTGCATTACCATGCTCTGGGAGTTCATTGAGGTCCTTGCATGTGTGAACAATGACTGGGAAGGGCTCGAACTTGAGAGCTTCGAGAGCTCCGAACTACTAAATTGAAACTCATGTGAGATTCTAGCTTAATTCTTGTTTTGTTGTGTTTTCTCTTTGCTTGGGATGAAATTTATGGTGATTTTTAATTCAAAAACACTAGTTTTAACCCCCTGCATTCTCTCTGTGCATTTACCAAATTTTCGGTGATTTTCTCCGAGCAAACTCTACCGAGTTTGTGACTGGTGATGCACAGAGTTTCTTGGAACCAATCCCACGTATTAAATGTTTAATTACATGTGTGTTCTAACTGGAGATTCGATGGAACTTACATGCATGCTCTCTGCCTTTTGTTTCTAGAATCTAGTGAGCTCCGTCAAGAGAAATTCGGCGAATCCGTGGTGGATTCAACCTCCATCCAACCTCAAATCAGTGTGGGTGAGTTCCTATGCAAATTTTGAGCTTGTTTAGTGAATTTTGGGTTCAAATACGTTAAAGTGGAACTCAGGAGTACAAATAACTTACAGTCTCTAGCGACTCGCCTGACAACGGATGATGGTGAACGACAACAGTCATTGTTAGATTTAACGGCGAGGGCTACTATTTTTTTAACTTTAATAGAATCCAACAACGGAGAAGGTATATTCCATTAACTCTTTAGACTCTCACCAATGACTGTTGCGTGGCATCAACGATGTGAATGCGACGTCTACTTGATGAACCGTAACGGTAAGTATGACGGTGCTTTCGCCAATGACGGCGACCACACGGCGAGGCGTCTTTCACGGCGTATGACACCACTACAACGGCATGTGGTGGCGTGTGGCCAGAACAATGCGGTGTGTCTCTGTAACATCCCATATCAACCAACGAAGAGGGGGTGATGTGCCTCATATGTACATGCCCACCTCCATATAGCACGAGGCCTTTTGGGAATTCACTGGCTTCGGATTCTATTGGAACTCCGAAGTTAAGCGAGTTTGGGCGAGAGCATTCCTAGGATGGATGATCCACTGGAAGTTCTCGCCGAGTTTCCAGAAATAAAACTGTCAGGGCATGATCGGGGCCCAAAGTGGACAATATCATGATACGGCAGAGCCGGACTGGGATGTGACAGAATGGTATCATAGCCACTCTACCGTGTGGTGCGAGTGTGCCAATGAGGACCTTGGGCCCCTAAGGGGGGTGGATTGTAACATCCCACATGGACCAACAGAGAGGGGGTGATGTGCCTTATATGTACATGCCCACCTCCATATAGCATGAGGCCTTTTGGGACCTCACTAGCTTCAGAGTTCCTTGGAACTCCGAAGTTAAGTGAGTTTGGGCGAGAGAAATTCCAAGATAGGTGACCCACTAGGAAGTTGTTCCTAAGTTCCCAGAAACAAAACCGTGAGGGCATCGCCCAAAGCAGACAATACCATGCTACGGTGGAGTCGAGACTGGGATGTGATAGTCGCAGCGAGTGAAGACCCAAGATCTATTTTAGGTTTTTCGTTGTTCTAAATCACATGGCACCCTCTGTTTGTGCTAATTCAATGTCTAAGCAGTAGTTTTAGACGATACTTCTTAGATTCCACTTTAAGGCTTATAATAGCTTTATAACAAATTCACGGGTGACTTTGAGATTAAAAAGGAGTTAGGCAAGGAGCTAGTTGTGGAAGGGCGCTCTGGTTACTTGTGAGTAGATCCCTTCAAAACTAAATGTTTTTAAATTACTATTATATGTCGATTATATGAATATTATTTATTAGTATTTGAGGAGACTTATATCTAGTTAAATTAGGTTGATATCTTGAGTCTATTGGTGATTTATTTTCACCACATGGTCATTATACATATTGTATAGCTAGTTACGGCTGTAGGTTATTTGTAGGTACTTATTTTCTAATAGAGGCTAGAAACACTAGTCATCGATCAGGTAGACGCCACTTCACCTACTTGCTATACATTTGATTTATTTTGATTTTGTGATTGTTATTACTTTCTTTGATATGATGAACGATGTGATTTGAGCCCGTTTACTATGATGGTAGTATATTATACGTATGTAGTTTTACTATATATGTGATTTCAAAATAGGGGCTATTATATTTGAATGATTTCAACTAGATAAACTTGATCCACTCACGCTTTATTTTTTTGATCCCTCAGGACGTAGCGAGAATATGGAGAACCCCTGGGTGACGATTTGGCTTGGCAGTGAGGATCCATCCTCTAGAGTTTGGGTGATGATTCCTTTATTGCAGTTTATTCTAGTTTATAATAATCGCATGGTCATACTTTCAATTATGCATAACACTGCACTTTTATGTGTTTATTGTTGTCTAAAACTTCTAGCTGATCTGATGCGATGTGATAATAATGAGATCTTATCCCTGTACTTGTGTCCCAAGTGGGGAAGGTGATTAGGAGACTTTGTAGCAGCTTTTATTCTATTATTAACGAACGTTTTGGTTCAAATTCTCTCATATCATAATTATCTTATTATGGCTTGGTTGTCATCTTTTGATGGGGTCATGTGATCAATTTAGTGATGGCCATCATATCACGGTCTCGTAACTTGTGTTATTCATGGTCGGGGTGTGTCGTAAGTCCGCGCCTACGTGTTACACCCTAGTTCGCTGCCCAATTAACGCCTAGCATCTTTTAGAAACTGCTTATTATACATTTACATAATAAAATGATACTATAAGAAACGGTGATTAAATCCTCCTTTAAATAATACGGTTAGTCTAAATTCTCTTTCGAATATTTCGAGTAGTTCACACTAAAGTAAGGTCACTGAGTTGGATTAAATATTGGCTAATCTTCTTCCAGACCTAGGACTTGGACCTCGAATGGTTGTCTACATTTTCTTAGGACCTTTTACTCTTTTAACCCATCCCTCGACAATTTCTAACTTCGCCACTAGATGCAACCGATATTAATATGCGAGCATCCAAGGAGGAGTATTGTGAAATCTAGTATGAATGTCATACATAGAGATGCATGATGAAGCAAGAACCATGTGGCCAAGTATGACCAAGAAATGATAGGGAGTAAAAAAAGCTACATGGCTAAATAATGTTAGTTTTGTTGTTGTCCTATTAGATTAGGAATGTGATTATGTAAATCCTAAAGTATTTGGGACATCCAAGAAGATTCTCTAGGGTTAGATATTATCCTATTAGAGTTGTAATCCTATTAGGGTAAGGATTTAACCTTCCCTACTACTATAGATAAAGGCACAATGGGGTGATATAACACACACCTCCCAAATACATATCTCTTTCTTCTCTCTCTGTGTCGCCGGCCCCCTTCCTCCCTATCCTTAATACAGTTCAATAAATTAGGTCTACAAGATGTTATCAGCACGGTCTTGCTAAAAGCTAAGGAACTAAAGGTTCATGGAGGAGGTTCTTCTACACAATCAAAGACTCAATTTTTTTCTACCAATCAGGTTCTTTTTAAAATAAATTAAGATATTTGAAATGACCTTGAAGCATGAAAACATTCCTCATGATGCATGAACCCCCTATATTTATATTTTCCTTCTGATTATATATATTGCATATGTTTTTCATATATTTTGTCAATATATATACTTATTGATGCAATATACAACTATGCTATGTGGAATTTGTGAGTCAAAGCGTCGAAATTAATTTAGAAGCAATTAGGGTTTTTAACCCTAGAATTCGAAAAAATAATAAAAATCTGGAATTTTTGCGGCTGAGACGCAACTTCCTGTCATGCCACCATTGGCACCGACGAACGCCGCTGTGCCTGGACGACGTCGTTTCGACGTCTGGACCACCTTACAGCAGCTCTTTAGGCTTGCAGCGCGCATCGGACAGCCAGGCATTCAGCCTGGTTAGGGTTTTGAAAATGGCCTGCAGCCTTAGCCCACCCTAGTAAAGCATGAAGCTCTGCTAGGCTTATCCCCTTCGTCTCTACATTCCTATAAAAACTTCCTTGGCTGCTAGGCTCGCCACGCCACGGCCCACATGCAAAGCCAGCATTCAGCTGGGCTTTGTAGAACACCAACCCAAGCCAACAATTGCTGGGCTTGCTAGCGCCTCGGCCCTCAACCGAAAAGCTAGCCCTTGTGGTGGGGCTTGCCTAAAATCTCCCCAAAAATTGAAGCCATCTCTCAGCTGGGCTTCGCATGCACCCATCTAGGCCAGCCTCCGTGCTAGGCATGTGCTCTCTTCGCCCTTTTAGCCCAAAAACCAGCAATTCTTATTGCTGGGCCGGTCCTAGACTCGGCCCTGTGGCCTGCAGCCATGATTGGGTTGCTTCCAGACCTTCGCCGTGGCCCAAATAGGCATGCAGCACTTGCAGAGCCTTATCATGTACATTGCAACCAGCCCACCAAGCTAGGCTGCATTTTTTTTTTACCCCAATGCCATGTTCATTTGAGCAACATCTAGGGCATGCAATTAACAATTAAAGGCGGAATCATCTATGACATTCAATTAACAATTAAAGGCGGAATCATGCTTGTATACACTCAAAACAAAAGCATTACCCATGAATTCAAAGCCTAGTAGTTGTGGTGAACCAAGACTCAACTCAAGAACAAAGTGAGTTGAGAAATATTATACCTTTGTTGATTCCTCTTTTCATAAGCAAAGGCTAATCACCCAAGAGATAAGGCCTTCATTCCTTACTTCTTAGCTCCATGGATTTCTTGGATGAGGATGGTAGAATGGATTCTCCAAGTTCCCAAAATATAGAACCTGTAAGTCTCCACGCCAAGGTGAGCATTAATGAAGAGATGAGTGACCTAGGAAGAATTAGATGCTAGTAATCTGTCCCTAGGGTGGCCGGCCTCTTAGAGAGAAAATGAGAGCTTGTGTTCTCTCCAATTCCTCAAAGAAACCCTAATGACTTTTTGGCTATAAAGTCCTTTATATAGTCACTTCAATTAAGTGACAAAAAGAACCAAAAGCCCTTTCATCCAATATGGTCGGCCTTGTTAAATGTTTTGGGCTGTTTGGGCCTCTGTGAATCATTAGTCATTAAGTTGTCATACAACTCAAGTCAATGGGCTTGGCGTTCGAAGCCCAAAACTAACTGAGGTCTAAAACGAACATATTCATTTGATTAATTAACATATTAATTAATCCTTGCAATAAATAATTAAACCATTTAATTATCCTTACTCATCTCCGTTGTTTCTTCAATCTCTACCTTACACGGTGTACGATCCATTAGGTTCTTTTTAGCAAGGCAGTGGGCGATTAGAACTCTTCGAATTGATTTTTGAATTGAAACATACTTTTAATTCTCCCTTTAGTGCTTATACACGTTTAGGGCTTCCACAAACCATGAGTGACATCTAGCAGTATGTCATGGTTACCCAAGCTAATCAGAAGAGGTGGATAACCTATTCAGTTTAGGATTACAATGCAATACGGTCTTTCTTTAATACAATACTCTTGACCACATTGTTTGGTTTGATAGTTTATTCATGTCTACTATTGGATAATGTGATTCTTTTACTTATATGATTACCTTGAATGTGATTTGGAATGGCTTCCTAAATATCATTTATATTCTGGCCAGAGATTCTTAATCATATCATAGAGTATTCTCCCTCAAATAGTTTGAAGGTTAGAGATCCCTTGTTGCGCATCCACTTGCCTCAATGGCTAAGTGGCTTAACCCCAACTATGTTGTGGACACCCTCTGACGGAGTGACTTTGACATAGTCAAAGATCAAGGACCTAACCATAAGACAACTATGTTGCCTCAGATCAAATGACTACTTAGCATTATCCCAACCATAAGTTCTCATGTGACATGAGTATGAGAACTCTTTGTTGATTGCATTCAGTGAACTCATTCTCTATTGAGCACCTACATGCTTGTCTTGGTGTCAGTCACACCAATGACTCGAGATCGGTCACTCTCCCTAAGAGAAGATATAGCACGTACTGATCTTAATGGACCGTCAATGCCCAATTGGCAATCCTATGATCATGAATGTTTAGGATATGTATACGAAAGAGAATGGTCTCATGAATCTAACTTCTTTAGATCACATTCTCCCAATTGCATATTCCTTGGACTTATTGTTTAAGCATATAACATTTATATGAGACAGCTTAAAACAATAATATTTTCCCTTTATATTAAACTAGATTAGTTTAACATGTGAAATGTCCGTGAAGTATCATCATATGATTGGTTTTAGGGCACATTTCCAACAACGATAGACTTATCTAAAAGTGTTGTCCTCTTTATGATAGACTTATCTAACATATTCTTCCAATGATACATTATCAATAGGAAGATTGTGAGGATGAGACTACTTAGGTACATATACAAGCCATTCAAGACAATCTACGGGATTGTGGTACCAAGTCCGGAAACTAAAGCCTTCGGCTTTTCTTTGTCAAGTTTTGGATAGCGTTTGCAAATATATCGGTAAATAAATACATAACTAATATAAATTGATAGATTTTAAGCTATTTGATCTTGGTCTTGAAATCAAATAGCACCACCCACTATTTTTGGCAAATTCCATATCCCTCATCGAAATTCGAGAGTTTTGGAGGAAACTCTTAGTAGGGTATGGGAGGCTCACTATTACCAAGCCCACCTCACAATGATATGATGTTGGCTAGACACAATAATAATGAGAGAGTACACTTACTCATTTACATCTTATGTAAGTACCCATCTTATTTGGCCTCTAGAGAATGAAGCCTCACAATGATATGATGTCGGCTCCATTGCACTTAATTAAGTCATTCCCACCATGCAAGTTCGGGTAGGGGTCCAATAACAACCTCACAATGATATGATGTTGATCATTCTCGTTGCCTACCTTCACAACATCATGTATGCATATAGGACTCCTGAGTGTAAGCACGCACTTTGTACTCCCCCATGATAAAGTGAAGTCGGTATACGAGTCACAAATAATCGAAGCCTACTACGATGGAAGGCCACAAAAAAGTGTTCAAAGCACTATCACGCTTGTCAACTTAATAATGGTTTGATTGAGGGTTTTAGGTCTCATCACTTATAAGCATGCTTTTAATCTTATTAAAACAATTTGGTCCTATTACAACTATTGGTCCATGTGATTGATTTAGTAGTATATGATATTCCCACTATGTTTGTAAAACGGTTTTTAAAGCAAGAATATATGGTACTACTAACATAAGCTTTGCATTCATTGATGGACTATATAGTTGCCTTAGGGCCTTAGGATGACTATGAACCTTTGATTCGATCCAACACGAGCCTAGTGTTGGATCTCGGTCTAGGAATGGTGATTGATTTTAGTTACGCGTTTAAGGCATGTTTTCTTATTGGGCTTTGGACCCTACTACTCCAATTTCATGCATATCAAATAAAACAAGAAAATTAGTACTTCAAAGTAAAGAAGAGCTTACGCTCTTTTACAACATTTGATCAAAACAAATTACTTTAAAGTAAAGAAGAGCTTATGCTCTTTTACAACATTTGATCATATCAAATTACAACCAAAATCTAATCTACACATTCCCATGGTTCAAACAAATTTGAGAGACGGCCTTTCACATAGCTCAATTATCGTAGGCTTAGGTTCATAATCACCCTTTCTTTAATTAATTAATGCTTTAACTAATTAAACTTGAATGCAACATGGTCATTTGGTTTTTGTATCCATAGAATTGATTTAGATGGAGCTAAATGAAATGAAAATCCAATTCTCATTTAAAGATACAAAATTATTTTGTTCTCTACTAATTTAAGCCGAGATGCAATAACCTCAACTTTTTGGGCTATATTGCAAAACACAAACTTTTGAGGTCACTTTGTAAAAACACAAAAGTCCACTACTTCAATTTCAACAAATGCAACAACTTCATTAAAGGAGCAAAACAATTATCCTTTAGTGATTTTGGGCCTTTACGTAAAAACGTAAACTTTCGGATCAAAGTGCAAATACACAAAAGTATCAAAACTTTATGTACTTGCATAAAAGACCCAAAAGTACTCCCATTGAAGGAGTGGCCGAGCAATGAGTAGTGTGAGTGAGTGGTTTTTGATGAAAGACAAAGTCAAGTAAGTTGAAAAATAGGTAAGGTGTTGAAAAAAATAGGTATGGGTGTGAAAGCAAAGCACACACCAACTATGACTAACATAATTTCAAACACTCAACCTTCTAATCACCTTTTTTTTTTAAATGTCTTGTTGATTGAAAAGTCACACCAACCATCACAAAACAAAGACTTTATGTAATCAACCAAGACTTTGAATCAAAACACCAAACCTTTCGTTCTTGGCAAGAACATAACAAGAACAATGAAGAACATCCATGAAAACCCATAACAGCTCCATGAACATTTTCACTCAATAAAACTCCAATTTTCACTACTCAAAAGGGGGTCAACATTCAAGGGTACTTTGGGGGTTCCAAAAGTCACTATAAAACACTTTTAACAAGACAAACATGAACCCAAAAATCCACCCTTTAGATTTGGCCGAATTTCCCCATAAACATGGCACCAAATTTTAGCTCCAAAATTCATGCTCATATGAACTACATCTACAACATTTGAGATGACAAATTTTCTAACAAAATTTACATTCAAAGAAGCAAGAATAAAGCTTGTAACAATTACAACATTCAAATCAAAGACTATGAACTACAAAACCCAAAAGGATTCACCAACTATTAAATCCGACTTTGATACCACTTGAAGGAAAATTTGTGAAAAACATGTTCATTTGAGCAACATCTATGGCATGCAATTAACAATTATAGGCGGAATCATGCTTGTATGCACTCAAAACAAAACATTACCCATGAAATTCAAAGCCCAGTAGTTGGGGTGAACCATGACTCAACTCAAGAACAAAGTGAGTTAAGAAATATTATACCTTTGTTGATTCCTCTTTGCATAAGCAAAGGCTAATCACCCAAGAGATAGGGCCTTCATTCCTTACTTCTTAGCTCCATGGATTTCTTGAATGAGGATGGTAGAATGGATTTTCCAAGTTCCCAAAATAGAGAACCTCTAAGTCTCCACAACAAAGAGAGCATTGATGAAGAGATGAGTGACCTAGGAAGAGTTAGATGCCAGTAATCTCTCCCTAGGGTGGCCGGCCTCTTAAAGAAAAAATGAGAGCTTGTGTTCTCTCCAATTTCCCCAAAGAAACCCTAATGACTTTTTGGCTAATAAAGTCTTTTAAATAGTCACTTCAATTAAGTGACAAAAAGAACCAAAAACCCTTTCATCCAATATGGCCGGCCTTGTTAAAGGTTTTGGGCTATTTGGGCCTTTGTGAATCATTAGTCATTAAGTTGTCATACAACTCAAGTCAATGGGCTTAACGTTCGAAGCCCATTGGGCCTTGAGGCCCAAAACTAACTTGAGGTCCAAAACGATCTTATTCGTTTGATTAATTAACATATTAATTAATCCTTGCCATAAATAATTAAACCATTTATTATCCTTACTAATCTCCGTTGTTTCTTCAATATCTACCTTACACGGTGTTCGATCCATTAGGTTCCTTTTAGCGAGGCAATGAGCGATTAGAACTCTTCAAATCGATTTTTGAATTGAAACATACTTTTAATTCTCCCTTTAGTGATTATACACGTTTAGGGCTTCCACAAACCATGAATGACACCTAGCAGTATGTCATGGTTACCCAAGCTAATCAGAAGAGGTGGAGAACCTATTCATTTTAGGATTACAATGCAATACGGTCTTTCTTTAATACAATACTCTTGACCACATTGTTTGGTTTGATAGTTTATTAATGTCTACTATCCAATGTGATTCTTTTACTTATATGATTACCTTGAATGTGATTTGGAATGACTTCCTAAATCTCATTCATACTCTGGCCAGAGATTTTTAATCATATCATAGAGTATTCTCCCTCAAACGGTTTGAAGGTTAGAGATCCCTTGTTGCACATTCACTTGCCTCCATGGCTAAGTGGCTTAACCCCAACTATGTTGTGGACACCCTCTGACGGAGTGACTTTGACATAGTCAAAGATAAAGGACCTAACCACGAGACAACTATGATGCCTCAGGTCAAATGACTACTTTGCATTATCCCAACCATGAGTTCTCATGTGACATGAGTATGAGAACTCTTTGTTGATCTCGTTCAGTGGACTCATTCTCTATTGAGCACCTACATGCTTGTCTTGGTGTCAGTCACACCAATGACTCGAGACCAATCACTTTCCCTAAGAGAAAACATAGCACGTACTGATCTTAACGGATTGTCAATGCCCAATTGGCAATCATATGATCAAGAACGTTTAGGATATGTATACAAAGGAGAATGGTCTCATGAATCTAACTTCTTTAGATCACATTCTCCCAATTACATATTCCTTGGACTTATTGTTTAAGCATATAACATTTATATGAGACGGCTTAAAACAATAATCTTTGCCCTTTATATTAAACTAGATTAGTTTAACATGTGAAATGTCCGTAAAGTATCATCATATGATTGGTTTTAGGGCACATTTCCAACACCTCATTCACTATTACAGTTGGTTACTAGATATAAGTCTCACGTCTCACATTTACGTGTGTTTAGGTGCGCAGTCTATATGCCAATAACGTCGCCGCTACATACCAAAATAGGGTCCCCAGAGAAAAATGGGAATCTATGACAGTTATGATTCGCCCTCAATTATTCGCTACTTAGAGCCTTTGACTGGAGATCTCCCTAAGGCACGTTTTGTAGATTGTCACCTCGATGAGACAGTATTCTCGTTGTTAGGGGAGATAAGATCACTAACGTTCCTGTAAAACACCGCGAATTGTCGTGGACTACTCCCGCTTTGTCTCATTTAGATCCCCGCACTGCCCAGTCTGAAACTGAAGTGCGTCGTATTCTAGATCTTCAAAGTGTTGCTCAAAGCCATGCCAGATGCTTTTACTGATCTAGCAAAGGTGACAAGATCACATATACCTGCTGCAAATGCACTTGCAAGGATCAATGTACTTAACGTACGCCGTAACATCGCCTTGGAAAGACCAACCGTCTCCGAAGGAGGGGTGACGCACCTCCTACATGGATCGGTACACTAGCGGCTAACCAATCATCTGCTCCTACCCTGAAGCGTGGTAGACCCCCTAGTTCAAAAGATTCACAACCCCGAAAGAGGAAAACGACACAAACTAGTGAACCTAGTCTGAATCTGACCATCGTTTACTCATCTATTCCAATGCATGAGGTTATTCTAGATTACGGTGAAGTCTTAGAGGAGACAAGCCTACCTCCCAAGAATCGCAAGATTTCGGTTCGTTACACAGTATCAAATGAGGTTTGGAATTGGAATGAGATGATCGTCGATGATGTATTTACGTATACGATAGCTACTGACATTATGCTTAGCGATGACATTGAACCATGTTCCGTTGATGAATGTCAACGTAGAACCGATTAGTCAAACTAGAAACAAGTAATCCAGGTCGAACTCGATTCGCTTACGAAACGTAAGGTGTTTGGACCTGTAGCTCCTACTCCACTACATGTGAAGCCCATGAGCTACAAGTGGATTTTCGTAAGGAAGCATAATGAGAAGAATGAAATAGTGCGATACAAAGCACGCCTCGTAGTGCAAGGCCTTCTCTTAACGCCCTAGGATTGATTACAAGGAGATGTATTGTCCCGTAATGGACATCATAACATTCAACTACCTTATCAGTTTGGTAGTTTCCGGAAAATTGAATATGCAGCTTATGGACGTGGTAATCGCGTATCTCTATGGGGATCTATATACGGGAATCTACATGAAAGTTCCATAAAGACTTCCATTGACTGATTCAAATAGTTCTAGACCACAGAACACCCTCTTGATTAGATTGAGGAGATTACTCTACGGATTGAAACAATCTGGGCAGATATGGTATAATCGTCTGAGTGAATATTTGACAAGTCAGGATTATGTGAACAACAAACTATACCCATGCGTGTTCATTAAGAAGTCACATTATGGATTTGCGATCGTTGTAGTTTATGTCGACGACATAAACCTCATTAGAACTCCTGCAGAGCTTGCGGAAATTGCCCTTCACTTAAAATTAGAATTTGAGATGAATGATCTTGGGAAAACTCGATATTGTCTCAGCCTGGAGATTGAGCACTGTTCGGATTGAATCCTAGTACATCAATTGAACTACCCCCAGAAGGTGTTGCGACGTTTTAATGAGGATAAAGCGAAGCCTTCAAGTACTCCTATGGTTATTCGAACTCTAAATGCTAAATGAGATCCCTTCCGTCCCAAGGAAGATAGGGAAGAGATTTTGGAGCCTGAAGTTCCATACCTAAGTGCAATTGGTGCTTTGTTGTACTTGGCTCAATGCACTAGACCCAACATCTCCTTCGCTTTTAATCTTTTGGCTAGATACAACAACGCGCCTACACGCAGACATTGGAATAGTGTTAAAGAAATTTTATGCTATCTCAAAGGTACGATAGATTTGGGCTTGTTCTACACCCACGAATCCTCGAGAAGAGCCGCCCCCCATCGGTCCTTAGGTTGATTCTCGCCTCATTGGTTATGAAGATGCTGGTTATCTGTTTGACCCACATAGGGCACTTCTCAAATGGGTTATGTCTTTACCGTTGGAGACATTGCAATATCTTGGAGGTCTACCAAGCAAACGCTAGTTGCGAATTCTTCGAAGCATTCTGAGATTCTTGATTTACATGAAGCCTCGCGTGAGTGCTTTTGATTAAGAGCAAGTATGGAACATATTTGAAGCACTAGTGGTCTTACTACCCTCGTTGACCTTCCTATGACAATCTTTGAAGGCAATACAGCATGTATCGAGCAACTAAAGAAGGGATACATTAAGGGAAACAACACTAAGCACATTGCGCTGAAGTTCTTTTACTCTCACCAGTAACAACAACATCAAAACATTGAAGCCAAGCAAATCCGTTCCTAGGACAACATGGTCGATCTCTTCAGCAAGTCATTGCCCAAGTCTACTTTTCAGAAGTTCGTCCAAGGAATTGATATGCGTAAATTATCTGAATTGAATTGCTTGTAGTTCTCTTATTTGGAAGTTATCTCTAACTCAGGGGGAGCATCCCGAAGCATACTTACTTGATCTTAATGTACTCTTTTTCCTACGATTAGGAGCATTTTTGCTACCTAACGAAGTTTTGATAAGGCACCCATTCTGGGATGATCATACTCCGTTGAGTTCATTATTTTCATCCCGTATGACGTTTGTTTTAGACATTATGCATGCTTTTCACTTTTCTCCTTAGTCTATGGGTTTTTTTTTTCATTATTTGACTTTTCACTTCAGGTTATTAGCTCCTCGATTTCTCATCAACACGACACATATTGGGATTCAAATGAGAAAAGGAAAGGCATATTTGAATTTATATTTTCTTATATATACATATATATATATATGTATATATATATGCTGATATGTTCCTTTCAAATTGTGTATTTGGAAAGAAATTTATTTTATAGTTTAGAAGTCAATTACATCCTAAGAAGTTCATGAGAGAAGTCTATACAAATTCATAGAAATCTATATAAATCTGCTAAAATTCATATAAAATTGTAAAATCTATTAAAATCCTTTGAAATTTGTTACTTAAAAAAAATTTACTAAAATTATCTGAAATCCAAATTGACTACGGCCTAGTTGGGTACTGCTATGCTTTTTTTTAAAAAAAAAAAAAGGGAAATTTTATTTAAACCCATCTAAACTATTTATACACCCAACTTACTCTTTGCACCCATTTGATTTTTAACTAAACTATTAATATCTCTTTAAACCCAAATTTAATACCTAATATACCCCCATAAACCCAATTCAATATGTGGATTTATTTTTACACCTATTGAATTTTTAACTCAAAAGCTGCCGCTGTGCCACTTAACTTCTAATAGTAAAGGGGTTACCTCCTCCTTAAACTTCTCCTCCTTCTCTTCGTAATTGGACAAAGCAACTACTTCTACCTTCATATTAAAAAATGAAGTACCAGAGACAATAGGTTTTGACTAATAAGAACATTATACAAAGCAAACAT
The DNA here is from genome assembly GCA_036320875.1 of Cotoneaster glaucophyllus. Taxonomy (NCBI): domain Eukaryota; kingdom Viridiplantae; phylum Streptophyta; class Magnoliopsida; order Rosales; family Rosaceae; genus Cotoneaster; species Cotoneaster glaucophyllus. The sequence continues at coordinate 24,602,179 of CM070058.1, forward strand.
GACCAGCGAGTAGAGAAGAATATAAGAGATGTCACAGTAAAAAATTCGCTCAATGGGGTTTAATGTATAAAACATATGGGAAGAAGGATTGGTAGGATATTCTACCAACTACTAGGGTTGGACTTGAAGGCAAGAAATCACTAGAATTTTAGTATTGATTCTAGAATTTGGGGCAGCAACTGCTCCATAATTTTTTTTGTGTCATGGCGATTAAGCCAAAGGCTATCAACAAAATCTGAGGAGTAAACATATGCTTTCGTTGTTGTTTGTTTTAGCCGGAAGGTAGGATGCTTTAGTTGTATTTGTTGAAAAAAATTACAGTAAAGTAACTTCTACACTCTGAAAAATTGAAATCAAACGAACAAAAAATTCATAAATTGAGTCATACCTTGGTTGGAGGATTCAAAACTTCAAAATCATCATCCATCAATAAAAAAAAACTTATTTTTCTCTATGAGAGTCATTAGGGTTTTAGCCAGAATGAACGTAGGATAAACAAAGAGTGATCATAGGGTTTAATTATAGTGTTTGGGTTTATTGATAAATTTGAGTTTTATTATTAATTTCATTTTGTACTTAATAGTAATCATGCAATAGGATAAAATAGACAATTAACATTTAAAATTTAAGTTGGGTGTAAAAAGAGGTTAAATGGGTTTAAATAAAATTTCTCAAAAAAAAAATTACTTTTGCTGTGCTGTGAAATAAAGTTGTTGAGTGTTTGGTAATAGTGTCTGAGTGTTTGGTAAACTTTAATATAAATTGCTGTGAATATATTAAATGAATAAAAATTGTATGGTATTTAATGAGATATAATCATTGTCAAATAGAATAATATAGGGGCAACAATTGTAATTTTGTAAAATATGTAAGAATATACCTATCATTTGAAAATTTTATTAAACAAATTAAATAAGTACCGATTACTATACTTTAAAAAATGGGAACTTTAATGAAAAGGGTTTGGACTAAGTTTAATTTAACCAAAAACCACCATAAACTATTATTTAACCAAAAGGGCTTCATATTTAATCATAAGGACAAACTAACTTATATTAGGGCCTACAAATACTAAAAGACACGAGCTGAATTAAAAAGCCCAACATGCGATAAATTTTTTTTTCCAGCCATGCCCCTGAGAGAAACTTCATTTTGTCAGCCAAATTCCGTTAAATAAAATTTCCTTTTCCTTTATTTACAAGTATGCCACTATCTCATCAAAACCTAAATATCATTCTATCATAAATAAATAATAGAGAAAATTAGAATGCCCTACATCTTTTCTATAATTGTTAGATTAAACATTGGAGAAATTAGGTTCACATCCTTCTTTTTGCTACTCCATTGATTAAAATCCTATTCATTTTTAATTTTTTATCAAGGTCCATGGGTATTAATAACGTCATTAATTATTTGAATAATAAAATATTTTTATTTTTAAATATATTCCTTTAGTGTTAAAAATGTAACAATTAGTATATTTATATTTATGGCTAAAGTTTTTATCATATATTTTTATTTTTAGTTTGTACCTATATTTAATTTGCAAATATTTTTTAATTTGTACCCATATATTAGTTTCTTTTTGTGCCCATATTTTTTAAAGTTTTATTTGTGTTTGTACCCATGTGTATACCGTCGTCACACGACATTGTATATTTAATCAATGATAGAAAAATTACATATGGTATATTTATGTTTTATGCTTAAACTTTGTTTCATATATTTATATTTTTAGTTTGTACCCACTTTTAATTCGCAACATTTTTTTTTTTAAATTTGTAGTATTTTATTTTTAGTTTTATTTTGTACCCATGTATTAATTTCTTTTAGCGCCTATATTTTTTTAAAAATTCATTTGTACTCAGAATTTTTTAATCTTTTATCTGTACCCTAATTTATTTATAATGTACTCATTCTTCTTTATTAATGTACCACTTTGTTATATGTGAAATGTACCAATTTTTTTGTAAAATGTACCAATTTTTTTAACACTATGGATACATTGTTTTGCCATTTATTATTTCTTATTTTTACATAGTTTTTAAGAATTTTTTTATTGTAACCGTTTCTATTAGTATTATAATAAGGGATTTTAAATTTATAGGATTATAAATCTCATAAAATATCAAACAATTAATGTCAAAAATATAAAAATATAATGAGGTGTACAAAGTCAAGGGACTTTGATCAAACTTTGAATACTATTAAGGTTTTAATCAAAGAATGTTAAGAATTAGGGACCGCATCCAAAGTATCCCTTAAACATTCATTCCTTTTTAAGATTTGATTAAGGTGCTTTGATCAATTGCCACCTCAATAACTTTCTATTTATTTAATTTCCATGTCATTAATTTAAATGCATTTATATAGAGGCATAAGGTAGCTTAGCAACTAATTACCTATAATATAGGAATTTAATTTCGTCAATCACCTTCTACGCATTAAATGACATTTTTTAATAAAATAAAATAAAAAATTAATTAACTAATTCCTCATTTCCTTATTATCAGTATTTAAAAAAAAAAAGGTCTCTTTCTATTAAAAATGTCTCAATAAAAAGTCTTTAATACATATTTTTTCAAGTATAGATATATAAAAAATATATTTAAAACTTATGGTACATTTGAGAACAAAAGTATCAACTTTTGGTACGTTCATATTTCAAATGTACCGAGAAACCAAATGTACCAAAAATTCAAATGTACCATAAAACCTAATGTACCCATTGTTATGTAACTCTTTTGGTACGTTTAGATTTCAAATGTACCGAGAAACTAAATGTACCAAAATTTCAAATGTACCATAAAACCAAATGTGCCCATTGTCAGGTAACCCTTTTGGTACGTTTAGATTTCAAATGTACCAAATTATCAAAAGAACAAAAAATCCCAAATGTACCACAAAACCAAATGTCTCTATCAGATAACCCTTTTGGTACATTTACATTCCAAATGTACCGAGAAATACAAAAAATCAAATCCACTATAAAACTAAATGTGTCCATATTGTAGGTAACTAGACGTAGCTATATAATGAAACAAATCTTTATTATGTGCTAGGGTCTTCTAAATAATCAAATCAGACAATTTTTTTTTATAAATATTCTACTATATTCACAAAATAAAAATAAAAATTATAACAAACAATAAAAAAAAGTGCATAGAGATGGATAATAAATGCATAAATATAGGGAATAATATGAAAAGAAAACGAAATGCCCGGGAGAAGGTTGTGAAAAATTAAAATTCTAAACACAATTGAACTTATGTGAAAAATTGAAATTAATAACCAAAATTTTAGGAAAATGTTTGATCAAATTTTTAAAAGTTATGTTTAGTCTAAAAAATTAAAAAACGAGGCGCCTATATCAAAACGCCCCTAAATAATAATTGTCATAGTGAACAACCAAAATCTACAAACGCACATGGAGAGAGAGAAACAACAATAGTTTCATACAACGAAGAAGAAGGATAGAAAGGAATGAATCACAAATCAGAAATAAAAATAAATCAGAAGAAATTCATCGTCATTGGAGAATCAAATCGAATTGGAAGATCGCATTCCCAAGCAAGGAAGCCTCACAAAAGTCACGCAATATTGCCGTATTGCCGAACGAAATGCCGTGATTCAGAGACCATTATCAGCAAGAAATTGGGGCCAAGGCAAATTCGGCACCACCTACATCATTCGACTGCATGTCCATCCCCAAGCGCAAGCTCCTCTGTCAGGGGGACTACGACGACATCTGGAGGGAGATTCAGATCATGCACCACCTCTCCGAGCACCCAACCATCATCCAGATCAAGAGCACCTACGAGGACTCGGTGTCCGTGCACCTCGTCATGGAGATCAAGTCCTCCTATAAGCCAAGTTAAGCTTCATTTCCTTCATTTACAGATCAGATCCACTTTTACTTGTTCTTTCTTTTTATTGGAATTGGAAATGGAAATGTTGGTCTGCCATTGATTTTGAAAATTTTAATGATAATTTATTCAACTATTTAATTTGCTGAATTGAATTTCTTGTGCCTTGTTGTGAACTCAATCATTAGGATTGCTTGATTTATACATACATACATACTGTTATTTGGTTGAACAAACATAAACTCAGCGGCTCCACCTACGATGGAGGGCAAAAGAGCTATTTACCGGATATTGTATTTTTCTGAATGCCATGTTTGGAAGTTGCCAAATTTATTTAGAAATTTCTTCTATATTGCACCTAGAGTCTTTTAGAACCATAAGAACTAGTGTGTGTTTTCTTCAATTTCATAAATAATGTATAGTTTTTTAATAGTTTTTGCAATAGTGTGCATTATCTTTGGTTCAAATCCATAATTAGTGTGAGTTATTTTGTTCTAGTTACATAAATAGTGTTTATTTTGTTATTTTTCATAAATAGTGTGAATTATTTGGGATTACTTTCAGAAATAGTGTGTGTTATTATGTTTTAGTTCTAGAAATAGTGTGAGTTATTTTGGTTTACTTTCAGAAATAGGTTCGGTTATAATACTGTAGTTCCAGAAATAGTGAGGGTTATTTTGTTGTAGTCAAGAAATAGTGGTTCACTTGCAAAAATGGTGTGACTTATTTTGTTATAGTTTAAGAAATAGTGTTTATTTTGCTCCCTTACATAAACAGTATGTGTTACTTTGGTTCGGTTTCATAAATAGTGTGAGTTTTTTTTATTGTAGTTCCAGAAATAGTATGAGCTATTTTGGTTCGATTTCATAAATAGTGATATTTTTTGTTGTAATTCCAGAAATAGTATGAGCTATTTTGGTTCGGTTTCATAAATAGTGAGTTTTTTTGTTATAGTTCCAAAAATAGTAAGAGTTATTTTAAATAATGTTCATTATTTTGCTGCAATTCTAGAAATAATGTTCATTTTGTTACCTTCCAGACACAGTGTGGGCTATTTTGGTTCATTTCATTAACAGTGTGGTTTTACTCTTTTATGAAAAGGACTTGGGTTAAGTTTATTTTAACAAAAAACCATGTTATAACTTTATTTAATGAAAAAATTTAAATATTAATGAAAAACCCTTAAATTTTAATAAAAAAGACAAAAAGAACTTAAATTTTAATGAAAATAACACAATTTTAATATAAACAAATTAAAAAAAAAATCTGACGTGCGGGACCCGTGCGTCCATCACATTCACTGTTTATAAAATAAACATTATTTATGAATCTGAACACTATTTATGAAATTGAACACTATTTATGAAACTGAACGGTACTACACTATTTATTTGTTCAGTTTCATAAATAGTGCCTAGTCCTTAGTCATGTTTCATAAATAGTGCCTAGTTATTGGGTCCAGTTTCATAAATAGTGTATAGTATTTGGTACAGTTTCATAAATAGTGTCTCTTTCTTGGTCCGATTTCATAAATAATGTCTAGTAATTGGTCAACTTTCATAAATAGAGCCTAATTCTTGGTTGTGTTTCATAAATAATGTCTAGTTTTTGGTCTAGTTTCATAAATAGTGGATAGTCCAGTTTATAAATAGTTTTTACCTATTCGTTTAGTCTTAGAAATAGTGCCTAATTTTTGGTTTCGTTTCATAAATAGTGTCTACTTATTAGTCTAGTTTCATAAATAAAGTCTTTGCCATTTTGATTAAAATAAAGTTAGTGAATGGTTTTTTATTAAAATGTAAAGATTTGAAACCTTTTTCATTAGTGATCCCTAAGAAAATAGTGTCTTGGTCATTTTCATTGTTGCAGATGGAACAAACGTAAAATGTTTAGGTGAAGAGTTTTACTAATTGATATCGTTGCAGAATATCACTGTCGAGTTCTTCAAAATTGAAAAGTTAATGAAAATCTTGCTGTTCTCTACCATTACATGAATCAATGCCAGTAATCTCAAGAAACAAATGATGCCTAAAGATAAATGAGGGCATGGAAACATAATGGTAATAAACACAAACATCTTTGGTACTTTGAAAAGATTGTGAAGATCATGTTTTGAGCACTCGGAAGCTCTACACAAATAGCTGCAATAGCAATCCAGCAATCCAAAAACATTAGTGCAACCTGCACTCATATGAAACGAAATAAAATTCAAACCGACTTAAAATCAAAGTACTAGTCTCTTTTGATGACGAATTCGTTCTAATTACCGTGCAAGTTCTTGCTCTACCCCTTCGGCCCTAGACCTCTGTCCCATAGTCGCATCTTCTAACCAGAGCGTCTTAATCAAAAGAGAGAATGTCCCTAAAATGCCTAGGCAATGCAGCCCACAAAGATGCCAAGTAGTGTTTCTCTTCCAAAGACATCCACATCACCCTCTTATCTTTAGTTTCTTTTCATCCAAACAAGCCAAATAAGTGCAAAGACTACGTCACCAAAGGGTGATCATCTGCTGATTAGCAGAATGCCCAAAAGAGTCATCCACAGACACAGGAAGTCACTGTCAACCAAACAAACTATCGCTACGAATATATCAGAGGTTGGTGAATGGAAACTTACATGATCCTCGAAATTGGGATTGGTCAAATTCATGGACAGGTTTCTCATCAACAGTAACACCTGAAGAGGAGCACAGGCAGGTAAAATTGCTCAAGATTAAACAGTAACTTCTTCACCAAACATTTGTTTAAAAGTGATGGCACATTAGGTCCGAAAGGAGAAAAGAAGTACCGTTTCAACATCTATCGGATCCATCTTCTTCAGATGACCTGTAACATTAGGGTCAAAGACGCTGCCAATGAATCCGTGTACTTGAGTAAAGTCGGGAAGAACTGCTAGAAACAAATAGGTATTAAATTCATGCAGCATCACTTTTTCCTAGCTATAAATTTGTAATCAATATCTCAGGCCACAACATAAAATGCTTAGAATAAACAATTCAGAAATTCAAAAAACAGTAACCAAAATGCTTAGAAACTCTAATCTATTTTCCTTTTCTTTTCTTTTTTTTTTCTGTAATTTTAGGAAAAGATATGTAAAAGCCACAATTTAAAGATAAAAGAGAAGCAAAAATTGTAAGAGAATAATGTAAGGGCTTGTTAATACTAAGAAGTTGTGCAATTGGTGTTGCAATAGATCATTGGATTCATAGAAATCTCAAGCGTCCAAGAATTAATGATGTATACAAAAGAAATTCAAATGCAGAAATTTAAAATCGTAAATTAAAAACAGAAATGAAGCAGCAACGGTGCAAATTTTTTAAAACAAAAACCAGATCGAAAGAGAAAGGTAACATGTTGTAATGACAGGGGAACTCGGGCTCCGGACACTCGATGCTGATGAGGTCGCCCGTGCTTATCCGATTCCATCGATTCGATTGATTTGCAAAATGGTGGAATTCAATTGAATTCAAAACGAAATACAGATTGGGTGGAGAGAGATTCGATCGATTCAATTGAAAAATGGAGGAATTGGAATTGAACTTGGAAATAAAAACGGTAACAGATATTAGACAGAGAGGTCGAGATAGGGAGGGAGAGACAAAGCTTGCCGTCAGGGGCAAAAGCGGAATGTCAATGCTTGGGCCACTTTTATCGGGCTGATTTAAAATTATGCTGTGTACTAACCATTAAATTAACTTATAAGATGACTTTTGGTTAAAATTTTATGTTTTGAAACCTTTTTGGTTAGTTTTCTTTAAAAAAATATGTTTTTTAGAAACATGATAGATCGTACTTACACCTTCTGGTTTGAGTACTTCTGTTTTTTGTACTTTTCTTTGAAGATTGAGTTTCTTATTTATTGCGTACTTGTGCATTAATCTTTTCTTCTTCTTCTTCTTTTTTTTTCTTTTTTTTGTCAAAATCATGCTTTTTGACTAAATGTTATTTTATCCCAATAAAAAAGAAAAAGAAAAGGGGGAGTGAGAAGAAAATTGCATAAATAAGTGGTCATTTGTTATAGTAGTGGAGTTTCAACATTATAGATGACTAATCTAACATTTATTAGGGGGTATAGTCAAATAAGGATTTTAAAGTATTTTAAAAGACTTTAGAATCATGGTGTAGTCAACTATGATTTTAAAAGATTTTAAAATAATCCATTCAAATATAGGGGTAGTCAATTAAAAGATTTTAGAATCTTGATGTAGTCAATTGAGATTTTAAAGGATTTTTATAGAGTCCATGCAAATCTATAGGTATTAAAAGAATTCATAGATTTTGAAGGATTTCTTTAAATAAGAGATTTTGTAGGATTTGAAAAAGGGATTATAAGCATAACAAAATCCTACTTCCACCCTAGGATTTCTTTTCAACCCTCTCTCTCTCTCTCTCTCTCTCTCTCTCTCTCTCTCTCTCTCCCTCTCTCCCTCTCCCTCTCTCTCTCCCTCTCTCTTCCATTCTGAAACTCAATCTTTCTTTCTCACTCTCCATTTTCTTTCAGACATAGAACCTGCCAACCTGATTTCCTTTCATGTTCATTTGTAACCGTCCCAGTTGCAAACTTGAATTTTTTGAATTGTACAATATTTTTTGAATTTTTTATTTCCTTTATTTTGGACTGTGTAATAGTATTTCTTGTAATGCTTTAATGAGAAGTGTTAATAGCTACTAGCAGTTCTTGTAATGATTATGTGTTCTATCTGAACATGTTAATTTTTTATCATGTTAATTGAACTCTTGGAAATTACTACTTAGAATCTTATTGCCAATTCAAGCTTTCTGTTCTTTTTCGTATAATCATATTAGTGTAAGGGTTCAAGCATCTTCCAAAGCCTATTTATATTGGTAATTGTACTTGGACTTAATAACACATTATGAAGTAATCAATTATTGAGGAAAAAGGGTTAATTTTGAGACATTTGATATAAGAAGCACTACTTGTTTTGATTAGTTAAAATTATTTTTCGTAAAGAAATCACAATTCAAATGAGAAAGGGAAAGAAAAGACATATTTGATTGGTTTATATTTCCATATCAATATACATATGCTTATGTCATTTTCAGATTGTGCACTGAGAAAAAAATTTATGTTGTAGGAGTCAAAAAAGAAATCCTAAGAAATCCATACAAATCTATAGAAATCTATAATAGAAATCCATAATAATCTGTCAAAATTCAGATAAAATTGTAGAATCTATTAAAATCTTTTGAAATTTGTCATTTAAAAAAGTCTATTAAAATTGTCTGAAATCCAAATTGACTACAACCTCTAATCTAATAAAATTATGATTTGAAAAAACAGAAAAATTGCAGAAATTGAAAGCACACGACGGCATACTGCTTGCGTGCGGTGTAACACTTATCTTATTTACTTTCTTATAATATATTTTTCTATAAGAACCTGAACCCGGGTTTTTGATTCCTCCGTCTCTACTGTTTCATTTCATCTTTTTCTCCCCCAGTTCTCTCTGTCTCTGTCTCTGTCTCTGACATACAAAGAAACTACATAGATTGAAGTTAATTGGGTTCTGAGGAATTGCAAAAACACAGAAAACAAAATTATGGGATCGTTGACGAAGGAAGAGGAGGAGCTGGAACAATCGGCGGAGGACTCAAAAGAGGCCATACTGTATGTCAATGGAGTTCGTAGAGTTTTGCCTGACGGGTTGGCCCATTTGACCCTTCTCGAGTATCTCAGAGGTATGTTTTTGATCATTTCTTTTTATCTTTTTAATTGTAATTGCAACTTGGTTTTCCCAGTTTGTTTGTTTGATTGCCAGGAAAAGTGGGAAGAGAAAAAGTTCAGACTAGTTTGGTCTTGTAATCTGTTTAGTTTGTTTTGTTGTTATTGTTACAAGATGCCATAGTTCTTGTATTCCTAGTTGTGTTTATGTATTTGGTTGTCTTTGGTCCTTCCCTTTGTCTTAAGATTTTGGTTTTTCTTAAGAAACTTCAATCACTTGGGAATTGGAGAGTTCACTGATGGATGAGTATTCGTGGAAATCAATGGATGGTTCTTCTGGTAGACTAGTCCAGTTCTGTTTTCACCCCTCTCGCGCAATTGGAAGGTCAATGGATGCCGAATATTTAGATTGCTTAATGCTCCGTTGATCCTGTTGCCTACTGTTTGTGGATGATTAGGGAGTCGAGTTTGGGCAACCCCGGAATCTTTTAAAGCATTACTTTGTGAGAATCCTAGGTTTTATCCAAGGGAGGAAGGGGGAATGATGCATTGAAGATGGACTATCTTGGAGATATTTTGGATTGTTTGGATGGAGAGTAATAGGAAATTTTTAGGCCCCTAGGCGGGATGATGCATGCTGACCGTTTGTAGTACATACTTTGTTTGTGGACATTCTTATGGATGTTTTAAGGTTGTGTATTAGTTTGTTCTTCTGTTTTGTTTTCATTTGGTGTCTTATGCTTTGTCGTTCTTTAGTTGGGAACTCGGGCGTGGTTTAGGGATTGCCTTGTTCCTTGTGTTATAGTTTCTTTTATACAAGAAAGAAGAGTATTCTTGAACTACGGAGCTGATTGCTGTTAATAAATGTCAGAATGGTCAATATTTTTTGAGCTGCATAGCATCTCTTACATTCTTAAGTGCTGATTTCTTCCAGATTTTGTTGTCTATTTTGGTTCTTTATGTCAAAAAACACCTAATTAGGTTCGACTGCCTTTTCGGCAATACAGATATAGGTTTGACGGGGACAAAGCTTGGCTGTGGTGAAGGTGGTTGTGGTGCTTGCACTGTTATGGTTTCACATTATGACAAAGAACTGAAGAAAAGTTTGTGAGTCTCCCTTTCTCTTAAATATACATTCGCTCACATACATTCGGACTGAAAATATTTTGTTTATTTTCTTTTGTAAAATGTTTTTGCAGCCACTATGCTGTCAATGCATGCTTGGCTCCTTTGTATTCTGTAGAAGGGATGCACGTAATTACCGTGGAAGGACTAGGGAGCCACAAGCAAGGCTTGCACCCAATTCAAGTAATATATGCTTCCTTTCTTTTTGCTCCCTGTCTCCGTTATTACTTTTAAGTTAATCAGAATGATACTGCATACATTACCTAGTTTAGCCGGTAGGATCTCTTGTTTCATACATGAGGCATGAGTTGTTTAGGTAGAGAAAGGCTATCTCTTACTGTGTACCATCGATCTGCAATCAAGGGGACCCTGGAGGAGCACCTGAGGCATTCCTCTGTTTAGTTAAATTGCGAAGAGGATTAAGCCTCGTGGGCACGTGATTTGTTTCACTAAGGTCAAACAACGACATTTAAGCTTGGGTTTTGATTTCGATTCTTTATTATTTTGTAGAAAATCAAATTCCTAGCTTCTGCTAAGTCTAGATCCCTCCAGGTCACTCTAGAACCTAATTAACGCCCAGCCCCTAACACACAACCCCCATAGATGGGATACTCAGTAGCTCGAAGGTGCATCCCACAACCGAGTTGCTGTAAGGATACATTCCCCTGTTGGCCTGCATTATTTAAGTTCTGCCATTTATTTCTTCGTCCATTCCCCTGCATGGTGGACTTTGTTTTGGTGAACAACTCTGAAGTACTCTTGCTGGGGATTATTTCAATAATCAGCCATGAATAGGAAGGATTTTGATTGGAAGCATGCAAAAGAAATTGGAGGGAGAAAATGGAAACTTAAGGTGCATATTTTGTAATCCCCAATTGGGTGAGGGCAGTTGTAGGCTTACATCACTCAGCATATTCTGTAATCAACAACTCAGGGAAGGTGTTTGAAGCCTTAAAAATCACTTAGGTCGCAGTCACGATCGTGTAGTCTCACAAAAGTTGTAAAGTTGGAGTTCCTGTTCCATACAGTTTTGAAATTTTGATAGAACAGAAAAAATACAAACACTGGAGACCACCTCAGCTTAAGCAGTATCAATATGTGCTTTAAGAATTCCTAGCTGTAATTGTGTTGCGTAAGATAGGAATTCATCCTGTATGCTGATATATACCATAAGATCGATAAGTTGATTGGCCATTTCATGCTCCAGACTTTTTTCTGATTTAGTCACTCTTTCTCGGGTGAAAGAGATGATTTCTCAATCGTCAAAACACCATATGTTTTATTATCTGACAACTGTGTTATACTGAATTGCTTTTTTGAGATTAGGGAGGGTCTTGGGCAGGGGAGTCTGGAGTATGGCACCTCCATTAAAGTTCGTAACCTGCCTAATTGAGATTCTAACCTATGCCTATTTTCTTTCATGTTATCTAGGAATCATTGGCACGATCTCATGGTTCACAATGTGGATTTTGCACCCCCGGTTTTATTATGTCCATCTATGCCTTGTTAAGGTCAAGTCAGAAACCACCTAGTGAGGAGCAGATTGAAGAATGTCTTGCAGGAAATTTGTGTAGATGCACTGGTTACAGACCTATTGTTGATGCTTTTCGTGTATTTGCCAAAATGAATGATACGCCATACATTAATACATCTGCACTAAGCTCTGAAGGAGGTGAGTTTGTGTGCCCTTCAACTGGAAAGCCCTGTTCATGTGGATTGAAAAGTGAAAGTTCATGCACCACTCATGAAAGTGGTACTCATAGTAAGAGGTATGCACCTGTCTCGTACAGTGAAATTGATGGAAGCACATACACAGACAAGGAGTTTATTTTTCCTCCTGAGCTATTATTGAGAAAATCGACATATTTAAGTTTGACTGGTTTTGGTGGATTAAAGTGGTTCCAACCATTGAGGCTTAAACAACTGCTAGAATTGAAGGAAAAATATCCTGATGCAAAATTATTGGTAGGCAATACTGAGGTGGGAATTGAAACGAGGTTGAAGAAAATTCAATATAAGGTTTTGATTTTTGTTACGCATGTACCTGAACTCAGTAAATTGACTGTGAAGGATGATGGCATAGAGATAGGTTCAGCAGTAAGACTTTCTGAACTACTTAAAGTTTTAAGAACGGTCATAACAGAACGCACAGCTCATGAAACTTCTGCTTGTAAGGCCTTCGTTGAACAATTAAAATGGTTTGCTGGGGTGCAAATAAGAAATGTTGCGTCTGTAGGGTGGAAATATCTGTACAGCCAGTCCAATATCAGACTTGAACCCTCTTTGGATGGCCTCTAGAGCGAAATTTCAGATTATTGATTGCAAAGGGAATATTAGAACGACACTGGCAGAAAACTTTTTCATGGGTTACCGAAAGGTGGATTTGGCCAGTGGTGAAATTTTACTCTCTGTATTTTTACCTTGGACTAGGTCCTTCGAGTATGTGAAAGAGTATAAGCAAGCTCACAGAAGGGACGATGATATTGCAATTGTGAATGCTGGGATTCGTGTCCATCTTGAGGACAGAGGTGGCTGGGTTGTGTCTGATGCATCCATTGCTTATGGTGGAGTTGCTCCACTCTCTCTTTCTGCAAAGAGAACGAAAAATTTTCTCATTGGAAAGAGTTGGAACCAGGAGATGTTGCAGGGGTGCCTTGAAAGTGCTGCAAGAAGATGTATTGCTCAAGGATGATGCTCCTGGTGGAATGGTGGAGTTTCGTAAGTCATTGAGTGTCAGCTTTTTCTTCAAATTTTTTCTTTGGGTTTCTCATCAAATGGAAGGGAAGCAATGCATTAAAGAGAGTGTACCATTATCTCATCTTTCTGCTGTACAATCATTTCACCGGCCACCTGTTATAGGAGCTCAAGATTATGAAGTTATAAAACGTGGGACAGCTGTTGGGTCTCCCGAGGTTCATTTATCAGCAAGACTTCAGGTATATTCTTGGATATACTGGTAAACTGTTTTTTATTTTTTCTGATATACCAATTATTCAAATTTGTATTGTTTTGGGCCTATACTACCAAAGTTTGTAATTAACATTTGAGAGTTGGGACGGCGCAATTATTTTATGTATTGCTAATGTGAAATTAAATGGCGTGAAGGTCCTTTTTATTTGGAAATGGGTATAAATTTGTGCACGGTACATGAATTTTTTCTTGTAGAGAGTAGCAGTATGCTGTTGGTATTGATACAATAATTTCTACCAGGTTACAGGAGAGGCGGAATATGCCGATGACACACCATTGCCTCCTAATGGTTTACACGCTGCTTTAATACTCAGCAGAAAGCCTCACGCTCGTATACGTTCAATCGATGATTCTGGAGCAAAGTTATCACCTGGGTTTGCAGGCATATATTTAGCAAAGGACGTTCCAGCTGATAATAACATTGGACCAGTTGTTGAAGACGAGGAACTATTTGCTTCAGAATTTGTCACTTGTGTAGGTCAGGTATGATCGGTTAAAATCTCTCTCTCTCTCTCTCTCTCTCTCTCTCTCTCTCTCTCTCTCCCTCCTGCATGAATCCAAGGCTATGTAGGATTTTTTCTTACGTGGTACATTTGGTGCTATGCTAACCTGCTATCCTCTTTTAGGAATTAATCCTTGGTGTTATTCAACATTTTATGCAGGTTATAGGAGTGGTAGTTTCTGATACACATGAGAATGCAAAACTAGCAGCGAGAAAGGTTCATGTTGAGTATGAAGAGCTACCAGCCATCTTATCAATACAGGATGCCATCGATGCCAAAAGTTTCCATCCTAATACGGAGAGGTGTTTTAGGAAAGGGGATGTGGATATTTGCTTTCAATCAAGTCAATGTGACCATGTCATAGAGGGGGAAGTTCGAGTCGGTGGACAGGAACACTTCTATTTGGAGCCAAATAGCAGTGTGGTATGGACAGTGGATGGTGGCAATGAAGTTCATATGATCTCATCCACTCAGGTATGTTAGAAACCCCCTGAAAGAATTGCTTCTTCAACCAATTTAGATATGACGGAAGTGGGAGTCTTAAGTTGTACCTTTTTCCTCTTTTGATAAAGTTTTATTTCTTATGAAAAAGAGGACATCCCGTTTTGCTCAAGGGCGCTTTTAAAAGCGCTTGATCCTCATATTGACAAAGCATAGCTCAACATTTTTCGTCTTCCATTGAATACTGCAAAGCGTCAAGTGAATGGGTCAATTAAATTAGCCACATGTTTGACATCCTTCCCCCACTTGGGTAAGTATGTGATGCTCCTGGCTGGGCAATTAATTCAGAATTATAGCAGAATAGCTTCCTAAAACCCAATGCCCTATCTGCTGTCACCTTACCCTCACGCCTGCTACTTGGCCTATGGTGCCATCACCTTGCCTATATCTACACCCTACCCAAATCTTCCACTCTATCCTTGATATCGTTGAAGCAGGCACTTTTGGGTTCCAAAGTTAACCTGCAAGCACAATTATTTCCCAAATCGATCCACCCTTCCCATCTCTAGCCAAGCAGCTAGAGCGGCCCTTTCTTTATGAGGAGGTGCTCAAGAACATAGTTGACTAGTGGAAATTGACCTCTTCTTGATACAATCATATTTATTTTCTAAACTAGCAGACATGTGCATTGAAGTTATAGTACCGCCGATCCCATTCAACCTATTGGATAATACCTTGGAGATGATTTGAGTTGCCACATTGCAGAGACTAATTAGCCGAATTGCATCATGTTTATCAGGTCTAAGACCGATGCTAGTGTGATTCAGCTTTTAAGTTGAATACCCTGGTGGAATAACCTTACACTTAGCCACCTTAACCACCTCCCAAAACTCTTGAAAGATTTGCTTGACCTTTCTATTTTCCCAGTTACTTTGGTAGCGTTTTAATGCTCCATACTTAGCTTTCCAGTTGCTTCTTTTAATATTGGTGCATAGACGCATTACCTCTCTCTCCCTCCCCCCTTTCTTCAATTACTATTGTTCCTAAGTACTGGTTGTATGTATTACAAGTATTTATGTGATGATTGGAAAAAGTTTGTTATTGGACCAGTGTCGATTGAATGTCTATGACTTTATTTTAGTACTTAATTTTTTAATGCAATGTAAAATGAAATCATCAATCTGCAGGCCCCTCAGAAGCACCAGAAATATGTTTCTCATGTTCTTGGTCTTCCAATGTCGAAAGTCGTTTGTAAAACTAAGCGCATTGGTGGTGGTTTTGGCGGCAAGGAGACTAGGTCAGCTTTCATTGCTGCTGCAGCCACTGTTCCAGCATATCTGTTAAATCGTCCGGTTAAAATTACATTAGACCGTGATACAGATATGATGATAACTGGACAACGCCATAGCTTTCTCGGAAAGTACAAGGTTTACTTCTGTTACTGTAATTGTATTTTCTGTTGGATCACCACATTTATGTCCTGCTCATAGGTTTTACAATCTGATGTTAGCAGTACCTCTTTTTCGTTTGTTCAAATTGTAGGTTCCTTTTTCTTTTGTCAAATAAGTGACAACGGACAAGTGCTGCTATATAAAAGAAATTAAGAAAAGACTATTCATGCCACAAAATACACAGTTGGACTTTAGTATCAAGCGGTAACAATTTGGCCCCTTCTATGGTTCATTTACCATGTACAAAATTCTATTACCTGATTTAACTTTGATTAGGTGAAGAGAAATATGAAAGACTCCTTTAATTCAAGGAAAAAAAATGGAGAAGAAGAGGGAGAAGGTTTAGGTTTAGGGTTTAGGGTTTAGGTCAATTATGCTATTATTGTTGAGTTGGATTTCGTTTTTTTCTTTGTTGAAGTTACATCACATGTGATAGAATGAAAGAAAAGTATTGATTTCATATATGCTTTTGCACAGGTTGGATTTACAAATGAGGGCAAGGTGTTGGCACTGGATCTTGAAATCTACAATAATGCTGGAAATTCGCTAGATTTGTCTCTTCCCGTACTTGAACGTGCTATGTTTCACTCAGATAACGTCTATGAGATTCCAAATGTGAGGATTGTAGGAAGGGTTTGCTTCACTAACATTCCAAGTAACACTGCTTTTCGAGGATTTGGTGGTCCTCAAGGTATGATTATTGCGGAAAATTGGATTCAGAGGATTGCTGCAGAACTCAATAAAAGCCCAGAACAGATAAAAGTATGTTAAGAAATTTTCTTATGTTGTATTCCATATGTTGCACTTGCAACTTTAGTTCATAAGCTCCACATTCCTCTTAATTTGAGCTTGTTATATAAATTTGTTTCAGGAAATTAATTTTCAAGGTGAAGGATCAATATTGCATTATGGTCAACAACTTAAACACTGCACATTGGGTCCGCTCTGGAATCAACTGAAGTCATCTTGTGAATTTTCAAAGGCTCGCTACGAAGTTGACCAATTTAATACTCAAAATCGGTGGCGGAAGCGTGGTATTGCCATGGTTCCAACAAAATTTGGCATAGCCTTTACGTTAAAGCTTATGAACCAGGTAAGTTTTCATAAAACTGTTAGAAAAATAGAGGTTGGACAAAAGGAATTTTTACTATCTTCTTTTTTTAGAACAATTTTATAAGGGGAGTGGGGAGGGTTTGAAAATATTACAATAATTAAGGGAAGGGAGGAGTTTCGAACCCGGGACGCATGGGTAGAAACCCAACACCCTATCCAATCTTTTGTCTATAATTGATTTTCATTTCTATATGCTATGCAATCATGCTATTAGAATCCTGATTAGGCTTTCTTAAATGACTCTTAGGCAGGTGCTCTTGTTCATGTCTACACAGACGGAACTGTTCTAGTCACACATGGAGGTGTAGAGATGGGGCAAGGTTTACATACAAAAGTTGCTCAGGTCGCTGCTTCCGCCTTCAATATCCCTCTCAGTTCTGTCTTTATTTCAGAGACAAGTACTGACAAGGTAATTAACAGTGTTTCATTTCCTTATGGGGAACTTTGGTTTGGCGGTTAGATTTTGCACCTCGTTTATTCATCCAAGCTAAAGATAATGTAATAGATGTATCAATTTATTATATATGTCATATGGGATGGAAACCTTGTGCACACTTTGGATCTCTTATTGCTGCCTAAAGGGCAAGGGGCTGTTCCCGTTTCTGCTGTTTTCTGGTTCTTTTGGATACCTGTGATTGACCTAAAGGGATTCTTAAGCTTTGTTAGAATTAGACCATCCAATTCAACCAATTGCAACGGATGGAGAGTGTCAGGACTTTATAGATTAATATGTAGTAAGGCTCATAACTCCCTATGTAGGATTCCACGTTCTCCACAAGTTTATTGCATTATTATATCAAGGAAGTTGCTGGAGTGCTGTTTCTGCAGTTAATGTTGAAATGTGTTTGATATAGTAAAATTTACGAGAATGTGTGTACGAATTAGAGCCTGTAATTCTCTGTAGCACTTATGATTGGATAGCTTTTGAAATAAATATTTTAACAAATTAATAGGTGTGAATAACTGGTTTAGATTCCCTTCTGTTTCTGCTGTTTTATTTTTTCTATATGCCCTACAAAGCTGATGATCCCCATGCTCGTATTTTGGTGGATTAATAAACTAGGTTCCTAATGCATCGCCAACAGCAGCCTCTGCGAGTTCTGACATGTATGGAGCTGCTGTTCTAGATGCATGTGAGAAAATTAAGGCACGTATGAAGCCTATTGCTTCACAGCAAAATTTCAGCTCTTTTGCCGAGGTACTCTTTCTGTCATAGTTTCTAAATACTGTTCCATAATTTGGTAATCGTGTCTTTCATACAAGTTTATTTCCTTCGTTCTCTTGAGGAGCAAATGACTGTAGAATTTAGGATGCTTTGGCATTTACTCACCAGGAGCATTCCAAAACAAAGAAGTTAATTATAATCCCAACGCAAAAAAGAGGAGAAAAACATTGTGCATGATTAGAAGTAAATAAATAAAATTGTTAGGCCATCAATTATATATCCAAAAATAAACTGAAAATGACGGTCAGTAAGATTTAAATGTTCCAAGATAAAGTTTTTGTTGCAAGGGTTATTAATTGCTAATACCTTAGGGTGATCTGTAATATTTTATCAGTCACAAACTTCGAACATTTTCCTCCCCTGAATCCTGAACCCTAAACCATACATGGACTCTGTGAGCATTTTGCACTGAGAATTTCTAATGGTACAAAACTTATGTAAGCTTCATGTTTCATAATTATTGTCAGCTGGCAAGTGCATGCTATGTGGAACGGATAGATCTTTCTGCTCATGGGTTTTACATTACACCGGAAATTGACTTTGATTGGACAACTGGTAAAGGGAACCCATTCAACTACTACACATATGGGGCTGCTTTTGCTGAGGTTGAAATTGATACATTGACTGGAGATTTTCACACTAGAGCGGCCAACATATTCTTGGATCTTGGTTACTCTCTCAACCCCGCTATTGATGTTGGGCAGGTGTTTTTTCTTTCTCCATTTTTCTTTTTAGTATCATTATTTAATTTATCAGTAAAGATCCTCAAGATATGGAAAGGTTAGCACTATCTCAAACAATGCTTACTGAAGCCCCTTTTTTAGGGATCTCTATGTTGCAAACTTGCAACGGGCTATATTTCATAAACAGAACTGCATCTGGTATTCTTAAGTTATGTTTAGTAATCCTGTGTTGGGGTATGCTTTGTTTCAATAGGAATAAATCGGGCTAGAACTGATGCTAAATGTTGCATAAATATAGATATACATAGACACATAAATATGAATACGTTGAGTGAAACAGAGATTGATTCTTGTCAGAATATGTAGTCCAGGTTCACAGTATGACAACATAACCATTTATCCGGCAAGAGACGAGAAAATAATCAGTCTGATCTCTGGCCTACATTTCATACAATATAAGCACTTGCCTAGAAAGAGAACATTTCCATTTTATGTGGTAAACTATTCAGTGTATTTGTGATCTCCTGTTACTTCAGTCATCTAAATTAATGCAGATGCTAACAAACTCCTGGATCCCAATCTAGTTTCAGACTTCCAATCTTGCTGTTTTTTTAGTCTTGTTTACGAAATGGGGGAGGGGATGGTTGAACTTGGTGATTTATTTCAATTCGACCGCAATAAATATTATGTTTCTTATGCAGATTGAAGGAGCATTTGTACAAGGTTTGGGATGGGTAGCTCTAGAAGAACTAAAGTGGGGCGATCCTGCTCATAAATGGATCTCACCTGGTTGCCTCTACACATCTGGGCCGGGAAGTTACAAGATTCCTTCCATTAATGATGTCCCCTTCAAATTCAGCGTTTCACTTCTGAAGGTATGCTGATTACTTTAGAAGAGCATGTTATCCAATTAAAGGTTACTCTGGAAGGTAATTTGTCCACGAGTATTACGGGTGCGGTTCTAGATGTCAATGAATGTCCTTGGGTTAATGTGTATATCATTAGCAAGTAGCTTTGGTTTTGTGGTTTGTGAATGTCCTTTGAACTACTTGAGGCTTCCATTGGGTGGTAACTCGTGTGCTTCGTGTTTTTCGGACGCAGTGATAGAAAAATTATGAAAATGGTTAGTTGGGTGGAGGAAAGGTTTCCTTTTGAGTCAGTTAATTGGATAGGATAGTTAGCTTCTGTTTGGAAAAGCTTTAATTCTTTGCTTAACAATTGTATTTATCAAGATCAAATTTACTTGGCCACCCAGCGTACGTTAATGATTCTTTCTGCTGACTTGTTTGTTGTTTACTTTACTAATTGACAGGGCCATCCAAATGTGAAGGCCATCCACTCATCTAAAGCTGTTGGTGAGCCACCATTTTTCTTGGCATCAGCCGTCTTCTTCGCCATCAAAGACGCCATAATAGCTGCAAGAGCAGAAGTAGGGTCTAATGAGTGGTTTCCACTTGATAATCCCGCGACACCTGAACGGATACGGATGGCCTGCTTAGACGAAATTACTGAACCATTTGTAAGAACAGATTTCCGCGCCAAGCTTAGCGTTTGATTGCTAATTTCTGCTTTCCTGTATTCTTCGTCTATACGACTGGTATCGGACTTGTGCTAGACTGTCCAGTCTCTCTCATGTTTTTAGTCGATTACAACATGTGCATGTAAATTCTAATTATTTTTGGTTTACATGAGACGTATACTCATTCAGAATTTTTAAGGAGACGATATTCAAATGAGTAATGATTTCCGCTTCTGCACTTATTCCGTTGATTTTCCTTTGATTAGCTTACTGAAATTACAGTTGAGCGTTATGTTTGTGCTATAACAGCTTCTGGGTCATCAACAGTTCATACCTGGTCTTTAAAAAGTTTCAATGTCATACCTTATCTTCGAATTCGTTGTAATGTCATACCTTTTGTTTGTCAATTCCTCTGTTCAATGCTTATGTGGGTTGAGACGGAGTCTACTTTCTATTAAAAAATTATTAAAATTATAATTTACCCTAAAAAAAATAAAATAAATAAACCCAGATCCAGTCTTCTCTGACCCCACTTCCCTGCAACCCAAATCCCGTCTTCCCTGACCCCTCGCAACCCAGATCCCGTCTTCCCCAAATCCACCGCGCACCCATCCTCCACACCCACCCTCGCACCCATCCTGAAACTCCGACGCCATGTAAATTCACAATTTCTAGAAAAATAAATGATCAAGATAATCACCATCAACAATTTCTAACAAGGCATGATATGTAGAGTCTTGGTGTCATACCTCAACCCCAACCCTAACCCGACACTCATAACTTTGACCAAATCCCCACACAACTGCCTCGCAAAATGCCCCTCCCCATACCCACTCTGCATCACCAACAGCACCTTCGCCACCCCATTCCCTCCCGCCACGTTCTCCCTCGCCCTCTTGTCCCCCAACATGCAGCACACGCTCCACAGCACCGCCACGCCGTCCTCCGTCGCCCCCCTCGACACCTTCATCAGCCTCTCCGCCACCGCCCCCACAGCACTTCTCCTCCTCGCTGATTGCCGACCGGCCCTCCGCGCAAGTAGCAATCGTGGACAATAGCTTTAAAGACTTCTCCGCGAGGGGAGTGCTGGTGTCCGGGGTTTAACAGCGTTGACGTAATGACTCGGACGAGTCCGCACTGGACGAGCTCCGCTTTGATTGACCGAGTCACGGACACGGATGCTAAACACGAGAAAACGGCGCCGTGTAGGTTCTGGGGAAGACGGGAGGGGGATGAGGAGGTGGAGGATGGGTGCAGAGGAGGAGTGGACGATGGGTGCGCTGTGGGTTTGGGGAAGACGAGAGGGGGAAGAAAGGGATGGGTTTGGGGAAGATGGGATCTGGGTTGCAGGGAAGAGGGGTCGGGGGAAGACGGGATCTAGGTTTTTTTTATTTTTTTTTTATTTTTTTTTTTAAGGGTAAATTATAATTTTAATAATTTTTTATTAATTTTTAATAGAAAGTGAGCCGTGTCTCAAGTCACGTCAGCATTTAATATAGGAATTAATAGACAAATGACAGAAGATATAACATTGCAACAAATTCGAAGATAAAGTATGACATTGAAATTTTTTAAAGACGAGATATGAAACTGTCAATGACTTAATAATTGAGGTAGTTTTATGTAATTTACCCTATTATTTATCATGACATTTTCCAATGAACATGTAGGCATTGGACTTACATGTTTTATTTATTAATATATAAACGAACGATGTGATATTATAACAGCTACCTTATCTTCTTCCCAACAAAAACAAAAACTAGCTTATCTTGATACATTACTTAAGACCCACTTTTATTTTGTTGATTTTCTGTACTTCTACCTATAACAAGTTCTTGTGGTCCAAATTTTGCATATAGCAGTTGTTATGATGCAAATGTAAAACCATGTTAATTAACCTATAAACTTGAATTCAAAAAAGTAAATATAAAAAGTTGAGAGAATATAACTGCAGTGGTGTACTAAAAGATGTAGAACATTGGTACCTTTTGTCAGCAGGGGCTAAGCTAGAAAGTTTGTTCGTTGGACGACTAACTAAGCATTAGCAGATGCAGGTCTTGTGGAATTCTATACACAGCGCGTGAGTACCAAAAAATTCGATTTTTTTAAGTGAGCTATTTTGCCGAGCACTTGATCAACCCATACCCCATTGTGTGCTGAGCATACGTCCCCCACTCTTTGTGCTATTTAATTGTTTTTTGGTCAATATTGTTATAGTAAACAAAGAGATAAATCATATATGTATAAGGCCTTTTATTAGACGTATGAAAGGAGAGAGGGTTAACGAGACTTTTATTATTTTAAGAAAAAACTAGTATAAACATTTTCAAATACGGTGCCATTTCTCTTCAAACATAGACGTTTCCTCTCTTTCATCTGCTTGTTCTTCGTGAGCTACCCTGAACGAACTCTGCAATTAAACTTTTTTGTGTTATATCTACCTTTTGGTGTTTTTTTTTTTTTTTTGGAAAAACCTTATGGTGGTTTTGATTGAGGAGTGAGTGATAGTGTTGGTGGTGGTAGTTAGTTGATTATTATTCGTCCTACTTTGATTTGATATATCGAGCAACAGAAGCCTATTGCGATCTAAAGAGACCATCATATGACTTTTCTCCCACCCAAACACTTGAACGGGAGGGGGGTGGGTTGTGCGTGCCCCCTCTTGTCCTTAACAATATTCCCCCTGTCCTTTAAGGAGCATCAGAAGGTTCGCCACGTGAAATAATCAATAAGTTAAGAGAATTTATTGAGCAGGTTTGAGTTCAATTCTCTTCTCTGCTGATATCGTTTGTTATAAAATAATAGAGATAATTAACCATCACATACATGATATTTTTGGAGCAAACAAACTTCTTTTCGGATGCTTAAATTGGAGGGCAGGGAGAGAAAAAAAATATACTCGGATTGACTTCATCTTTTCAGTGCATACATGCATGTGGAATTGCAAAAGTCAGAATTCCTATAATATAAAATTGTTAATATCAAAATAGTAATTCGGTTGGAATATTGATATGCAGAAACATTTCAAGGGACAATTTGGAAAAGCCTAATGTAGGTTATTGGGCATATTGACTAATGAGTAATAACTACTTGGACTGGGCCTTTTCTAGAATACATGTTCGTACTATCCGTTACCTTACACTCAAGTTCAAATTCTTCCTTTAATAGATTAAAATAGTTCAAATCATCGCTGTGTCAAAAATTTTAATTTTGTGTGACGGACAATGCCTTTAATTTCAAAACTAATCAGTTATAAAATACTCTAGTATTATATGATCTTGTGCTATAATTAAACAAACATGTAAACGCCAAATTTAAAATTTATTTGAATGTTTGGGGAGGTAATTTTTTGGGAACCTTGAACTGGTCTTGTGAGTTTATTTCATGCTTGCTATCATCATATTTCTGCTAGCTGTACTTTACAAAATTGACATAAAAGAACTTTATGGTTATAAAATATATGCAAGGCATTTGTTATTTTTTTAAGGTTCTAAAAAACGCTAGGCGCTAGTCAGGCAAGGGCAAGGGCCTAGTCTAGGTGGCTAGGCGGGGCCTATGCGGGCACCTAGGCAGCTTAGGCGGATTTATGTAAATTTATTATATATCTTGTAAATAAGTGCTTATTTACACCTAAAAAAAAACTATACTTGTATGGATAATAAAAGAATGATAAAATGCAAAAATAGAAGTAGAAGAATACAAAAAGTACATACATCCAAAAAGTACAATATTTAAAAAACAGTAAGCATATAATCATAATGAGGAGGATTCTTTGATGATAGACTAAATTCTTCTTGTTCATGATCCTTGCATTGGATTGGATATAGACTAAATTATTTAACCTTGTTGTATCTAGTTTATTTTTTTTTCTTTGTATGTATCCCCTCAAAAGTGTTCCAATTCATGTCACTATTGGATGAACTTGGAGTAAATCCATCATTTGCAAATTACGTACACCATTTCCATAAGCATACCACCATGAAACCAAAAAAATAAAAAAAGCACACAATTAATAAAAAAAATAATAAATAATAAAAAATAAAAAGGGCCTAGGTGCCACCTAACCCTCCGCCTACGACCGCCTAGCCCGCCCAGGTGCCCCCTAGGACCGCCTAACTCCGGACCAATTTTTTGAAACGATTTGCCCTAAATCGTGGCGGGACTTCACCGCCTAGCGCCTAGGCGCTGCCTAGGCCGATTTTTAGAATACTGGTATTTTTGGGCAATGAAATGACAATGAATTACTAGAAGATATGGGGTATCAACCACAGTTGTTGATGAAATTGATTTATATTAATTTAACACCAACCACAGTTGATAAATTCCAAGTTCCATAGGAAATTTTGTTAATTAAGAAAACCTAATCTCAACTGCTTCCTCTTACAAATTCAGAAATATTACACAAGAATTTCAATGTCAAATAGTTATATTCCTGCGACCTAGTACTACGGTTCAGTGGTATTTATCTCCACATGTAAGTGAGAGGTTTTAAGTTCAATTCTCGCCAAAAACGAATTTGAATCATATTATTGTTAGCCCATTATGAGGCTCAGCCGACCCCCTCCCCTTAGTGTAGATAATATCGTTTGTTCATAGAAAATTAAAAAAAAAGTTGTAATCGTTTTTTAATAATATGTGCCCAATTATTTTTCTCCATAATAGGCTTATTCTAAGACTATTTTCAAGTACATTTGCATGAAGACCCTTATTGTGCAAGCCTAATGCGTAATGGGAACCCATTACCCAATTGTTAAATATTTGAACAAAGACATGAGATGATTTGCAGGATTTAATTTCTCTCCAGTAGTTTGCTACCCTACAGGTTGGAAACTTCATTTAACATTAAACAAATGCTTCTCTGATTGAAGGGATCACTATATAAGCTATGAATCTCTTTCAGTTGTCACTCACAAACAACCCTTTGGTCTTGAAGTCGAAGAGATACAAGTCCCTAAAGGGTTTAGGGTTTTGCTAAAAAATGGCCTATCATTGGCCATGCCTGGCTTATGCCTTAGCAATATGCTTGATAGCCACTAATGTAGCAGCTAGTTATGACAAGCCCTATGTTTCTTCATCTCCACCAGTACCTGCATCTTCATACCTACCACCCTATTTCTACAAGTCATCGGCACCGCCACATTATCCTCAAGAAACACCGCCTTACTACTACAAATCACCACCTCCTCCATCACAATCATCTCCACTTCCTTATATTTACAAATCTCCACCACCACCACCTCCCTCACCTCCCCCTTCTTATGTCTACAAGTCACCACCACCTCCTCCTCCATCACCCCCACCTCCCTATGTTTACAACTCCCCACCACCACCATCTCCCTAACTGATAGGAGCATATTTATGCGACTTAGTTAGCTTGTTTTCTTGCATTTAGTTAGCTAAACTATGTTAATTATAGTGTTTAAAGTTATTTTCGTCCAATTTCAGGTTCTAAGTGTCAAAGTGGCAAAAAGAGGCAATTTGGAGCATTCTAGAGCATTTTTGGGCCAAGATTGGATGGTGCAAACATGGAGGCAAGTTAATGGACGAATTTGAAGAAAGGAAGGCTTGGAATCAGCCAAGAAAGATGGAGAATTAAATTACAAGTTCAGGAAGATAAGATAAAAGCAAGAAAAAAGGAACATTATCTCTAACCTTATCACCTTATCTTATCTTATCCTTACCTTATCTTATCTTTCCATATTTTTAGCCAAATAAGGGGGTTCATATCTGATCTTATCACCTAAAATAGGGGGTTCTAGAAGCCTAAAAACGTGCTAATCTGAATTAGAGCATGTGCTGCACATTCCCTATATTTCTGGCACCTAGACCTCATTCTAGAAGGCCAATCTGATTGTGCCGCACCCTTATCCCCTTAATTCCTTGGGTTTCCTACTCCTAAACTAACCTAAAAACCTCCTCCCAGCCGTGCCCTACTCCCCCCTATAAATACATATGTGTGCCGCACAAATAAGACACCACCACACATCACAAATCATCCCATTCACATCCTGCCGCAAATCCCATAAGTTCCTGCCATTCCATACACTTCCATATCCCCCTTGCTGCACCTACCACCTATCCACACCACCTTCACACCTCCATACACACCCCTAGCCACTTGTGCCGCACCATAGCAAGGAGGAAGGAGAGGAGAAACAGCCTTGGAGCGTGCCTGCACCCAATCTGATTTCTGGGCGTTCTAGGTGTTTTCTACCTTATGTTTATGATGTTTAATATAATTTATCTTGTTCTTGCTGTAATTATGAGAGGCTAAACTCGTTTTTAGCTAGAGGCTACTTTGAAACCATGATTTTATTTGTGTTATGAGTTAATAAGTTTCAGTTACAGATTCTTGAGTTATGAATGCAATTGGCTTAACTGTTTAATTTAGAACTTATTTGTGTTTGTTGATTGAGGGTCGACACTTAATTTGCATGCATAAATTTGATGCTAGGATATAAGTGAGTTTCACATAATCGTTACAAACTTATGTTCACAAGTAGTAAAGGTTGCTGGATCAATCGTGTTAAGTTCAATTCTTGGTGTGAGTAACATGATGTCATAGTTATGAATGCCTCGTCAATGCTTATGATTCTCAATGCACTTAATGATCTCTGGTTGTGTCTCTATTATGATGTCATGTAGGGAAATTAATGAGAATAATTTGGTTGTAGATGCGTTGTCCGTCCAATTCAATGAAATTAGGAGAATCTGAGGGTTAATTAGTGATTGACACGGTTAATCTGGGGCATTGTCATTCTTAATTCAATGAAAACGTAACTGGAAGTTGATTCATATGCATATAATTCATGTGTGGATAAGGAAACCTCTAGCTAGTTCACCATCCATCCCAAAAACCCTAATTCGTGCAAATCTGCCTAGTTTAGTGTTTCTGCTTGTTTTAGTCTTAATTCACTCTAAAACCAATCCCCCTTCACTTGTTTGAGTCTAATTAGTTAAAATCTGTCTTAGTTTATGTTTTTGTGTGTTTTGAGTCAAGTTTAATTCAATTTTCGTCCAAAGTTGTGTCTAGTGTCTAGAATCTATCCAATTGGTGTTTTTAAGCAGTTTTGAGTATTTCTAGCCTGTTTTGAGTCTTGTGAACCTGTTTTGAGTCCCTTAAGTCTATTTGAACGTTTTTAAGTTGTTTTTGTCTATTTGAGTCAGTTTGTGTTAGATTAGCAAGCCCTCCTAATCCCCGGCCTAGAACGATCCCTACTTGCATTAAATACTACAATCGATAAAAAGAGGGTTTAATTTGTGTGCTTAACTAATATTCACATCAAATTTTGGCGCCGTTGCCGGGGATTAGCTGCTAATCCCCCATTGTTTCTTTTTGTTTATTTTCGTTTCTTTTTGTTTCTGATTTTGTTTTGTTTCTTGTTTTCAGGTACTAATCATGGCGGCAGATAATCGAACCATCAAAGAGCTTTC
Organism: Cotoneaster glaucophyllus; assembly: GCA_036320875.1. Lineage (NCBI taxonomy): Eukaryota > Viridiplantae > Streptophyta > Magnoliopsida > Rosales > Rosaceae > Cotoneaster > Cotoneaster glaucophyllus. Next base: position 24,630,194 of record CM070058.1, read on the forward strand.
CGCCTCGGGTGTGGACAATGCCATGCCCCTATGCATCCAATACCCCACGGCAGCTCAAGGGAAGACCGAAGAGTTTGAGTTGAAATCAAGCTTGTTGCATCACATCCCGAAGTACCATGGGCTGTCCATGGAGGATCCAAACAAACATCTCAAGGAGTTTGAAGTTGTTTGCTCGAGCATGACCCCGGTGAACGTTGATGGCAGCATTTTGAAGATGAAGGCTTTTCCCTTTTCTCTCTTGGAAAAGGCTAAAGATTGGTTGTATGAACTAGCGCCTGGGACGGTTACATCTTGGGAAAGTATGAAACGAGCATTCTTGGAGAAGTTTTTCCCTACTTCAAGAGTCATTCTCTTGAGGAAACGGATTAGTGGCATCGAACAAAATGAAGGTGAATCATTTCCAGCTTATTATGAACGTTTTAAAACTCTTGTAGCTTCATGTCCATAGCACCAAATGAAGGAGGAGCTGCTCATTCAATACTTCTACGAAGGACTCCTTCCCCTTGAACGCCAAATGCTAGATGCCTCAGCGGGTGGTGCGTTGGTTGACAAAACTCCGGTGGCTGCCAAGACACTCATTGCAAACCGAGCACTCAACGCACAACAATATGAAGGTGTTGGACAGAGGGGGAGCTCACGGCCACACAGTGTGAATGAGGTAAGTACAATTTCTGAAATGCAATCACAAATAGCTAATCTTACCGCTCTTGTGTCTCAGGTTGTAATTGGATCAAAACCACAAGAAAATCAAGTTTGTGGCGTGTGCTCCATCCAAGGTCACCAATCCGAGACATGCCCACAGTTGATTGAGAATGGAGGATGGGAATCTGCCAATTCTATTGGATTTCAAGGCCAAAACCAAACCCAATACGATCCATACTCGAATACTTACAACCACGGATGGAGGGACCATCCAAACTTCAAATGGAGAGAGCCACAACAAGCAGCCCAGCAAGGGGGATTTCGGCCAAACCCCCCTGGAATTTATACCAAGCCGTATGCACCACAACAAGCCCAACAAACTTCGGCCTCATCTCACTCAGGTACGTCCATGGGAAGTGATCAAGCTATTCAGTTACTAACCTCTATTTCGCAGGGGTTACAAAAGCAAGACAATCGGATAGCAAATAATGAGAAGGAGATGATGGACATGAAGAAACAAATTGGGCAGATTTCTGAGTTTCTTGGACAGATTAGAGAACAAGGTAAGCTACCTAGTACGACGAATGTGAATCCGAAGGGAGGCTTCGAATCTGTCAAAGCCATCACCTTGCGCAGTGGAAAAGAAGTTGGATCTGACCCCAACCCGTCCAAATCTGCCCAAAAGGAGGACGAAAAATTGTTACAAGAAAAGGCAGAACAAGAGGAAGCCACGGCAAAGGGTGATGCACCCTTGCCGCAACCTTCTAGTGCACCTAAACCTTCCAAAACGTCCAACACAAGTAAGTTGGGTCCAAATTTGATTAATTCTAACCCTATTCCACCCAATGCACCCTTTCCTAGCAGATTTATGCAATCAAAGAACGAAGAGGAGGAAAAAGATGTTCTAGAGACGTTTAGGAAAGTGCATGTCAATATTCCGCTTCTTGATGCAATTAAGCAAATTCCCAAGTATGCCAAGTTTTTGAAGAAGTTTTGTACAACAAGGAAACGGATTCGGGAGAAAGAAGTGGTCCAGGTAAGTGAGAATGTTTCTGCGATCTTACAAAGAAAACTACCACCTAAATGCAAAGATCCGGGTAGTTTCACGATTCCTTGTGTTATTGGAAATACTAAGTTTGAACATGCTATGTTAGATTTAGGTGCATCAATTAATGTCATGCCATATTCTGTTTATGCATCTATGAATCTAGGAGAGCTCAAAAAGGATGGTGTTGTTATTCAATTGGCCGATAGATCTAACGCATATCCAAAAGGAGTTTTGGAGGATGTTTTTGTGCAGGTAGACCATTTGATTTTTCCTGCAGATTTTTATGTGCTTGACATGGAGGAAACCGCCCACTCTCCATCACCGCCACTCTTACTTGGACGACCTTTCATGAAAACAGCCAACACCAAGATTGATGTGGCTAAAGGAGCAGTAACGATGCAATTTGGTGGTGATATGATTAATTTTAAAATTTCTGAATCAGTTGAGCATACTAATGATGTTCATTCTTGTTGTGCTATTAATGTAATTAAAGATATAAGGCAGGAAGGTTCATCACTAATCAAGCAGAATGGATTTCAACCCACCAAAGAAGAAGGAATTGGAGTAGGAAATTCGGTCACAACCCTCAAAAAGCCCAATCCAGCCGAGAGCAACCATTGTGCAATTCTCGACAAATCTGCCACTTCAATGCAATACATGGGTAAGTCTCCAATTCCAAAATCAATTCCCATTTCGACTAATAGGTTGTTACCTTCTTTGGTGCAGGGACTTAATCGAACAAAAGGTGGTGAGAAAGTTCACCTTGACGTAAGGAAGCAAAACACCAAAAACAGAAAGGATCACTATCCGCTTCCATTCAAGGATTCAATGCCTAGACGTTTTAAGAAGTATGTCGTGAAGGCCATTCCCTTCCATGCCGTGGGCACCAATGAAGCTTGAACCGAGGAACCGTCCGGCTGCAAGACGTTAAAGCAAGCGCTTCTTAGGAGGCAACCCATGCATTCGAATAAAGAAGACCTAGGAACAACCGGCTCAAACCCAGATTTGCGTTCCTAACTCTACTCCTTATTGCATTTACTTTGCCATATTAGTGTCATGATTAGTTAGTTGTTGCTTGCTGTGTGTTTTATGTGTGTTCTGTTTGAAACATTGAGGACAATGTTTGGTTTAAGTGGGGGGGGGGGGGGTAAACAAAGTGTTTTTATGCAAAATTCGTGGGATTTTATTCACCTATCACTTACAATGTTGTTTTCACTGTTTTTATGTGTTTTTAGTGTGTTTTGAAGCATTCTAGTGTGTTTTGACATAAAAATCCGAAAATTTGATAAAAATTTGAAAAATTGTTTTGAAAAAACCAAAAAGAGTTGTTTTTGTGTGTTTGTTTGTGTCTTAGGGTACCTTCCAACACAATGATGAGGATTCGGTTTTTAATTGCATGACTGTTAAAGAAAGTTGTAAACATGGATGGAAGTCTGATTTACTCTTTGGTTTATGCTTGATTGTGGTTATAATTCATGAATTCTTGTCTAATCAAAAAGGAAAAAAAATCAGTTTTTGTAACATGCTTGAAGGAAGAAACTCAAACTAACGCTACAACCCTGTGAGACTTGAGCCTAAAACGTTCTTTGGAGAGTTAATAATCTGTGCATTTATTGTTTTCTAAAGTCGTTGCATGATCTCATTATTCTTTGCTTGGTTGCTACTTAGAAGGCGTTTCATCATATAGTTCCAAATACTAGAACTCATATCCATTTCATTCAAAGCATAAAATTAAATTGCATAACACATAAACAAGATGAAGTTGTGTAGCGAACTAGAGCCAAAAAGCCTTACCCCTGTGCATAATGTTTTGTAGGATTAACCCCGTTGAGCCTCGTTTAGCCTATGTTCTTTGTTAACCCACATATTCCCTACCTAGCCTAGAATAGGACCATCCTTACCCTTGTTCTTAAGGCGTAGTGAAGCATGACCTAGAGTGAATTCCCGAGGTTCATTATTGGGTAGAAATTAAGTGTGGGGGAAGGGTTATAAGAGTATGTGTGTGCCTAGCAAAACAAAAAGGCACGGCAAAAGAAAGAAAAGAAAAAAAAAAGAAAAAAAAAAGAAGAAAATTCGTGAGAAAAAGAAAAGTATGTGAAAAAGTGTGAAAAATGTTCAAAATAAGTGAGAATGAGCTCACAAGTGTTGATTGTTGAAGAAAGGGTCCAAAAAGTTGAAATCGGCCCTAAATATGTATGATTCTTCCCCTAGTATGTCAAAGTTTGTGGCTGCATTCAAAAGGGAGTTCTAAGTGTCATATTCATTGTTTTGCTTGCTATTGCTTTAAGAACGTTTGTTTTCCTTACCTTTCTTTGTTAGCCAATTACCCTAGCCCCGTTACAACCCTTAACTTCAATCTTGAGTGTTGTGTGATCAATAATGTGGAGTTTGGGATTGGTATGAGCATATGGTATCCCTGGTTCTCGCATCTAAGTAGTAGCATTCCATTCATGAGATCATATCTATACATGCTTAATAACTCCAGAAATTGCTTTCTTTGCTATAAACATAAGTGAGTGTTCGTTTTCATGTTTACATCAATCTTCTCACATATACCTAGTATAGGGTGTGTAGTTAGAGAATCTGAGTAAAAATAAGAGTGAAACCGTAAGGAATTGAGTGAATTCTCTAAGGCATGTTGCTATGTTCAAAACATTGTTTTAATTGGTTAAATGTGAGCTAATGAATGGTGGCTGTGATTAAGTATGTGCTCGAGGGTGGGGATGACTAAAATCTATGATTGTGATGATCTTTAATATGTCATGTGCGTTGGAAATCCCTGAGGCGAACGTTGGAAGGTTTAGGTTATGTTTTGTTTGTTTGTTTTGCTCGAGGACTAGCAAAAGCTAAGTGTGGGGGAATTTGATAGGAGCATATTTATGCGACTTAGTTAGCTTGTTTTCTTGCATTTAGTTAGCTAAACTATGTTAATTATAGTGTTTAAAGTTATTTTCGTCCAATTTCAGGTTCTAAGTGTCAAAGTGGCAAAAAGAGGCAATTTGGAGCATTCTAGAGCATTTTTGGGCCAAGATTGGATGGTGCAAACATGGAGGCAAGTTAATGGACGAATTTGAAGAAAGGAAGGCTTGGAATCAGCCAAGAAAGATGGAGAATTAAATTACAAGTTCAGGAAGATAAGATAAAAGCAAGAAAAAAGGAACATTATCTCTAACCTTATCACCTTATCTTATCTTATCCTTACCTTATCTTATCTTTCCATATTTTTAGCCAAATAAGGGGGTTCATATCTGATCTTATCACCTAAAATAGGGGGTTCTAGAAGCCTAAAAACGTGCTAATCTGAATTAGAGCATGTGCTGCACATTCCCTATATTTCTGGCACCTAGACCTCATTCTAGAAGGCCAATCTGATTGTGCCGCACCCTTATCCCCTTAATTCCTTGGGTTTCCTACTCCTAAACTAACCTAAAAACCTCCTCCCAGCCGTGCCCTACTCCCCCCTATAAATACATATGTGTGCCGCACAAATAAGACACCACCACACATCACAAATCATCCCATTCACATCCTGCCGCAAATCCCATAAGTTCCTGCCATTCCATACACTTCCATATCCCCCTTGCCGCACCTACCACCTATCCACACCACCTTCACACCTCCATACACACCCTTAGCCACTTGTGCCGCACCATAGCAAGGAGGAAGGAGAGGAGAAACAACCTTGGAGCGTGCCTGCACCCAATCTGATTTCTGGGCGTTCTAGGTGTTTTCTACCTTATGTTTATGATGTTTAATATAATTTATCTTGTTCTTGCTGTAATTATGAGAGGCTAAACTCGTTTTTAGCTAGAGGCTACTTTGAAACCATGATTTTATTTGTGTTATGAGTTAATAAGTTTCAGTTACAGATTCTTGAGTTATGAATGCAATTGGCTTAACTGTTTAATTTAGAACTTATTTGTGTTTGTTGATTGAGGGTCGACACTTAATTTGCATGCATAAATTTGATGCTAGGATATAAGTGAGTTTCACATAATCGTTACAAACTTATGTTCACAAGTAGTAAAGGTTGCTGGATCAATCGTGTTAAGTTCAATTCTTGGTGTGAGTAACATGATGTCATAGTTATGAATGCCTCGTCAATGCTTATGATTCTCAATGCACTTAATGATCTCTGATTGTGTCTCTATTATGATGTCATGTAGGGAAATTAATGAGAATAATTTGGTTGTAGATGCGTTGTCCGTCCAATTCAATGAAATTAGGAGAATTTGAGGGTTAATTAGTGATTGACACGGTTAATCTGGGGCATTGTCATTCTTAATTCAATGAAAACGTAACTGGAAGTTGATTCATATGCATATAATTCATGTGTGGATAAGGAAACCTCTAGCTAGTTCACCATCCATCCCAAAAACCCTAATTCGTGCAAATCTGCCTAGTTTAGTGTTTCTGCTTGTTTTAGTCTTAATTCACTCTAAAACCAATCCCCCTTCACTTGTTTGAGTCTAATTAGTTAAAATCTGTCTTAGTTTATGTTTTTGTGTGTTTTGAGTCAAGTTTAATTCAATTTTCGTCCAAAGTTGTGTCTAGTGTCTAGAATCTATCCAATTGGTGTTTTAAGCAGTTTTGAGTATTTCTAGCCTGTTTTGAGTCTTGTGAACCTGTTTTGAGTCCCTTAAGTCTATTTGAACGTTTTTAAGTTGTTTTTGTCTATTTGAGTCAGTTTGTGTTAGATTAGCAAGCCCTCCTAATCCCCGGCCTAGAACGATCCCTACTTGCATTAAATACTACAATCGATAAAAAGAGGGTTTAATTTGTGTGCTTAACTAATATTCACATCACTCACCTCCCCCTCCTTATGTCTACAAGTCCCCACCACCACCATCTCCCTCACCTCCCCCTCCTTACATCTACAAGTCACCACCACCTCCTTCTCCATCCCCCCTCCTCCTTACATTTATAAATCCCCACCACACACACCATCTCCTCCTCCTCCTTACGTATACAAGTCACCACCTCCACCCTCTCTATCACCTCCCCCTTCTTATGTCTACAAGTCACCACCTCCTCCTTCTCTGTCCCCATCTCCACCTTATGTCTACAAGTCACCACCACCTCCATCTCCGTCACCTCCCCCTCCTTATGTTTACAAGTCACCACCTCCTCCTTCTCCATCTCCCCCTCCTCCTTACATTTATAAATCACCACCACCGCCTTCACCATTACCTCCCCTACCTTACATTTACAAGTCACCACCACCACCGTCTCCATCACCTCCTCCTCCTTATGTGTACAAATCTCCGCCACCACCTTCTCCATCATCCCCACCTCCCTATGTTTACAAGTCCTCACCACCACCTTCACTAGCACCTCCTCCTCCTTATGTCTACAAGTCACCACCACCTCCTTCTCCATCACCTCCCTCTCCTTATGTCTACAAGTCACCACCACCTCATTCTCCACCATCTCCCCCTCCTTATCTTTACAAGTCACCACCTCCTCCTTCTGCATCTCCACCTCCTCCTTACATTTATAAATCACCACCCCCACCTTCACCACCACCTCACCCACCTTACATTTACAAGTCACCACCATCCCCCATTTCCATCACCTCCTCCTCCTTATATCTACAAGTCACCGCCTCCTCCTTCTCCATCCCCACCTCCTCCTTACATTTATAAATCACCACCACCACCTTCATCATCGCCTCCTCCACCATACATTTACAAGTCACCTCCTCCATCCCTATCACCTCCACCACCTTACATTTATAAGTCACCACCACCACTGTCTCCATCACCTCCTCTTCCTTATGTGTACAAATCTCAACCACCACCTTCTCCATCACCCCCACCTCCCAAAGTTTACAAGTCCCCACCACCACCTTCACCCTCACCTCCCCCTCCTTATGTCTACAATTCACCACTACCTCCTTCTCCATCACCTCCCCCTCCTTATGTCTACAAGTCACCACCACCTCCTTCTCCATCACCTCCCACTCCTTATCTTTACAAGTCACCACCTCCCTCATTCTGCATCTCCCCCTCCACCTTACATTTCTAAATCAGCACCCCCACCTTCACCATCACCTCCCCCACCTTACATTTATAAGTTACCACCACCCCCATCTCCATCACCTCCTCCTCCTTATGTCTACAAGTCACCGCCACCTCCTTCTCCATCCCCACCTCCTCCTTACATTTATAAATCACCACCACCACCCTCACCATCGCCTCCTCCACCATACATTTACAAGTCACCTCCTCCTCCTCCTCCATCCCCATCACCTCCACCACCGTCTCCATCACCTCCTCCTCCTTATGTGTATAAATCTCCGCCACCACCTTCTCCTTCACCCCCACCTCCTTATGTTTACAAGTCACCACCACCCCCATCTCCGTCACCCCCACCTCCTTATGTTTACAAGTCACCCCCACCCCCATCTCCGTCACCCCCACCTCCTTACATCTAAATATCCCCACCTCCCCCATCCCCATCACCACCTCCTCCTTATGTCTATAAGCCACCACCTGTACTATCTCCCTCACCACCACCGTATTATTACGTGTCTCCTCCACCACCACTCATAATTACTAAACAAATTGAATTCCTCTTCTCTTCATGTAAGTGCACCTTGCACCTAGTTGGAATTTTATGCATCTCTCGCTTACTACTATTCCTATAAATCATATTTGAATTCTCACCGTTCTTTGTTTTTGTTAACTGTCAATATTGGTTTACATTGCAGGTTCCAGATTGGTTGCACAAATAATTTCTGCAAGAGAGAGTTTTATCCTGGTTACTTGTTTACATGTAGTCAGTCAACGATGTGGGTTAAGAATAAGAGGATAGGATGGACATTGTCTTTTCAGTTTTCATGCAATTTATGCTTTTATTATTTATGTTTTTTTTGTCCTACACGACATATGTTACTTGTGAGTTCCTTATGTGGTTCATTATTGGGGACATGTGTAAAAATTTGTTGTAAACATCATTAACCGAATTTAATAAAATATTTTTATTTGAGGGACACATTGTTTTTTTTTTTTTTGAACAAACAATATTATCTACACTAGGGGTGAGAGAGTGGGCTAAGCCTCACAATAGGCTACCAATAATGTGGTTCAAATTCGCCTTTAAGGAGAATCGGACCCATTACATCTCACATACAAGTTAAGAAGAATACTACTAAATCCTAGTACTAAATTTTAACGATTCTCAATACACTAAGTGGCTTGAGGGACACATTGTTGGATGAAAATGATGCTTAGTTATTCGAATCAAATTGTTTATTTTAACGATTCGAAATGTTTATTTTTTGTAATAAAATAATATTGATTTAAAACCGAAATGTTTATTTTTTGGAATAAATAACATTTATTTTTTCAAATCATTTATAAATCATTCTTGTAAAAGGAAAAAAATACAAATTTAAAACCATTAAATACTTGTGACAAAAAGAATAGACGAATATGATGCTTCAAGAGACACTAAAACTCTCAATGATCACATGGTTTCCTATTTGAGGATTCTGAAGGAGAATATATATGTATATATACACACATACACTAGCCGATGAGTACACATTCTGTGTGTGTGAACAATTTCATTTTATTTATTTATTTTTTATTAAGGAGTGTGATTAGTTTTTAAAATTTTAAAAGAGTATGAAAAAAGTGATGGTGGGACAATTTCTCTTAATAAGTGCATATTTTATCTTAATATTACATAATTATTGTTTTGTCCTCCTTATGTAAATATTGTGAATCAAAAGTGAGGGTAAAATAGGAAAAATATGGATATAATTGTCATTTTCTCAAAAGATACAAAAATACTATTTTGCCCTCTTATGTAAGTATTGTGTATCAAAAGTGAGGGCAAAATAGGAAAAAGGGGCAAAAGATATAAAATTACTATTTTGCCCTCCTTATGTAAGTATTGTGTATCAAAAGTGAGGGCAAAATTGAAAAAAAAAAGTGGCAAAAAGTTGACAAGGAGGGTTCTCTTAATAATAGTGTATATATATATGATACTATTATAAATAAGATTATCTGGCACAGAGACAGACAAAGTTTAATAGGTGTGACAGTGAGACGACTAGTAAACGAACAAAGGGACAGCGGAGTATTGTCTTGCCAAACACAATACACTAACTAAGCATCATGCGTAAGGAATTGAGAATGAGACGACCAGTAAATGCATAATGATAATTACCTATCAATGTCTCGTTAATTTCGAGATAGTTTTCTTCTGTGTAATTGCAGCACAATGAATTGAGTGTTAAAAAAGTCTTGGTGTTGTATAAACCAATAAAAAATTGAAGGTTGAATTAGCATGACCAATATTCGTTCTGTTTCCAAACATATCTTGAACATCTTTTTGAAACTGTATTATTTTTTTATTAGTCCAATTGTTTGTGGCTTGGGAAGTTGACTGATATGGATCAAGGCAGGTTGTAAAGTTGTAATCCTATTGCTTTTCTTTATGTCTACATGTTACAGGGCAAGAAGTTGAAGAGACCAAGAACTTGAACCCTCTATAGACTGCAGTATCACTACTTTTACAAAGGTCTGTTCAATTCCTCTCCACTCTCTCTGACTTGCTTTTATCAACCATTTTTTTGTATAATTATATTGTTCTAAAAAATTTCATCTAGAGCCCTCTAGGTGGCTAGGCGGCTGTCACCGCCGGAATAATCTCTAGATATTTAAAAGCTAAAAAGGGGCGCACATACCTGCTTAGGCAGGTCTGCCTTACCTAGGCGCCCGCCCAACCCTGCCTAGGCACCCGTCTAGATCAAGACTCTTACCTAAACAGAACATAAATAACTTTTATTTTGCATTTTATTTTTTTACTAAATTGCAAGAGACTTGTTGGATACTTGGATGAACACTCATTATATGCTTATTCCCCATGTTTTCAATATATGTTCTAATATTCTATACTCTATATATCATTCTACTTTGCAATTTATGTATCTCAATACAAATATGTATTTATTAAAATATAAATACGTACTTATTTATACGATTTATGATAAATTGACTTAAATCTGCCTAGGGGACCAATAAACCCTTAGTCAACTACACGCTAGACCCTAGCCCATCGTCTGATTAGCGCTCAGCGTCTTTTAGAACCTTGCATAAAATAGAGTACTAACTTGCTTGATATATGGTACGTATAACAGTATTGGTATCACGTCCTCCTATGTCTACTACTTTGAATTCCTCAAATGAAAAAAAAAAAAAAAAAAAAGAGTAGTCTTATGATCAGTAAACAGTAACTAATATGCAACTAGGCAGAGCAAGGTAATAATTTGCATATGATTATATATGAATATTTATGATTATTTAAAAGTAATGCCTAGAATTTGTACTAAGAAAGATATTGTAAACTATTGTCCTGGAACCAAGCAAGCTAGTGACAAAGCTTTGTTATTATTTTGTTCCTTCTCCCATGCGTAATTCACCTATGATAAAGCTTTGTATAACTTTCTGGTGTGCATGAAAATTGCATATAAACTTATGTGTTTTTTTTTTATATATTTTTTTCTTCATACGATGCCAGAATTATTAACTTAAAGAGTGGTACATATTGTTCAGAATTATTAACTCAAAGAGGCTTTGTATAACTTTCTGGTTTGTATTGAACTTAGTAATAAACATATAAACTTAAAAGAATACAGTACAATACTTTAGTCCACTATTAATTCAGGGGCTAAAGTATTTTATTATTGTTTTAAAAATCAAGACTTCTGTCACTTAGTACTACGGTATAGTGGTATTTCTCTTTACTTGTAAATGAGAAGTCTTAGGTTCAATTCTCACCAAACGCGAATTTGAATCACAATAATATGACTGAGCCATTGTGAGGTGGAGCCTACTCTCCCACCCTTTTAGTGTACATAATATCTTTTGTACTCAAAAAGAGACAAAAAAAAGAAAAAAAAAAGCCTGGTTATCACAATTTCTTACGGGATTACCCTTCGTGGGATTTACCGTCAACAATCTCATTTAATCATTGGCTTCGGCCTTTAATATTTACAAAAATAAGAAAATTAACAAACTATAGTGTGGCATCAGCCTTAACTATAGTACCACCGGATTGCCCTTTGTGGATTTTCCCTTTGTGGATTTACTGGACTTCTCTAACAATGGCATAGGCCTTCACAATTTCAAGAACATAAAATCAACATCTATGTAGGATTACTCTTTGTGGGGTTTACCTACTCATAATACGGGATTACCCTTCGTGAGATTTACGATCAAGTCAACTTCCTCAAACTTCATCTTTTTCAAAGACACATAAACTAGACTTATAGTAGATACATGCTAACAACTGAGCTGGTTAGACTCGACATTATAGGCTATGATAAGGGGAATATACTAACAAACTTGCTAACTGTATTGCTAACTGTATTGTTATAACCTGACATGAGGGTGTGCTACGACTCCTTTATAGAAGGCTGTTCTTTGATTGAAACTCCTATGAGAGGCAAAGAAATATTGGGTGGCGTATGACTTCTAGATGTGTGCAACATATATAGTTCTTTTCAAAGATCCTGGTCTGTATGTTGTAGTGATGCAGTGAATATATATTTGGAGAAAAAGAGAATCATATTTGGAGTGGAACACATCACTTCCACAGGTTACTATACGATATTGGAGAACATTGTCTTTGGGAAGAGTAATGCGTGATGACAATGGGATGAGTAACATGTTTTGGTTTTGGCAAGTTTGAAAGGATGATCATGGTTCTTTTTTGCACCAGTTGGATATGTACATTCTTGTGGTTTAAAATACCTTCAAGCTAGCTGTGCAAATTTCTATTTGGTTTGCAGTAGCTACAGAGGTTTAGAAATCAGTTTGATAGGCTAAAATTCTTTAGGAAGATGATTGACGAGTATGAAATTGAAATCAGTTAGAGACAGAGGAATAAAGGACGCCCTTATTTCCACGAGCAGAGGCTTTTGGTCAGCTAGAAGATTCGGTGATATTACAGTTAAAAAAGGAGTTAAACCAGATGATAGGCTTTGTGGGTGCTTACTCTATGTCATATACTGTGTGAAGAAACTGAGATGAGGACAAAGTGCTACATATGAACAGATGTTTGGGTATCAATTCAATACTTCTCCAGAAGCCAGATTTGGTTGTCTAAGAAGTTTACGATGAAGGTTTTTGTCGGTTAAGAAAGTTTATGACAATGGCAGTTTTGCTGGCTAAGAAATTTATGATGAAATTTTTTATTGGCTAAAGTACAATAATTTGAACCGTAATTTCTGCACTATCCTAATTTTGAGCTATAAATCACAACAATTTGAACTTACGTGCAGAACATAACTCTGTTTGCTGTTAAAATTGCTCAACCTGGCAGTGGTGGCTCTAAAATATATAGGATTAGTTAGATAACTGTATAGTTCTATCTTGTTAATACATGTTTGAATTAGTCAGTGAGACAAGAAAAGCAATGACAACTGAAGAAGAAAAAAGGAAATTTAAACTTATACAACATAGACGAGATCTGAAAGGTTGCCACCTACGTTGACATGCATTATCGTGGATGGGATGCATTATCAAACACACCCTTCTTCCCACAAACTATGGAATATTAAACAGAACGTAAAATTCGAACAAGATTTTCTGTACTCGTTTTCTGGTTGGAAAAATAAAAGCACGCATAGTCTAATAGCTACTCACGGAAAGACATCTAAAGAAAGACATAATTTTATTAATCGAAGTTTAAAGGTCATATGTAAAATGTAATGCAAAGTACTTCATGAAAACAACTATATAATAACCGAAATACTCTTCGATTTATTCATTTCTTTAAAGTGAACTAAAATAGTGAGTTCTTACAACAGAATAACATGGAAGGGATCTGTTAGACGTTTATTATATGTTCACAAACACCTTTTCCTGTGAACAGTAGAGCAAAGCTACAAAAGGAAACTCGAACCAAACATCGAAACGTAGTTGTTATTCAGACCGCTTCAAGTGGTTGTAACTGCAAAGTTAGTAATGTTTTGGAGGTGGAGGTGATTTGTAATGATTTTTGGGAGGTGGTTTAGATTTCAAATGAGGAGGAGGAGACTTGTAGTAGTATGGAAGGGTAGGTGATGGGGAGGGTGGTGGTGACTTGTATTTGTAAGGAGGTGGAGATTCAGAGTGGTATGGAGGTGGAGACTTGATGGTGGAGGTGGTGACTTGTGAATATAAGGAGGAGATTTGTGCACGTAAGGAGGAGGTGGTGGTGACTTGTGCACGTAAGAGGAGATTGGTGAACATAAGGAGGCGGTGGTGATGGAGAAGGGGGAGGAGGGGATTTGTGGATATATGGTGGATGTTGTGAGTGAGTAGGTGGTGGTGGAGATTGGTGCACATAGAGAAGTGGTGGTGCAGATTTGTGAACATAGGGAAGTGGTGGTGGAGGTGGTGACTTGTAAATTTTTGGAGGAGGCGGAGAATGGGAAGGTGGTGGAGGAGATTTATGATAGGGTGGAGAGGGTGGTGGTGATGGAGGTGGTGACTTGTAGTGTGGTGGTGGATGTTTTACATACTTTGGCGGTGGGGGTAAAGAATAAGTATAAGGCTTAGCAAGGTTCTAAAAGACGATAGGCGCTAGTCGGGTGGCTAGCTGGGGTCTAGCGCCCAGGCGGCTAGACAGGGTCTAGGTGGGCGCCTAGGCGGATTTAACTAAATCCATTATATTTCATCCAAATAAGTGTATAAACAAAATATATATAATTTCATCATAAACTACAAAACAGAATGACATATATATTATGAAGTATTGGAACATAATGAAAACATGGGGAACAAGCATATAATGTGTGCTCATTTGAGTATTCGACAAGTCTCTTACAATTTATTGAAAAAAATAAAAATAAAATGCAAAATGAAAATTATCTATTTTCTGCCTAAGCAGGTCACAATCTAGGCAGGTCTGGGTGGACTAGACGGGTGCCTAGGCGGTCTAGGCAGGTGCCTCAGCAGGTCTATGCGTCCTTTCTTAATTTTCAAACACTTAGGTATTAATCGAAGTGGTGGCCAACCGCCTAGCGCCTAGGCGGAAATTTTTAGAATAGTGAGGCTTAGTGGCAAGAACACTAGTTGCTAAGAGGCACAAGGCCAGATAATAAAACATTGCCATTTCTGGCAATTCAAGTTTTAGTTCTTAGAAACTTGCTTGTTGCAAGTGTTTTGTAAAGGGTCAGAGCCAGCCCTTTTATGGTAAATATGTGACATCATCTGGCTGGATTAATGCTTTAAATTTTCTACGTAGCAAGACTTTGGGATTTATGGAATTCCAATCAATAATGTCTCGTGCATATTTCAACCCATGATTTTGGGTTCCCACAGAGATTTCAACATTGATTTTCATAGCCTGCATGAACAAGTCAAATTGCATGGTAGGTAAAGTGTTGTACGGCTGGAGATTGAAATTGTAAAGCGTCTTCAAACTAAACAGGTGAACTTTTTCTCCGGCAATTAGTGAAGCTAGCTAATAAAACTTGTACGTTGAAAGTTCATAAAGCTTGTAATTTTCCTTATTAAGTATTTATATAAGTTCTATTTTTTATGTCGAGTAAATAGTACGCACGTTATTGTCTTTGAATTTAGCCTTTAGAATACACTAGAAAAAGTGCCCCACACTCCACTGCGAGTTTTGAGACCGTAACCACTATTTAACACATTCATCTCTAAATAATTCAAAAACTAATCGAAGTAACTGAACTCACAAGGTAGAAATAATTCTTTCAGTTTATTGCACGAATTTGCATTAGAAGCCTATGTACAACTATAATGGCGGATTTCTAATTACAATCACAAAGGGAAAATAAATTGATCACATTCATCAGTTTGCATCTAAATTATACTACATCAAAGACCAGTGATGCAATACCCTTGTATATGTCTCTGGTTCAAATGACTGACATTCGAGTGAAAGTGTAGTTGACTTTGTTTCATGCCTGTCCATTCGGCTAAAATGCCTCTGAGAATATGAGAGGAGACCTTCAAGAATTTCCCCATTGCCTTTTATCTGACAAAACCAAAAATTACTGTCAAGCCTTAAGCTATCTATGGAGTGCTATGCTTTTCTTTGTAACCTTAAATAGACGCAGGCGCAAAGGCATGTAAAGACAACTAGCTCATTAATCTTTGTTGAACTGAGGATACTGAAGACTTTTAAAAGCACAAAGTGTGCAACATGACAGAGCTTTGGCTTTGTATTCCATTCTCGAACATATTCAAATAGTAGCTTGATCTCTTCCTTGCCAAGGGCAAGAAAGGCTTTCTCCATTTGCTTTTCAGTCTCTCTCTTCCTGCACAACTTGAATAGGTTACATTCTCAAAGTTTAAGAGACAACCAGTAAGTGAAAAAAACCATAAAGAGAAGATAAAAGGAAACGTCCAAATTTCAGAAAAGCACTGATTAAACTTATGAGGTATTGCAGTTGCAATTGGCTTAAGCTGCAATGAAGAAGGCCGATCTGGGGATACAGTTCGGGAGAGGCTTAAGCTGTGAATCAGAGGTATTGCAGTTGGCTTGTGAACACGGGGTCATTGCCAAAGAAGGAAGCAACTACCTCATAGGGCAAAAGGTTTTTAGTAATGAACATGCAGCCGATCTTAAGGAAAATACTGTTTGAAAGATAAGAGTTACCTAGACGACATTGAAGGTTTGGGATGACATTCCGGTTTAGGATGCAGCTAGCATTTCTCTAAAAAATTTGACGGAGGATAAATTCGATCCAAATTAGAAAAAATGGAAGATTTCACCGTTATTCAACGCCTCCAGGTTATCGAATGTAAATTTTTTGGAGCTGTTCCCGTGGTTTGTGTAGTAACAAAACCACGACACAGTCGACTTTCACTTGTATATAGAACCTTGATTATGAGTTATATTTTATTTCTCCCATGGCTTATGAGAAACACGTCTCATATGATATCACACTTTGCAGCGAACTCTCGCTTTAATACAAATCATTAGTTGCTATTCAAGCACACTTAGAAAACTGAGAAAACAAAAATTCAGCTCTGTTGAAAGATTATAGGACAATCTACCCTAATTGATTAGATTAGGGAGAGGGAGATGGGATTCGAACTGGATCTCAGGTGCAAAGATAAATGCTTTTAACTAACTGAGCTTTCTAAAGTTAATCAAAAATTGAAGGTTGAATTAGCATGACCAATATTCGTTCCTCTCTGTTTCCAAACATTTGACCATCTTTCTTTAACTGTATTATTTTTTAGTAGTCCAATTGTTTCTGGTTTGGAGTTGACAGATATGTATTAAGGCAGGTTGTAAAGTTGTATTCCTTTTGCTTTTCTTTATGTCTAGATATTACAGGGCATAGAGTTTGTCTTGAATCCCACATCGGTCGTAGTAAAAAATAAGTAATAGTTTAAATATCATAATCCCACTCTAACTAATACCGAGGCTTTTTGTGATAAAACCCCACACCTGACAGATTGTGCAGGTGGTAATTACCAAGTTGGGGACAATATCGGTGTTGTTGGAAGTGGGCCGTATGGCCCGTCTCTCTGATAATTCTACAGTTTGAAGTTGAAGAGATCCAGAACTGGAACCCTCTATAGCCTGCAGAACCACTACTTCTACTGAGGTCTATTTCAATTCCTCTGTACTCTCTCTGACTTGCTTTTATCAACCTTTCATCGTATAATTCTACTGTTCTAAAATTGTCCTCCTAGCGTTGCCTAGGCGCTGTCTAGGCGCTAGGCGCTAGGCGATTGGTCACAGCCCGAATAATCTTTAGGTATTTGAAACTTAAGAAAGGGCACTTAGACGTCCGCCTAACCCGCCTAAACCCGTCTAGGTCATGACTCTCATATAGACAAAACATAGATAACTTTCATTTTGCCTTTTATATTTTTACTAAATTGTAAGAGACTTGTTAGATACTTGGATGAATACTCATTATATACTTATTCCCCATGTTTTTAATATGTTCTAATATTTTATAATCTAAATATCATTCTAGCTACTTTGCAATTTATGTATAAAATAAAACTATGTACTTTTTAAAATATAAAAAGCCACTTATTTATACGATTTATAATAAATTTACTTAAATTTGCCTAGACCCGTCTAGAAAGCCCTAACCGTCTAGACACTAGGCCCCACCCGCTGTCTGACTAGCACCTGACGTCTTTTGGAACCTTGCATAGAATAAATTACTAACTTGCTTGATATATGGTACGTATAATGGTATTTGTAGCACGTCCTCCTATATCTACTACTTTGAATTCCTTAATCAAAACCCTATTTTAAAAAAAAAAAAAAAAAAAGAAAAAAACAAGAAAAAAAAAAAAAGAAAAGTAGTCTTATGATCAGTAGACAGTAACTAATATGCAATTAGGCAGAGCTAGGTAATAATTTGTACTAAGAAAGATATTGTAAACTATTGTACGGAAGCAAGCAATAAGCTAGCGACAAAGCTTTGTTATTTCTTTTGTTCCTTCTCCCATGCGTAATTCACCACCTATGATAAAGCTTTGTATAACTTTCTGTTTTGCATGAAAATTGCATATAAAATTATGTGTTTTTTTTTTTTCATCATATGATGCCGGAATTATTACCTTAAAGAGTGGTACATATTGTTCAGAATTATTAACTCAAAGAAGCTTGTACAGCTTTCTGGTTTGTATTGGACTTGGTAATAAACATATAAAGTGAAAGAATACAGTATAATACTTTAGTCCATTAGTGGGCTAAAGTATTTTATTATTATTTTAAAAATGAGAAATTAGGTTCTCATCCTTCTTTTTGCTACTCCATTGATTAAAATCCGATTACTTTTTAATTTTTGATCAAGGTCCTTGGGTATTAATAACATCATTAATTATTTCAATAATAAAATATTATGAAATTTTTTATCATATATTTTTAGTTTTAGTTTGTACCCATTTTTAATTTGTAATTCTTTTTTAATTTGTACCAATTTTCTTTTCAATTTTATTTTGTACCCACATATTAATTTCTTTTTATGCCCATATTTTTTAAAGTTTATTTGTATTTGTACCCATATATTTTTTTTTATTTGTACTTTTTATTTTGCTAAATGTACCCATGCTAATTATATGTACCCATTCATGTAAAACTTTTTAATCTTAAAATGTACTCATTCTTAAATATACCAATTTGTTATATGTAAAATGTACCTTTTTTTTTTATATAAAATCTATTCAATTTTTTTAAATCCATTTTTAAACTTATATGGGTACATTCTGTTTTCTTTTGATTTTAAAATGTACCCATATCAAATTTAATCGAAGAAATTTACTAATGTTATTAAGCATAATATTATTTTTTTTTTTGTGATTTTGAAGAATGTACCCATGTTTTGATACAATAATTTTTTTGGTTAATTTTGATGAATGTACCCATGTTTATATATATACACACACACAATAGTATATTTATATTTTAATATTTTTAATCCCACAAATTATGGGTTTTTTTTTATTTAAAATCTCATTTATATAAACAACTAAAATTTCTAATTTTCAATTTAAAAAATATAGTAACGTACATACATAGAAATAAGTTATCACATTAATTTCAGGGACCTCGATCAAAAATTAAAAACCAACAAAGTTTCAATCAAAGAATATTCATGGTCAAGGACCTCATCCAAAGTCTCCCTTTTAAAAATCAAGACTTCTCCCGACGAAGCCAGATTTGGTTGTCTATGAAGTTTCCGACGAAGGTTTCTGTCGGTTAAGAAAGTTTATGGCAATGGCAGTTTTGTTGGCTAAGAAATTTACAACGAAAGTTTTTGTTGGCTAAGTACAACAATTTGAACCGTAATTTATGCACCATCCTACTTTTAAGTCGTAAATCAAAACAATTTGAACTTAGGTGCAGAAGATAACTCTGTTTGCAGTGAAAATTGCTCACTTGGAAGTGGTGGCTCTAAAAAAATACTCCATTAGTTAGATAACTGTATATTTCTATGCTGTTAATGCATGTTTGAAATAGTCTGTGAGACAGGAAAATCAATGACAACCGAAGAAGAAAATAGGAAATTTAAACTTATATAGCATAGACGAGATCTGAAAGATTGCCACCCAATTTGACATGCACTATCGTGGATGGGATGCATTATCAAACACCCTTTTTCCCACTAAACTATTGAATATTAAACAGAATGTAAAATTCGAACAAGATTTTCTGTACTCGCTTTCTGATTGGAAAAATAAAAGTTCGCATAGTCTAACAGCTACTCACAGAAAGACATCTAAAGAAAGACATAATTTTATTAATCCAAGTTTAAAGGTCATATGTAAAATGTAATACATAGTACTTTATCAAAACAACTACATAATAACCAAAATACTCTTCCATTTTATTCCTTTCTTTAAAGTGAACTAAAACAGTGAGTTCTTACAACAGAATAACATGAAGGGTTCTGTTAGACCTTTATTATATGTTCACAAACACATTTGCCTGTGAACAATAGAGCAAAGCTACAAAAGAAAACTCGAACCAAACATCGAAACGTAGTAGTTATTCGGACTGCTTCAAGTGGTTGTAACTGTAAAGTTAGTAGTGTTTTGGAGGTGGAGGTGATTTGTAAAGATTTTTGGGAGGTGGTTTAGATTTCAAAGGAGGAGGAGGAGACTTGTAGTAGTATGGAGGGGTAGGTGATGGGGAGGGTGGTGGTGGGGACTTGTATTTGTAAGGAGGTGGAGATTCAGAGTGGTATGGAGGAGGAGAAGACTTTGATGGTGGAGGTGGTGACTTGTGAACATAAGGAGGAGATTTGTGCACGTAAGGAGGGGGTGGTGGTGACTTGTGCACGTAAGGAGGAGATTTGTGAACATAAGGAGGCGGTGGTGATGGAGAAGGGGGAGGAGAGGATTTGTGGATATATGGTGGAGGTGGTGAGTGAGTAGGTGGTGGTGGAGATTTGTGCACATAAGGAGGTGGTGGTGAAGGGGAAAGTGGGGGTGGTGACTTGTAAATTTTTGGAGGCAGGGAATGGGTAGGTGGTGGAGGAGATTTATGATAGGGTGGAGGGGGTGATGGTGATGGGGGTGGTGGTGACTTGTAGTGTGGTGGTGGGTGTTTTACATACTTTGGTGGTGGGGGTGAAGAATAAGTATAAGGCTTGGTGGCAAGAACACTAGTTGCTAAGAGGCACAAAGCCAAATAATAAAACATTGCCATTTCTGGAAATTCAAGTTTTAGTTCTTAGAAACTTGTTTGTTGTGAGTGTTTTGTAAAGGGTGAGAGCTAGCCCTTTTATAGTAAATATGTGACATCATCTGGCTGGATTAATACTTTAAATTTTCTACGTAGCAAAAGACTTTGGGATTTATGGAATTCCAGTCAATAATGGCTTATGCATATTTCTACCCATGATTTTGAGTTCCCACAAAGATTGCAGCGTTGATTTTCATGGCCTGCATGAACAAGTCAAATTGCATGGTAGGTGAAGTGGTTCACGGCTGGAGACTGAAATTGTAAAACGTCTTCAAACTAAACAGGTGACCTTTTTCTCCGGCATTAGTGAAGCTAGCTAATTATAAAACTTGTACGTTGAAAGTTCATAAAGCTTATAATCTTTTCCTTATTAATTATTTATATAAGTTTTATTTTTTATGTTGAGTAAATAGTACACACATTATTGTCTTCGAATTTAACCTTTAGTTGGGCTGGTCCTGAGATTTTAGAGGTCATGTGTAAGACTTAAACGGAAGCCCTTACATGGTCTAAAATTTTGGTTGCTATATTTTCTTTTATATATTTTTATTTTTTATTGTGTATAAATTGATATAACGCAAGAAAAGTAAATAATGAAAAATGAAGCATAGTGTGGTGGTTATGTACCTATTTGCATTCTCTATATTTTTTGTTCGAGCCTCCTTACATTTTAAATACAAAAAACATGGTGTGATGATGTAGTTATTATATCACCTAGATTACATATGTATGAGAACAAATTTCTTTCAAATAACTATTTAATACTTATTAACTAACTGATTAGTACTCAAATGCACTGTAAATGCAATGTCCCATTTTAGCAATCTTTGTTTAGTATGTTTTTCTTTTTTCAGAAATTTCGTTATAGTGTTCTTCTGATCTTGCCCTTGTGTATATGGTTTCAAGATAAAAATTTAAAGTCTTGCTTGCGTTTAATGTGTCTTGGCAAGTGATGACTTATTCAAGACGCTTCTAGAGAAATTTGAAAAATTTATATTGAAGATTTGGTGCATCTTTCTGTACGTATATAAGTCGGTGAGGAAGAAAACCAAAATTACCAAAAATGGGACTATGGGCTCTAACTAAGAAGTCAACTCGTTTGTGGTCATCAATAAGAAAAAAAAATGGAAATGTTGTGGCATATTTTAATGAAGAGAGAGATGGAGAAAGGCTCGAGGAATTTTGTGTTTTATTTCTCATGTCTAGTTGTGATATATAGTAAACTAGATAAAATTCTTTGCTTTGCAAGTATCCTAAATACAATCTCTAAGTGATTTATACAATCATACATGTGCTATAATTAATCTCATAACACTCTTCCTTGAGTGTGTAAATACTCAAGTAGATGACGTATTAGATATTCAGGCAAATGTAGAAGCAGTTGATGAAGTTGTCTCGTCTAGTCGGCACAAGTAGCAAACGCAAGTCTCCAATGGAAAATGCATGTAGGAGTAAGTCTCACCAAATCCTGCTATGGTAAAATCAAATGGAATAAACTCATACTCTAAGGATAAAATGTGAATTAATGCAATATGTCGATGCTAAACATCTTTAGGATGCAACCAATAGAAAATGCAAACAAGAGTATGACTGGTGGCTCGTCAAAACCTCGTCAGTTTAGCAAAAATTCAGTGGGAAAAAATGCTCTTGATTAAGGGAAAAAGAGTACATTAAGGTCAACTGAGTGTATTTCAGGATACTCTCCTGAATTTGACAAAACTTCCCCTGAGAATTACAAGCATTGCAAATGAGATAGTTACACATACAATTCCTTGGAAAAACTTCTAAAAAATAGACTTTAGCAGTGATTTCGAGAAGAGGTCGATAAGGTTGTCTTGGGATCAGGTATGTTTGACTTCAATCTTCTGATGCTTTGCTAATGTGAGAATGCTGCAATATGCTTGATGTTGACTTTATTGATGTATCATATCTTAGTCTGGTCGATATATGTCGTATTGTCTTCATGGATCGTTGTTGGAACTCAACGATGAATGAAAAATCGCAGCTACTTTAAATATGATCAACAAAAGCTCTCAACCATTTATCTCATATGTGGCATAATGAGGTACGGTACGCTTGAAACGATTAGAAGATTTCGTAACTAAGGTTCATTTTATGGACTTCCAAGATATTGCGGTATCCCTAACAGTAATGACATAACCATTTGGGAATGTGCATTGTGAGGGTTTAATAAGTAACCAACATCAGCATAACTAACAAACATCATTTCGAGGATTAGGAGTTGGATCCACTCGGGATGCGTAAGGATGAGCCTAAATCCATAGTAACGGAAAAATGTCAATAATGAAAATTTAGTGGCACCATGTAGGTGTAGTGTTGTATCTTTACAAACAGATCAAATTAGAATGAGATGTCGTATCTAATGAAATGAGGTAAGTTTCCACAACCACTTCAACGATCTCATCGCATTTAGCGTATGGACAATCATGAGTATACTCAAAAGTAACACATTTGGGGTATGGTTCGACTGATGGACCAGAATACAGTCTGAACAATGCTTAAACTTCAAGTCAAGGCATAAACAAGTTTTCTCAAGATCCGTCATCTCAAATTTCATCTTCATGTGCGAGGTAGTTTTCTCAAGCTCTCCTAGAGTCTTAGTGAGATTCATGCCATTGATATAAACTTCAACTCTAGCAATTCAGACTTCTTAGTTAAAATGTAAGGGCATAGTATATTCCCATATCCCTGACTGATCAAATAATCACTTAGAGGAGTCTACCACATTCACCCTGATTACTTCAATCTGTAAAGCAAATGCCTCATTTGAATTGAGAAGGGTGTTATGTGTCTAAAACTATATGAGCCAGTCCATGTTATTCTTCAGAATTACATGTAAATCTTTGTATCAATATCCCTATAGAGACGTTATAACCACATTCATAAGATGAATAGTAAATTCTTTAATAACTGTCACAGGGCATTTGAGAGAAGCCTTGTAACAGAAGGCGTGCCTCATATTACACTATTTCATTTATCTCATTACACTTTTTTCCCACTTGTAATACAACAAGACTACATTGGGCGGTGTAGGAACAATAGGTCTAAACATTCTTTGATAAGGAATATAATTCGACCAGCATTGTTTATTTCCAATTGGCCAATTAGTTCTATGTTGACTATATCAACGGCACGCGGTTCGATATTGTAACTTTTCATTTATGTTGGTAACTACAATATAAGTCAAACATCTTTGATGATAACCTCATTCCAATTTCACATCTCACCCAAACTAGTATAGGACTAAGAACTTCAAGTCTCAAGATAATCCGGATTAATATAATGAGACGAATGGTTGAGACAAATATTGAGTAGGGATTCGTTTATGCCATGTTTATCTGCTTCTGGGAAGATAAATATTTTGAACCAACAGATCTGTTGCGCTTTAGGCCAATGACAAATTGATTAGCAAGTAGTTGAGTATTAGGCCATCCAACATGGATGACGATCCTTCAGGGGTGGCACACGCTTCGTTGATGTTAACTTCACATCCATTAGGTACATTTATCCCTGCAGACATGTTTACAGCTGGTATATGGTCTTATCACTTTTGCTAGATCAGACAAATGTGTCTGGAGCAACACTTTGAAAGTTAGAATACATCGCACTGCTTATCATACTTTTGCTCTTCACTATTCGGGGATGTTAAATTAGCACATAAAATGCACACCCAACTATGACGCCAAAACTGAGATGGATGATGATGTGCCTAAGGCGGGCTAACATAGCTACATGCAATATTGTATAGACTTAGGCAAAAACTAAAAGCTTGGTGCATTCACCAAGGTCCAAGTGATCACCTTAATTACGCTTTATGGTCACTTCTGTGAGGCTGTTTTGGGTGCGAACATAGGGAATTCGATGTTCAATTTTAATGTCAAACGACATGAAATGCTTATCAAAATATTTATGATATCCTTAAGGTGAAATATGTCAAAAGGTTAGCTGCAATGTGTATGGACAAACATGTGACCAGTGTGTCGATACATTAACCAAACCCATAAGTATTTACAGGGTCCGCATTTTTTTTTGGATTTGTCCATAACTGTTCCTTGAATCCACTATGAAAATAAGATCATGTACTATCTTTGCTATGGATGATATAGAGATCCAATTTCCCCAACAAGAAGGCTTGGCAAAGTGTGCTTGTTGGCACAAAATCCTTATGCAGGTAAGGTGATGCGTCGTGTAGTACGCGGCATCATATCTCAATCCAAGTGTCCTATGTTGTACTTTTATGCGCAAATGAAAGCGAATTCACACAAAAGTACTAAGTATCAACGTCATAGGCGAAAGCAAAGAAACAAACACTCCCAAAATAAGAACATGAGATTTAACGTGGTTCGGAGTAAAAGCCTACGTCCACAGGTGAAGTACGACGAGGAACTTCACTAAGAGCATCTCCACCAGTTGGTGGAGGGCAATGGCAGTTAAAGGGCAACGGTAATACAATTGCCCTTACTATTCACTCTAAACAGTAACTACCTTTGTGCAAGTGCACTAATTCAGTTAATAGGATTGTAGTAAAAAAAATTAAAAAAACAAATTCAGTTGTGGGGTGTAGAAAGAAGAATATGGTTAGAGAGTAAAATCTCTAAACTATACTAAACTAACCCTAAGGTCCTATTTATAGTGCATGGGGCTTAAGTTACAATGAAAGAATCCAAATCCTAATTGGAAATAAATCTAAATCCTTATCAAATAGGTAATTAACAAAATCTCTCCTCCAAGAAATGAATCCAATCAAGAAGTCAAATCCAAACCCAAATAGAACAGCCAACAATCTTACCTTGAAGAGAAATTAGTAAACTTCCAAATCAAATATAAACTTCAAATTGGGATACCAAAGTACAAATGCAAATGTGCACCCAAATTATTTTGAAATTGATTTCCACCATGACAAAAAAAAAAAAAAAAAATCCAAAGGGCTTCAAAAATTGGCACACGTTTCGTTGATGTTAACTTCACATCCATTAGGTACATTTATCCTTGCAGACATGTTTACAGCTGGTATATGGTCTTATCACTTTAGTCAGAGAAAGGCATCTGGAGTAACACTTTGAAAGTTAGAATACATCGCACTACTTATCATACTTTTGCTCTTCACTCTTCCTTGATGTTAAATTAGCACATAAAATGCACACCCAACTATGACGCTAAAACTGAGATGGGTGGTGAAGTGCCTAAGGCGGGCCAACATAGCTACATGCAATATTGCATAGACATAGGTAGAAACTAAAAGCTTGGTGCATTCACCAAGGTCCAAGTGATCACTTTAATTATGCTTTATGGTCACTTCTGCGAGGTTGTTTTAGATGCGAACAATGGGAATTCAATGTTTAATTTTAATGTCAAAAGACATGAAATGCTTACCAAAATATTTATGATATAAACTCTCCGACATTGTACAGTCTTGCAAACTTTATGGGATAATCAGGTTGATGAGCCCCTAAGGTGAAATCTGTCAAAAGATTAGCATCAATGTGTATGGACAAACATGTGACCAGTGTGTCGATACATTAACCAAACCCATAAGTATTTATAGGGTCCGCATTTTTTTTGGATTTGTCCATAATTGTTTCCTTGAATCCACTATGAAAATAGGGTCATGTAGTATCTTTGCTATGGATAATATAGAGATCCAATTTCCCCAACAAGAATGCTTGGCAAAGTGTGCTTGTTGGCACAAAATCCTTATGCAGGTAAGGTGATGCGTCGTGTAGTACGAGGCATCATATCTCAGCCCAAGTGTCCTATGTTGTACTTTTATGCACAAATGAAAGCGAATTCAAACAAAAGTACCAAGTATCAACGTCATAGGCGAAAGCAAAGAACCAAACACTCCCATAATAAGAACACGAGATTTAACGTGGTTTGGTGTAAAAGCCTACGTCCACAGGTGAAGCAGGAGGAAGAACTTCACTAAGAGCATCTTCACCAGTTTGTGGAGGGCACTGGCAATTAGAGGACAAGGGTGATACATTTGCCCCAACTATTCACTCTAAACAGTAATTGCCTTTATGCAAGTCCATTAATTTCGTTAATAGGATTGTAGTAAAAAAAAAAAAAAAATCAGTTGTGGTGTGAAGAAAGAAGAATATGGTTAGAGAGTAAACTTTCTAAACTAATGGTGTTGGAACACAAACTAAACTAACCCTAAGGTCCTACTTATAGTACATAGGGCTTAGGTTACAATGAAAGAATCCAAATCCTAATTGGAAGTAAATCTAAGTCCTAATCAAATAGGTAAAATTAAAATCTCTCGTCTAAGAAATGAATCCAATCAAGAAGTCAAATCCAAAACCAAATAGAACAGCCGAAAATCCCAACAATCTCCACTTCTGCGAGAAATTAGTAAACTTCCAAATCAAATATAAACTTCAAACTAGGATACCAAAGTACAAATGCAAACATGCACCCAAATTATTTCGAAATTGATCTCCACCATGACAAAAAAATTCAAAGGGCTTCAAAACTTGAAATCTTCAACAAATTTCATTACGAAAACTAACAAATACAAGGAAAAAAATTGTGCAAAGCTCGAACTTCAAAATCTACCTTTTGACAATGCACCAAAGACAATCAAAATAATTTGGTGTACAAACTCCCAAGTCATTCTGTAAACACGAAAATTTCCTGAAACGAAACGCGACAAGAACCAACGTGTACAAAGTGATATTTGTATTTGATGATTTTGGGTTACAATCTCTTTGAAAATTTGCCTCTGATTCTATCTCCGTAAGAACTTGATTTGGTGGTTTGATTGTTGATCCAAAGGGCCGTCGGGGCTTGATCTTTGGGATGAACAGTGGATGATTTCCTCAAGGGCCGTCGGGGCTTGATCTTGAAGGTTGAGGATGAATGGATCTTCGAAGGGCTTTTGGGCTTTTGGGCTTGATCTTCGAGGAATTATGAACGATGAACTGTTCTTCAAGGGCTTTTTGAGGCTTGATCTTGAAAGTGGATGAACGGATCTTCGAAGGGCTTTTGGGCTTGATCTTCGAGGATGGATGAACGATGCTTCGAAGGGCTTTTGAGGCTTGATCTTCGAGGTGGATGAACGGATCTTCAAGGGCTTTTGAGGCTTGATCTTGAAAGTGGATGAACGGATCTTCGAAGGGCTTTTGGGCTTGATCTTCGAGGATGGATGAACGCTTGCTTCAAGGGCTTTGGGGCTTGTGCTTTGATGAAGAACGTACAGAACTTCGAGGAGCCTTGGGGCTTGATCTTTGATGAAGAACGGACAGAACTTCGAGGAGCCTTGGGGCTTTGAACTTTGATGAAGAGCGGACAGAACTTCGAGGGAGCCTTGGGGCTTGATCTTTGATGAAGAACGGACAGAACTTCGAGGAGCCTTGGGGCTTTGAACTTTGATGAAGAACGGACAGAACTTCGTTGATTCTTCGGGATTTGCTTGAGAGCGTTTGGAGTTTCAGAGCTTCAACGCTTTTGTGTAATGTGAATTTTTGTGTATTGAAATGAATGAAATGGCTTCCTATTTATAGAATTCCAAAACTTGATTTTTTGGGTTTTAATAATCAGATGAAATAAGTCACTTCTGCCAGGCGTTGACAAGTGTCCTGTTTGATGACTTTTCTGAATTATTTTGATTTTTCGTTGATTCACATGCTATGTATAAAATTTATGTGATACATGAGCGTTGAAATTTTAATTTTTGGTCAACATTTATTTCACGAAATTTCGATGTCTACAAATGCCCCCACTTCAAGGCGCGTCGCATACTTGTGCTTGTCACTTGTAGGCGATGTGTTTTGAAGTTTCTCAATGTAGATGTCGATTCAAGGGCCGTCGGGGCTTGATCTTGAAATGGACTTCAAATTTCTTCAAGGGCCGTAGAGGCTTGAATCTTGATTTTTGTGCTGCAAATTTCTCCAAGGGGCCTGAGGGCTTGACCTTGGACTGCAAATTTCTTCAAGGGCCGTAGAGGCGTGAATCTTGATTTTTTTTGTGTTGCAAGTTTCTTCAAGGGCCGTAGAGGCGTGAATCTCGAATGAACTGCAAATTTTTGTGGTTTCGGGCTTGGTCAGGTACTACGCAAACCATATAGTAGGAGTTCCTCAAGTCGCCGAGCTAGGAGATCTCGGGTTCCGGTTGATCATTCTCCTTCTACTTGTCTCTCATTTAGCAACGAGGACAAAGAAAAGGAGAGGGAAGAGAGACGATATGAGATACTCTTGCTTTCAACGAAGTGGCCGATGAATCGACACGTGCTTTGTTGTGCTTGTTGACTTTCCACAGCTTTGATCTTGAACTGGGTTTGAAGGATTTTCTGGTTTCCTCCGGATGGATCATGCGGTTCTGCAGGCAAGGGCGTCATGCTATAGTAATCTGTTCCAGCTCACTATGTTACATTCTTCTCTGCTTGTTTCTTTTGCCTGGCAGAAGTGGTGCGCATCCTTTTGCTTTTAAATGGTCCTTCAGAGCACTTGAAGATGAGTACTTGAGAGCAAGGCTCGGTAAGCAACCAGGCAAAGGTTCCGGGCAATCAGTTCCAGATCGGACGTTTGATTTCAGGTTCTGACTGATTGCTTTCTTTCTCCCTGTCTTCCAGGTAAGAGCAAGGGTAAAGGAAAGAAAAGGGAAAAGCATGATATGAAATACCTTTGCTTTCGACCCTGATGATATGAGATACGTTTGCTTTTGAAGCAGTAATGGATGAACCAGCACATATATATATTGGTTGCGCTTGTCTCCACATGCTTCAATGTACTAGCTTCACCTGCCTGCCTTATCTGTTCTCCAGGCAGATGTGGTATCTTTCTGGAGGTTTGAGTGGAGGTTTCGACATATTGCTTTTCTTTATCCTTGTCTTGCAGATAAGAGTAGGGACAAAGGAAATGACAGGGAGATTGCATGCTATGAGATAGCTTTGCTTTCAACCCTGATGATATGAGATACCTTTGCTTTCGAAGAAGTCGTTTTCCACAGATTTAATCTTGAACTGGGCTAGGAGGCTTCTTCTGGTAGACTTGCTACAAATGTCTGAATTTACTCCTTTTACCTGGAGTTGGGCTCGATTCAAGGGTGGTGGACACTTGATCTTGAATTGGGCTTGTGATTTCTTCAAGGGCCGTTGAGGCTTGATCTTGATGAATGGAAACGGGACCACGAGCGGCTTCAGGATTTGGGCATCCGGCAAGCAGACACGAGATGGAGGTAATGGTCTGTTTCTTTGTTCGATCTCCCCAATTCATGTTGAAGAGGGTTAGAGGATGAATCAGCACGTGCAGTTGTTGCGCTTACTGATGATCCCCAAGATTGATGCTTCATTGTCGCTCGTCTTATCTGTTCTCCAGGCAGATGAGTACTCGAGAGCAAGGCCAGGTAAGCAATCAGGGAAGGATTTCTCATCAATCCGTTCCAACTGGGAAGGTAAACGCCGGCTGATCACTTTGCTTCTCCTTATCCTGTAGTTAGGGGATGAATCAGCAAGGTTGATGCTTCATTGTCGCTCGCCTTGTCTGTTCCCCAAGCCGATGTGGATGAGTACTCGGGAGCAAAGCTAAGTAAGCAATCAGGGACGGATTTCTAGGCAGTCCGTTCCTGACCAAAAACTTGGTTCCTAGCGCCGCCCGATTCTCTCCTTCTCTTTGTCCTGTAGTGAAGAGGGAGGACAAAGAAAAAGGATGGGAGAAAGCATGATATGAGATACTCTTGCTTTCGACCCTGCTGATATGAGATACTTTTGCTCTGGTTTGATTTGTTTGCAGAGGTATTCTCGGGAGGAAGAGAGCCAAGCATTTTGAGAAAGCTTTGTTGGGGTTTTGCTGGGAGCGTTACCCTCGGAAGTGAGGAAGAGTTGGGCATGTTTGCAGGTCTGCTTTGTCATGAAGACGAGCGTCGACCTATAAGGGATCCTTTTACAGCAAGCAGTGACACTATTCCTTTACCCTTGTCGGTAGCTGTTGGGTAATTGAAGTGGCGGGGTTCACGCGTTTTAACTTTGTCAGAGGCTTTTGACAAAGTGGTCCGTGATTTCCGGAAAGCTGGTGCTGAATCCGACTCTCGAGGTTTGAAAAGCAGTATGCCTCTTCGATTTCTGAGAAAGGCGTCGTGCTGGCGGTCTGGCTCTCGAGATCAGGAGAGTGGCGACAGATTTGATCCGGAAAATCCGGCTTTTAAAATCTCAAAGAGTGGTGTCTCTTCGATTTTTGAACAAACGGCCCGACTTTTGATATTCGGGGAGAGGTGCCTCTTCGATTTTTGAACCGGCGCCTCTGTTGCTTCTTCTTTTATGGAGGCGTCGATGGTGCGCCAAAAGCATGTTCAGAGAGTTGGTTGCTTGTAAAGAATTCCCCTCTTTTGTATCTCTGAGAATTTGATTTCACCCGACCTCTCCTTCCTTCATTATTTTCACAAATGGCTTGCCCATCTGATCATCGTCTTGACTTGAATGTTAGTGAAGAGGCATCTGCGTCTCCTCAAGACAATATATGGCGTCCATCTCTCTTATCCCCTTCTGGTCCTCTTACCATTGGGGACTCTGTAATGAAGAATGATATGACTGCTGCGGTGGTGGCCAGGAATATGTCCACTCCCAAAGATAACAGATTACTCGCCGGGCGGTCCGATGAGTTGGCCGTTAAGGATTCTCTGGCTTTCAGTGTCCAGTGCGCGGCTTCTGTTTCCAATATGGCCCAGCGCCTATTTGCTCGAACCCGTCAAGTTGAATCATTGGCGGCTGAAGTGATAAGTCTCCAACAAGAGATCAGAGGGCTCAGGCATGAGAATAGACAGTTGCACCGGCTTGCACATAACTATTCTACAAACATGAAGAGAAAACTTGACAAGCTGCAGGACTCCGATGGTCAGTCTTTAAGTGATCATCAGAGGTTTGTGGGTTTGTTTCAAAGGCATTTAAGGCCTTCGTCTTCTGGAGCTTCGCCGAGTGTTGAGGCTCAAAATAATCAACTTCCAGCGCCTCCTGGGGTTCCGCCGAGTAATGAGGCGCCACCTGGCCAATGAAGGCTTGTTTGCACATTCTTTTTTTTTTTTTTTTTTTCTCATGTAAAAAAATGTAAATTTTCAGAGATGTCAATAAATAAGATTTATTTTATTTCATTCGATGTCTATATATACACATATATAAGTATACATGCATACATATACACACCAAACACAAACCTTATTCATGCATATTTTATTTTTTATTCATATATGCATTGCCGACATCCAACACTCAAAAAAAAACTGTCATCATCATTTTTTTTTTTTTTCTTTTATTTTTTTTTTTTTGCTGGTTGGTGCCCACGCACCCATCATTCTTTTTTTGCTTTGTTTTTTCTGTAAGTGGCACAGACACCATCATTTTCTTTTTCTTTTTTTTTTTTTTTTCTTCCAGATGGTGCCAGATGCATCATCATTTTCTTTTGTTTTTTTTTTTTTGATTTCTTCTTTTCTTTTCTTCCAGATGGTGCCAAATGCATCATCATTGTGTTTTTTTTTTTTTCTACTTTCCGCCCATCTCTTTTCTTTTGCTTTTTTTGGTGCCGTGCATCTCTTTTCCTTTGCTTCCTTTCCTTTGCTTTCCTGTGACGCAACACTGAAGATGGTGGAGCTGTGGCGTCGATCAAACGACTGAGAAGCATTGAGGCTCCACCATTTTTTTTCTTTTATATATGGTGCTCTGCAAGACTGGATTTGTGGGTGAAAACCCAGGAGGAGCTGCATGTGCTGTTGAAGCTGCTGGAGCTGACCGGCTAGTCGTTTGACAGCGGTCACTGAGCTCAGCCACTGAGCACAACCATCAAGCACAACTACTGAGCACAACCGCTAAGCACAGCCTCAGAGCACCGCCACTGAGCACTGCCACTGAGCACAGCTACTGCATAACCACTAAGCACAACCACCAAGCACAGCTACCAATCACAGCCACTGCACTGCCTACCCGTTGCACTGCCTACTGTCGCACTGCCTTCCGTTGATGACTGGCCCAACAGCAAATGGTGTCAAGCTTGAAATGGAGGAGTTGCAGAGGAGATGTCTGCAATGGTGGAGCAGAAAAGCTTCACGACCGGCTAGTCGTTTGACAGCGGTCGTTGAGGTTGTTGGCAGCGGAGGGCACGGAGAGCTTCCATAGAGGGCCGTTGTGCGAGCTGCTGAAGATGGAAGCGAGAAGAGCTTCACGACCGGCTAGTCGTTTGACAGCGGTCGTTGAGGTTGTTGACAGCGGAGGTGCGGATGATGGGCAGAGACAGGAGAGCTGCAGGAGAAGGCCCCCATGAACACCAGCACCGCAAGCAACCTTTGGAATCGTCGTCAGCCCCGTCAGCACCATGTGCACTCCGTACCACTTGGCGCTCGGTTTGCTACTTGCCACCGCGCATCCAGATGTAGCTCCAGCAATTATCAGCACGTGGAGCAGGATCGAGGAGAGAGAAAGGAATGATCTTGATGGACCTGGTCTAATCTTGCCGGATTTGCAGGGGTCGGAGGTGAGCAGGGAGGAGGTCGACAGCGGACATCACTGTTGAAGAACTGCAGATGCGGAATCTCAAGTCGCTGTGCTTGAAGATGGAGCTGCCGATGGTGACTTAGGCTGCGGAGGAGATGAAGTGGAGAGCTTGACGCAGCCGAGGAGGAAGGATGTGATGTGGCTGTGCTTCTTTGGCGGTGAACATGGGTCGGGTTCTGAACGCTGGGTCGAGCTCAATGAACTTGGTGATCGCGGCAAAGAGGTGTATCGCTACGAAGTACTGGTCGCCTCGGGATCTCTGCGGAGTTCGCAGCGATGCTAAATCCGGCTACCTCCCGGTCAACTCCACCAGCGGCTCTGCCATTTTCTACACTTTCTACGAAGCTCAGAACCTCCATCTTCTTTTTCGACCCGAATCTGAATCTCCTCCAGATTGGGACAATCTGCGACTCGAGATCCACAAGATGTGCTTGCTTTCGTCTTCTTGATCGCCTAGCAGACTCCCTGTTCGAGACCTTTCTTCTGATGCATTTGATGTCGAGGGGTTCTGTGCTGTCTCCACACGGACTATCTTCTATCTCGAAATCATCCTCATCCGATTGTTCTCCGGAGGAACCTCTGTAGGCTCATCTTGCTTGGTTATCTCTACCAATCGGTTTAGCAAGTTGACCGCCACCGAGTCGACTCGGTCGTCGGTGGACAGAACCGATTTGACTCGCGAGACGCAGCCGCCGCGCATCATCCCGGAGACGTCGAGCAGCACCGATGCCTTGGCGGGTGGATCATTCTGGACCTGTTCAAGCGGCGCCGCGGCGTCGGCGGAGGCTTTGTATCCTATCGTCTGCTTGAACTCCTCGAAATTCACATTCCCGTCGCCGTCGGCATCGACGGTCTTGATCATCCGGTGGCAGTTGGCGAGTTGAGAGCTTGCAGAGGAGGTTTATGTCGACGGGATCGAGCTCAGAGAGGCTTGGCACGCGTCGGGGAAGCGTGTGGCTTTGCAGGCTAACTGGATCTTGAGGTTGGGGGAAGATGGAGAGGTGGCGTGAGGATGGGCTTTGAGAGCCGGGCCCGGATTTGTAATTGGGTTTGTTGGCTTTGGTTTTGGGCTTCATCAACATTTCAGCCCACCATATATATATACACACACACACATTTTAACAACTTGTAAATTTTTTTTTTTTTTTTTTTTTTTTTTTTTTTTACGTGCTTTTTTTTTTTGTACAAACGAAATTGTAATAAAAATGACTCCTCTCTTTTTTTTATGATGATTGATCCTTCTTCTCTTTTTTTTTTTAGTACACATATACATATATACATACATACGTGCATACATATATGCACATATATATAACATATGTATATATATATATATTATTATTATTATTATTTTTTTTTTTTTGTAGGAACTTCCCTTTGCATGGAAAGACGAAGAAGAAACGGAGAGTTGAAATCAAGCTTTAGTGGCATCGCAAAGTGTTGAGCTTTACTACCGGCTAGTCGTTTGACGGCGGTTACTGAAGTTCTTTGCCGACTTTGATCAACGTGGTGACACTTGCAGTTCCTATTGCCGACAATGAGATTTGGAGTCAAGCTTGGTGGCATCGCAAAGCGTTGAGCTTCACGACCGGCTAGTCGTTTGACGGCGGTCACTTGAAGTTCTTCGCCGACTTTGATATTGCCGTCTGGATGAAGAAGAAACAGAGAGCTGCAGTCAAGCTTGGTGACCGGCTAGTCGTTTGACGGCGGTCACTGAAGTTGCCGTCCCTCTTGCCACTGCTGATTGTCACAAGGCTCACAGGTTGTTGTGGAAGAGGCATGCTTGATTTCGTCGGTTTTATTCTGCCTTTTTGGTGCCGTTTGCAGTTTCAGCTCGTGCAGGCAAGGAGTTTTGGTTTGTTGTCGCCTTTTACGCTCGTACAGACAAGGAGCATTGGTTTGCCGTTGGCAGTTTCAGCTCGTGCAGGCGAGGAGCTCTGGTGCTGTGTTCAGTTTAGGCTCGTGCAAGCAAGGAGCGTTGATGTCGCCTTTTAGGCTCGTGCGGACGAGGAGCATTTTGGTGCCGTGTGCAGTTTCAACTCGTGCAGGCAAGGAGTAATTGGTGTTTCGTCTGCAGTTTCAACTCGTGCAGGCAAGGAGTGTTTGTGTGTTGCCTTTTATGCTCGTGCAGACCAGGAGCGTTGGTTGTCGCCTTTTAGGCTCGTGCGAACGAGGAGCATTTTGGTGGTCATGTGCAGTTTAGGCTCGTGCAAGCAAGGAGCATTGGTGTCGCCTTTTAGGCTCGTGCGAACGAGGAGCATTTTTTTTTTTGATTTGTCAAGCGGTGTAGGAAAGGCGATCCTCGCAATCTTCATAGCAAGGAGCCTTGACCGAGTGATTGAAGAAGTCTTTGGGGAAATACTCGTGTAAGGAGACAGGAATGCGTGGCTTTTGCTCCATGAGTTCCCCACTGTATCTTGGTTTAGCGGCTTTTGCGCTTCTCTTGGACTTTCTTTTGTTGCGGCGGTGGTGTTTTCTCCCTTGCTCCGCCTTTGGCTTTGTGGCTTGTGGTCTTGGCTTCCTTGTCCTTTTGCAGGTCGCCAATGTCCACCTTTCTTCCTCGTTGGTAGGTGCGTCTTGGTCGCTTGCCCCCATCGGTGGTTGTGCAGAAGGTGCCTTGTGACTTGAGCTTTGGCAGGAACGATCGTGAGTCCTTTGGAGGGGAACGAATTTGAAGGATCCAAACATGATCGTAGCGGTGTGTCTTGCGGCTTGCGGTCTTGGTTTCCTCTTTTCTTTGTAGGTTACCAATGTCCATCCTTCTTCATCGTTGGTAGGTGCGTCTTGGTTGCTTGCCCCCAGCAATTGAGGCGAAGATTTTGAGTCGAAAGAGCCAGAAGTGACGGTGATATAGTTTGACTTTACCACATCGTCAAGGTCTAGCTCGATGATTCCTTTCTGAGCCAGCTTCATGATGAGATCTTTTAGCACGAAGCATTTTTCCGTCGGATGACTGATGAAGCGGTGGAATTTACAGTATCTTGGACTGTCAGTACGATTCATCTCTTCCGGCCGTCTACACTCAGGTAGGTCGATCACCTTTTTGTCAAGCAAGTCTTTCAACATGGCAGCCACATCAGAGTCAGGGAATGGATAAGTTTTCTCCTCAAGTTCCTTGAAAGTGCGTCTACGCATTTCTTGATCACGAAAAGCTTCGGTTTGAATCGCCCTGCCTCGTGTGGATACTTTGACGGGAGCTGTGTTGACCGTCATTGCTTCCTTGGTGGGTTTCCACGCAGCCTTCTCCACCTTCGGTCCAAAAACTTTGTCGTTCTTGTGGTCGGTGAATGGTTCTTTCTTCCCATGATGGGCGATGCTTAGTTCCATGTCGTGGGCACGGGTGGCCAGCTCTTCGAAGGAACGTGGTTTGATGCCTTGAAGGATGTAGTGCAAACTCCAATGCATGCCCTGGACGCACATCTCGATTGCTGAAATCTCCGAGAGCCTGTCTTTGCAGTCGAGGCTAAGGTTGCGCCATCGGTTGATGTAGTCCATCACCGGCTCGTCCTTCCACTGCTTTGTGCTCGTTAGCTCTAGCATGCTCACGGTGCGACGGGTGCTGTAGAAACGGTTGAGGAATTCCTTTTCCAATTGCTCCCAGCTGTTGATGGATTCAGGCTCCAGGTCTGTGTACCACTCGAATGCATTCCCTTTCAGTGAGCGCACAAACTGCTTGGCGAGGTAGTCACCTTCCGTCCCTGCGTTGTTGCAAGTTTCCACGAAATGGGCGACGTGTTGCTTCGGGTTGCCTTTGCCATCGAACTGCATGAACTTCGGCGGTTGGTAGCCCCTTGGCATCCTCAAGGCGTCGATCGTCTTGGAGTAAGGCTTTGAGTACAACATGGAGGTATAGGAGCTCCCTTCGTACTGCGCCTTGATGGTGTTGGCGATCATCTCCTGCAGCTGCGGGATAGAAAGAGCTCCCAGAAGTGCCGCCGACTGGTCTGGCTCTTGCTTCTCTTCAGGCTTCTCCACCGGAGGCTCTTCTTCTTCTTCGTCGGCCTCTTTCTTTATGCCAGAGCCGTCTCCTTCCTCGTGTTTTGCTCCCAATCTGTTGGTGAGTGCGGTGATCTGCAAGTCTTTCTCTTCCACGGTACGTGTGAGCTTTGCGATCGTTTCGTTCATCTGGGCCAACTGCTCTTCAACTGAAATCACGCCGATGGTCATGACTTGTGCAACCAACATACGTGGCTTTCCTTCAGCAGCATGCTTAGGTGCCCTTAGCGAGGTTAGGTTGATGACAGGCTCACGTTTGTGATGTTCACCTTGCTCCCTTGACGGCACAAACTTTGTAGCGGCACGTTGAGGAGTGGTTGTGGCGCCAATGGATGCTCCGTTCGTGGCGGAAGTGCTCAAATTCCTTCCTTTGGCGGTTGCGAGAACGGTGACTTGCAAGTTTTGCTCTTCTGCTTTCTTTGTGAGCCTTGCAACTGTTTCCCTCATTTGAGCCAGCTTTTGTTCAATGGAGGAAGCTTCGATGGTTGTAAGAACGGCTTGGCCTTCCTTTGATGCCATTGCTTTTGGAGTGTGATTTGATTTTCTTGAATGGAGAAAGAGATGAGAGGTAGAGATTGTCCCACTGGGCGTGCCAAATTTGTAAACACGAAAATTTCCTGAAACGAAACGCGACAAGAACCAACGTGTACAAAGTGATATTTGTATTTGATGATTTTGGGTTACAATCTCTTTGAAAATTTGCCTCTGATTCTATCTCCGTAAGAACTTGATTTGGTGGTTTGATTGTTGATCCAAAGGGCCGTCGGGGCTTGATCTTTGGGATGAACAGTGGATGATTTCCTCAAGGGCCGTCGGGGCTTGATCTTGAAGGTTGAGGATGAATGGATCTTCGAAGGGCTTTTGGGCTTTTGGGCTTGATCTTCGAGGAATTATGAACGATGAACTGTTCTTCAAGGGCTTTTTGAGGCTTGATCTTGAAAGTGGATGAACGGATCTTCGAAGGGCTTTTGGGCTTGATCTTCGAGGATGGATGAACGATGCTTCGAAGGGCTTTTGAGGCTTGATCTTCGAGGTGGATGAACGGATCTTCAAGGGCTTTTGAGGCTTGATCTTGAAAGTGGATGAACGGATCTTCGAAGGGCTTTTGGGCTTGATCTTCGAGGATGGATGAACGCTTGCTTCAAGGGCTTTGGGGCTTGTGCTTTGATGAAGAACGTACAGAACTTCGAGGAGCCTTGGGGCTTGATCTTTGATGAAGAACGGACAGAACTTCGAGGAGCCTTGGGGCTTTGAACTTTGATGAAGAGCGGACAGAACTTCGAGGGAGCCTTGGGGCTTGATCTTTGATGAAGAACGGACAGAACTTCGAGGAGCCTTGGGGCTTTGAACTTTGATGAAGAACGGACAGAACTTCGTTGATTCTTCGGGATTTGCTTGAGAGCGTTTGGAGTTTCAGAGCTTCAACGCTTTTGTGTAATGTGAATTTTTGTGTATTGAAATGAATGAAATGGCTTCCTATTTATAGAATTCCAAAACTTGATTTTTTGGGTTTTAATAATCAGATGAAATAAGTCACTTCTGCCAGGCGTTGACAAGTGTCCTGTTTGATGACTTTTCTGAATTATTTTGATTTTTCGTTGATTCACATGCTATGTATAAAATTTATGTGATACATGAGCGTTGAAATTTTAATTTTTGGTCAACATTTATTTCACGAAATTTCGATGTCTACACATTCTTCCTGTCGAATTCTTCAAATATCGAATTTCACCGACAATACAAAAACTTGATCATGACTGGAATGCAAAGCCCAAGCCGAAACTTAAAGCTCGGATACCACTTGTTGTACTTCTATGAGCAAGCAGAAGCGAATTCTAACAAAAGCACCAAGTATCAATGTCGTCGACAAAAGTGAAGAAATAAACAATCTCAAAATAAGAACACAAGATTTAATGTGGTTTGGCGTAAAAGCCTACATCCATGGGTGAACCATGGCAAGGAATTTTACTAAACAAATGGAGATTACAAAAGAGTGTTTAACTCTCACAACCTGAATCCCACAAATTACAAACCCTAAACCAAACGAATAACGAGATCGAACAAACGGGATGAGACTTTACCAAATAGCTCTCTAACTTACAAATTGTTATGCTCGTAAATTTGCTATTATATACATAATAGTTCTCCTTCTTTACACCTTTGTTCTACTCTTTTATATACGTTTTACATTCTATTTATGTTTTGTAGTTGTAAGAAGCAAAGAGTGGAAAAGGAGCTAAAAAGAAAGTATTGAGACTAAAAAGGTTTTGTAATTCCATGTCATTTGTCCAGCCTCTGTAGATTAGTCTAGTTCGTGGATTAAACTAAAAAGGTTTTCTACAAATGTGTATCAATGTGGCAGATTAAGGGAAAGTTAAAATTCCTATTTATTAGGAATTTTACCCCGTTAGAAGAAGCCAAAAAGACTGAAAGAAAATAAATAAGAACTAATAAAATGAAAAAGAAAGTTATTAGCCTTGTCAGTTACAAGTAAAAGGGATGTATATTCCTGGTCAGATGAGAAGCAGGGCAGCAGGAGGCTGCGAACAAGAAAAAAATATAGAAGGAAAAAGGTAGTAAATGGCAATAGAGAAGTAAGAATGAGGAGTGGCAGTCGTATCATCCCATCATCAGAGAGTTCTTTCTTCCTCTTTTTATTTCTTGTTAATGTTTTTGCTAGCAAACTTCATTATGAGTAAGTAAGTACTTTAGTTGGGACTTGGTTGAAGTCCTAATCATGTTGCCTTGAATATTTTATAAACTTTTGTTACAAGACAATTTGTTAATGCTTTAATGGTTAATTCCTATTTTAATTTCAAACTGATTGAGTTGTTTTATGACTGATCACCATAGAATAGCTTTGTAATTGAGTTCGTTACATACGTAAATTTGGATGATCGAGTCTTGTACTACGCCGAGTAACAAGAGAACTAGTTATGGTTCTTGGAATTAATTATCATGAATAACAAGAATAGATACCATATTCTAGGATCCGTGTGCTTGTCGACTTTCATTGTATTATGCTTTCTTGGTGTGCAACTTAGTAGATACCATGCTAAAATACTTCGAAAATGAAAAGAGTTAGTGTAGACACCCATGTCTAATTCATTGTTTCGGGAAATCAATAACTTAAAGAGTAAATACCATCCCTTTAGGTTGACAAACGTTAAACATCTAAATCTGTTTTGTGTCATTGTGTGTTTCGATTGCTTAGGCGAAAAAAGACTAGAGATGCAAACCAAAGTCCTAACCGTTCAAACATAGTTTTCAAAACCCTTATTGCCAATTAGTCTTCTTGGCCTACTTTCTTTATATTGTGTTTGTATATTTTTTTTAATTCAAGACATCTCAATCTATTTTGTTGAATCCTTTATGTGCATACTTGATAGCTTTTGTAAAAGAATTAATTTAAATTGTTAGAAATCATAACCTGGATGCATATTAGTGCAAACCTCGTGGGAATGATTTCATACTTGTTTCTATACAATGTCTTTGATCTTGTGCACTTGCGAGTTTAAAACATGTAATTAGTAGCTTAAAATTTAGGTTGCTAACTGCATAACACAAACTCACAAATTAATTCTTACTGACACGCCCGACACTCGAAGGTGACGAAGCCATATTACATGCATGAGAACAAAGAATATGAATAAAATAATAGAAATTTAAATATAATGAATATGCATTTAAGGAACGTGTTCAAAGCATACAGTTAATCTAGAACACTAAAAAGAATAATATAAAATTGAATGAACAAAAGGATGGGTCCTACACCAGGAGGACTCGAATATGCCGATGCGGGAATGCCTTGACACCGGGATTGTACGTCTTGAATCTAAGTCCTAAGGGGGCGCAAAACAAAACATGAGTGGACCAAGTTGATATATAAGTAATACTGAAATAGTTATTTATAACGTACTAACTCCCAAAGCTTAGGAAAATTCAAT
The DNA here is from genome assembly GCA_036320875.1 of Cotoneaster glaucophyllus. Lineage (NCBI taxonomy): Eukaryota > Viridiplantae > Streptophyta > Magnoliopsida > Rosales > Rosaceae > Cotoneaster > Cotoneaster glaucophyllus. Next base: position 24,671,517 of record CM070058.1, read on the forward strand.
AGTATAATATGTAATAGGTTTTCCGAAACCTAGCATGCCATAAAACCTTTCATAAAACATATATCATATAATGTGCTTAATAGTGGTATCGTATATCAATATCTTAAGGCCAAAGCCACCAACCTACGCCCGGCCAAAGCCAATATAAGTATCATCGCCCGTAGACAGAACAATGACCACTAGATAAGCACAAAAATCATTGAACATAATATATATATCTCATCATAGCTCAGTAGCTCAAACATCATATCTCAAAACATCTTCGTAGTATATAGTCATCCATCATATATACTACAGAGAACATGAAAATCGATAAAGTATGGTATTCCAAAATATTCTCAGTAAAGCATGATATCTCATAAAGTGTAACTCCAATTTACTCATAAACGTTCATAAAACGTAACCATTAAATCATGTTTTTCATGTATGCATTTCTAATAGTAAAATCATGCATTTTAGAAGGGGTCCACTCACAAATACTCTGTCGACGAACTTCCATGCAAACTAGCGAAGACGGAACGCCATAAATATTACCTAAGCACATAAAGGGTCCAATTAATAAAACTCTACCAAAATGATTGAATTTCAAAAAGTGGACGTCATAAATGGGTTCAGGACGTCGAAAAACATAAAGGGGGACGTCGGGTACCCCAACGCGCCGCCGTACGAGCCATCACATGGTGCCGCAGGGTGGTGGCTCTGACTGCCACGCGCCATTTTGGGTTACCGGAAAGTTCACTGAAAAAGTCGTTGGCGCCGCCTCACAATACCTCCAGTGGAGGCACGTGTGCTCTACCCACTGGTTAGGACAGGCAACCACTCGCTGGCTGGGTTTCTGGGATCCAACTTGATTTGGGCCACAAGGTTGGGCCTAGCAACTGGACCCGGGCCTGGTTCTCAGTTGGGCTTGGGTTTAGTTCTGGACTGGCCCAAGGGTTTTTGGGCTAGGTTTAACAGGTTTGGGTCGAGCAATGGGCCCGAAAGGTTCAATGGGCTTGGATTGGGTTAATAGGCCAATGGTTATTGGATTGGGCCCAGCAATTAGGCTAGGTCAGTTTTGGGTTGCAGATCATTGGCCCAACAATTGAGTTGGGCCAGGTTTCAGTCACGGTTCGCCGGATTCCACAAAGGAGAAAGTCGGAGCTAGCTTGTCCTCCAGAGCTCCGATCGAGCTTCATTCACAACTAGACTTCACCATTTAGGTGTCAAAATTAAATTAAGAGGATGGAGATTTGATTAATACCCTTTTAGCTCACAACTGTGGTCGGAAAACACCTGCAAGAGCTTTGGATCTGCAAAAAAATCTAGGAAGTTTTCCCCTAGTTGCTTCTGCACTGGGAACGGCGAGAACTCGCCTAAGAAAATTATTGAACAATAGTGGCGCCACTGCTCAGAGAGAGAGAATGAGATATGTCAGTTCCCAAGGCTTGGGTTTCATGACATAGGGTCATACGGTGGTGTGGTCATGCTCGCTGGAGCAACAACCTGTGATGGTGGTGGTGGCATGTGGTTCTGGGAGAATGAGAGTGAGTGAGAGAGGGGAAGTGACATAAAAAGGCAAAGGAAAGAGAGCTACGAGAGAGTGAGAGAGTGAAAAGAGAAGAGAGAGGTCTGAGAGTTATGCACGGGAGGGAGAAATGAGAAAGGAGAAAGGAAAGGGGAAGTGGGACCGGGGAACAAAATCAAAGGGGGCCCACATGGCACACCATTTAAGGCCCAAATAGTGACCCAAATAAAAAAATATCTAGCCCAAACAAGGAACAATTACCAAATGCCCTTTCACACTAAAATCCGTAAAAAATATCGAGACAGGTTGTTACACTTACCAAATTGCCAAATGAATGAACCATGAATTTGCCGCACACTTTGACTCCAAACGGTGACCTCCATCCAAAACCAAAAAAGAGTTAACTCTCTAAACTAATGGTGTTGGCACACAAAGTAAACTAACCCTAAGGTCCTGTTTATAGTGCATAGGAATTAGGTTACAATAAGAGAATCCAATTCCTAATTGGCAGTAAATCCAAATCCTAATCAAATAGGTAATTAACAAAATCTCTCCACCAAGAAATGAATCCAATCATGAAGTCAAATCCAAGCCCAAATAGGACACCAAACGAAATCTGTAAGACAAACCTAGTTTTTGCATCATCCTTATTTTAAGCCGCAAATCCCACCATCCTAAACGATTGTGCCAAAGCAAGTAAATTGCTCAAATCATCCGGCCAAGGGGGGCATTGGCTCCTAAATACGCTTCAGACCATATTCGTAGGAGTTGGTGCAAAGACATTTTACTCTATTTTCTTCAGTGGTTTCAATCATGATCATTATTCTCTCAAATATCTTTTAAAATCAACGACATTCTTCCAAAACATGGAAAATATAACACCCGTTTAATGGTAATTCAATACCATTCATACACTAAGGAGCAGTGCCAAGGTCCTTAATCAGGTTGGATAGACCTAAATTCATCGTTATATAGGTATGAAGTTAATGTGTGCAGTAGCACATTCATCCAAACAACTAACTTCACCACATTTATACCTAATCATGTGTTTAATAGAATTCAGTCACATGCATACAAGAATTATGATTAAATTAACTCATATTTAAGAACAATATCCATAACGTTATCCAAAACTAAAACAAGCACCAAAATTGAATCCGGGAGCATAGGAAATCGTTCACTAAGTAAACCAAAATTAACTGGGGATTTGGCCAACATGGCCCTTCCAAGCCAGAATTTTGCTCTTCCAAATGTGTTTCGGTGGAGCAAAATTTGTTTTACAGATTGACTACAAGAATAGTACTTCTCAACAACATTGGTAGGGCACAACCATAGGATTTGTTTTACAGATTCGACCTAATGTGGCCTGTACGGCTGATAAGTAACCTGTACGACATTGTCGAAGTTGCATATAATGTAATTATAGTCATGTCATAACTCTACCATTTCAAATAACACCGAAACTTACCTGTACGTCTGCAGCACCAACCATAGGATATGCAACCAATAAATACAAACTCTAATTTATAAACACTTAACATAATATTTCAAAGCATATAACCAATTATATGACATTTCTGGGAAAACAAAAGGCATATATACATATATATGTAAAATCAAAATGCCCACTCACTGATATGTAGAAGGGTCATAGCCCCCGAGCCTCGCTTGACCTCGCTCATCCTCTGGGTATATCTCCCCTATATGTGAAACAACTATATAAATATTATTTATAAGCACATAGCCAAAACTAGGTAATAACTTCTCATACATAGCTCAATTGGGGTGTTTGAATATACCAACGTGACCTACTCAACCCCACGAACATCCCCATATTTTTAGAAAAAAATTCTGACCTCACATGCGCGGCCACGAGCAAGCACGTGCCTGGCACAGGGGAAGGAATCCCTAACGGTGTTAGGGAATATTCCATTAAAATATAGAATATACCGTTACTTTTAACTGACGCCGTTAACTTCCATTAGGAATATTCCGTCAAAGTTGACGGAATATTCGCTGTCTTCTCCGATGGGTCACTTGATTCTGGCGCCGGTGACCTTTGCAATTGCCAGTTTCTGGGTAACTTTCTAACCCTAGTTTCTAACTCATTTTTCAACCATTTTTCATGTAATTTTCACTAAAATGAAGCTGGAGATGAGTAGAACAAAACCTTACCAATTTTAGACTCTAAAACCAACGGAAAACTCGCCAGGAAACCTCGACAACTTTGGCCAGTTCTGCAACCTTGAAAATACACCTAAACTTACTTTAAAGCTTACCAAAAATTGCTCTACAACACTGGAAAGATCAAATATATACATTCTTGAGCTTTAAAACTCCGTGAAAGATGCACGATCACGACGGAGCAACAGTGCTCTAGTCGGAGGTCCCTGATTCTCGTGATTTTGAAGGTCTCACGTCCAACCAAAGGTATGGTTATGATCTAGAGCTCACAAGGAACCTAACTGTAGTCTCTAAAGGTTTGATCCGTGAGTTGAAGGGAAGGTTTGAAGTTGTCCGTACAGTTTGTACGAAAGAGAAGAGTCGAGAGAGAGAGAGTGAAGGTTGAGGATGGTATATGCGTGTGTGTATGTGCACGTGTGTCCGGATTAGGCACAAGAAAATGCTAAGGCTCTAATTGGGCCACTAACTACTAACCTAACAAACCCTAACATGCAATTGGGTCCAAAAATATGGGAAAAACTATAATTGCACCAATTTTCTTAGCCCAAATATGCAAACACAACCCAACGCTCAAGGGTAAATACGTCAATTCACGTCATCGGGAATAAAATGTAACATACTTAGGGACGGGCTGTCACAACCTACCCCCCTTAAAAAAATTTCATCCCCAAAATTTCATATAATACAACATCATAATCAATAACCATAAAATAAACGTGGGTACATATCTCTCATATGATCCTCTGTCTCCCACGTGGCTTCCTCCATTGAGTGATTTCTCCACAGAACCTTTACCAAACGAATTGTTTTATTTCTCAGAACCTTATCTTTCCAATCTAAAATTGTCACCGGCTCCTCCCCATATGTCAAATCCGGATTAATTTCCAACGGTTAAGGAGGTATCACATGTGATGGATCTGAGGCGTAGTGACGAAGCATCGGGACATGGAACACATCGTGCACCTTAGACAACTCTGAAGGCAACTCAAGCCTGTAAGCCACTTCACCAACTCGTTAGGTGACTTGATATGGTCCGATGTATCTAGGGCTCAGCTTACCCTTTTTCCTGAACCTTACTACACCTTTTCATGGTGATAGCTTCAAAAATACCCAATCACCAACATTATACACTCTGTCAGTGGCATGCCTATCTGCTAGGCTCTTTGTCGATCCTGGGCCGCTTTCAGGTTAGATTTAATTACCTGAAGATTTTGAGTAGTCTCCTCCACAATCTCAGAGCCCACTAATGCTCTTTCACCGACCTTTGACCAACATAAAGGTGTGCGGCAAGATTTACCATAGAGTGCCTAAAAGGTGACATACCAATACTCGAATGGTAACTATTATTATAGGCGAATTCCATCAAATCCAAACGCTTATGCCAAGCATCGCCAAACTGCAACACTTAAGCTCTTAGCATATCCTCTAATGTCTGAATAGTTCTCTCAGATTGACCATCTGTCTGCGGATGATACGCTGTACTATAAAGTAGTCTCGAACCAAGAGCTTCATGAGTAAAATTGGGATCCCAATCAGAGATAATACTCACTGGAACTCCATGGTACTTTACAACCTTGGATATGAATAATTCAGCTAATCGGCTTAGGGAAAATTTTTCTCGCACTGGAATAAAGTGCGCTGACTTAGTAAGCCGATCTACTATTACCCAAATGTCATCATGAGCATTCTGCGTACGTGGAAGCTTGTACACAAAATCCATAGTAATATTTTCCCACTTCCACTGAGGAATGGGAAGTGGTTGCATCAATCCAAATGGCTTTTTCCTTTCCGCTTTGACTTGCTGGCAAATTGCACATCTACTTACATACTCTGCAATTTCCCTTTTCATGCATGGCCAATAATAAAATGGCCTAATGGTATGATACATTTTAGTACCCCCTGGATGCATTGCATAAGCCGATACGTGCGCCTCGTCCAGAATTTCTTTCTTTAACTCAACATTATTCGGCACGTACATTCAACTTTCTTGCATAAGCATACCATCAGACTCTCGAACTCTAAGGTCTTTCTTTTTCCCTTTATTTCTGGCTTGAATTAACTCTTGAATTTCCTCATCATTAATCTGAGCATCAAGTATACGATCAATTAAAATCGGTCTAACCTGGAAACTGGCAAGTAGAGATCCCTCTTTTTCTTCCATCCCTAACTTCACTCCAGTAGACCTCAAGTCAACAAGAAGAGGAATATGACAAGCGTATAAAGCATTGACTCTTCCTTGAGCTTTTCTACTAAGTGCATCTGCAACCACATTTGCACTACCAGGGTGATACTCAATCGTGCAATCATAATCACTCAACAATTCTATCCATCTTCGTTGTCGAAGGTTAAGATCTTTCTGGATGAAAATATACTGAAGGCTTTTGTGATCTGTAAAAATCTTACATTTTTCACCATAAAGATAATGCCTCCAAATCTTCAAAGCAAAAATAATAGCAGCTAACTCAAGATCATGAGTAGGGTAATTCATCTCATGAGGCTTTAACTGTCGTGAAGCATAAACAATCACCCTACCATGCGGCATCAATACGCAACCCAGACCATTCAAGGAAGCATCACTATAAATCTCGAAATTACCACTATCATCTGGAAGTGCCAAAACAGGTGCATGAGTGAGACAATACTTAAGCTGCTGAACACTTTGCTCACAATTTTCGTCCCACTCAAATTTCACATTCTTCCTCGTCAATCTCGTCAGTGGTAATGCTATAACTGAAAAGTCTTTAACAAACCGTCTATAATACCCTGCTAAGCCAAGAAAGCTTCGTACCTCAGTGACAGTTCGTGGTTGCTCCCAATTCTCCACGGCTGCTATCTTCTGAGGGTCCACCTGAATACCTTGGGCTGATATAACATGTCCCAAGAATGCCACTTGATCTAACCAAAGCTGGCATTTGCTAAACTTAGCATAAAGTGGTGTTCCCTCAATTTCTTCAACACCAAAGTAAGGTGTTGCACATGCTCTGCTTTAGATTTAGAGTATACCATAATATCATCAATAAGGACAATGACAAACCGATCTAGATATGGCTGGAATACCTTGTTCATTAAGCCCATAAAAGCTGCAGGTCTGTTAGTTAACCCGAATGGCATAACAAGAAACTCATAATGGCCATATCGAGTCCTAAACGTCGTCTTAGGGACATCCTCACTTTTAATCTTCAACTGATGGTAACCATACCTCAAATCAATCTTAGAAAATACACAGACACCTCAAAGTTGATCAAATAAGTCATCTATGCGCGGCAACGGATAACAGTTTTTAATCATCACCCGATTTAACTGCCTATAATCAATGCATAATCTCAAGGTCCCGTCATTCTTCCATACAAATAAAATTGGAGCTCCCCAAGGTGAAATACTAGGCTGAATAAAACCCTTATCAACTAATTCCTGCAATTGGGTTTTTAATTCCCTTAATTCAGCAGGAGCCATTCGATAAGGAGTTGAAGATATAGGATCAGTACCTGGAAGTAAATCAATGGTGAACTCCACATCTCTGTCTGGCGGTAGTCCAGGTAAATCATCAGGGAAAACATCAGGAAAATGTCTGACCACTCGTACTTCCTCCACACTACTAGGAGCATTATCATTCAATACCACATGAGCTAAATATCCCTGGCACCCTTTACTTAACAACCTTTTTGCCCTCACGGCAGAAATAACACCATGCCTCACTCCACTACTCTCGCCCACAAATGTAACTTCAGGTAACCCTGGGCGATGGAATGTAACCATCTTCTCATAACAATGTATATTAGCATGATTATAATGCAACCAATTCGCACCCAAGATGACATCAAAATCCATAATATCTAACGAAACGAGATTAGCTGGCATAACTACATCCTCTACCAACACGGGACAACCCGGATATGCACAGCTAACAGAACATCTTTCCTCTCTAGGCATAGAAAACTCTAACTCATACCCAAGAGGTGTAGAATGAGGTTGAGTCAATTGAGCAAAAGTATGAGAAATAACAAAATGGGTAGCTCCACAATCAATTAAAACTCTAGCAAAGTGACCAAGAATATTTAACGTACCCATGATCAAGTCAGGATGGTTCTGAGCATCCTGCAAAGTGATATGATGAATACGTCCCTGAGCCTGTTGCCTTCCGCTACGACCTCTACCAGCTTGATTCCCACATCCCTGAGCACCACGAATAGGCTGGGTAGGCTGCCTCGACGATCCAGCACTACTAGAAGCAACTTCCAAATTCTGGGACCGTCCTCCAGTATTCCATTGTGATCCCCCAACTGAAAATGGCTGATACGGTGTGTAAACCCCTGAATACTGGGTATAACCACCATGCTGATACGGATCATGTGGGTACTGATAATGTTCTCTAGTATAAGGAGCTATATCACCCTGATAGTGATACGCACCCCCACAACATGCCTGAGTATAACCACTAGGTCCTAGAACCTGCTGAAGCGGAATTGGAGGCGATAAGAAAGGTGGCTGAGACCTCTGCTGATTTTGAGGACACTGAACAGCTCTATGTCCCATCTGGCCACATGTAAAGCATGTACTGCTACTTCGCCTACACTCCCCAAAATGCCGATTATTGCATCTACAGCATAAGGGAGCAACTGCACTACCATAATCTCTTTGCCTCTGAAAATGAGGACCTCCAGAAAATCTTCCACCTCTTCTCTGCCCAGTAGCACTAAAACCCCCACTGGAAGAGCTAGAACTGGTACCACTCCTTTTGAAATTATGGGTCTTACGAGGCCCCTGTGATAACTGTCCCTTATCTTTATTATTCTTCCTCTTATTATCATCTTTTTCCTCATCCTCCTCACTATTACTAGGCATATTCTCTTAATCTTCAACTCGTAGCAGAATCTCATAAAACTCCTGGTAAGAAACACAAAGAGTCGTAGTCGTCATAGCCATTTCTTTCGAGTACCCAATCTTAGCAGCAATATCTGGACAATAGCGAGACAAATTAGTAAACCTCCTATAATACTCATTTGTCGACATCTTTCCTTGCTTCAAATGAGTGAATTCCTGTTTCTTTCGATCTATGTACTCCGGAAGAATGAATCTTTTCTGAAACAGCTGCTTGAAAACTTCCCAATTAGTAGCTTCCTCAGGTGACAACTGATAGGACTCCTGCCTCCACCAAGATGCAAACTCCTCAACTAAAAACCAGGTGCTAGTCTCAACCCACCTATCTTCAGGGAGATTTCCCTGTCTCTGCATCAACTTGAAAGTTTTCTCGAGATGGTTGAGCCACCACTCAGCTCCCTCATGTCCTTCATTACCCACAAAATTATTCAGCTTCAGATTATAAACAGTCTCCAGAGAAGTCCTCTGAGGAGGGCGAAACGAAGCCTGAATAGCATTAGCAATACTTCCCCTAACTGAGCTATATCGGGGAAACTAGACTCAGCTGGAGTACGTGGCTCTCTACGAGGCGGCATAGTTCTGACAGAAGACACCAAAATAATTAGAACACTCACAAATTATGCAGGACTGCCAAACCTAGGCTCTGATACCAAACTGACACACCCCGACCTAAATCAAGGCGTGTTGGTCGTCACGTGAGGATGACGTAGCCATGTGCACAGTGCGGAAGAGATAAAAACATGTTAATGCGAGTAATTAAAAAAAACAAAGTACTAATTTAGTCTAGACAACACTATAGTGCAAGTGACGAGGCTTAAGTGTGACAACCTACAATCAGAGCATAAGTAGCCTAAGTGCAGTCCATCATGACAAGTACTAATTATACAATACCAGAAAGATGGTCCCACACAAACTACAGACTGTCAGAACTACCATCCCGTCCTCGTAAGCCACCAGCAAACACTCCTACCTAGAACCTGGAGGGGCACAAAACAGAAAGTGTGAGTGGGCAAAAATAAAGCTTTTAAAAAACATTACATTTTCTCAAAAGTTCTAACCCCTTGCTGAAAAACCTGGATAATTTCCCATAAAATAGAATACATAACCATATATGTATACCAAAACTCATTTCCACTATCTATAGTCTCAAAATGTATGCCATGCAAGATTTGATATGAATAATTGAATCAACCAGATGTAACAAGAACAAAGAGTAATAATATATCAGCCATATCCACTTATAGTGGCCTGTACGGCTGAATCTATAGTTCATCAAGTGTACTTAGCCGGATCCACCTAACGTGGCCTGTACGGCTGAAAGCTCATTAATTATGCTCAGCCGGATCCACCCAAAGTGGCCTATACGGTTGAACTCTAACTCATCAAATATATTTAGCCAGATCCACCTAATGTGGCATGTACGGCTGATAAGCAACCTGTACGACATTGTCGGAGTTGCATATAACGTAACTATAGTCATGTCATAACTCTACCATTTCAAATAACACCGAAACTTACCTGAACTTACCTGTACGTCCGCAGCACCAACCATAGGATATATAACCAATAAATACAAACTCTAATTTATAAACACTTAACATAATATTTCAAAGCATATAACCAATTATATGACATTTATGGGAAAACATAAGGCATATACACATATATATAAAATCAAAATGCCCACTCACTGATATGTAGAAGGGTCGTAGCCCCCGAGCCTCGCTTGACCGCACTCGTCCTCTGGGTATGTCTCCCCTATATGCGAAACAACTATATAAACATTATTTATAAGCACATAACCAAAACTAGGTAATAACTTCTCATACATAGGTCAATTGGGGTGTTTGAATATACCAACGTGACCTACTCAACCCCACGAACATCCTCATGAAAAATTTTCTGACCTCACACGCGCCTTCACGCGCCGGCCAAGGCACGGCCACACGAGCGGCCACGCGCAGGCACCTGCTTGGCACAGGGGACGGAATCCCTAACGGCGTTAGGGAATATTCCGTTAAAATATAGAGTATACCGTTACTTTTAACTGACATCGTTAACTTCCGTTAGGAATATTCCGTCAAAGTTGACAGAATATTCGCTGTCTTCTCCGATGGGTCACCGGATTCCGGCGCCGGTGACCTCTGCAATTGCCGGTTTCTGAGTAACTTTCTAACCCTAGTTTCTAACTCATTTTTCAACTATTTTTCATGTAATTTTCACTAAAATGAAGCTGGAGATGAGTAGAACAAAACCTTACCAATTTTAGACTCTAAAACCAATGGAAAACTCACCGGGAAACCTCGACAACTTCGGCCAGTTCTACAACCTTGAAAATACACCTAAACTTACGTTAAAGCTTACCAAAAATTGCTCTAAAACACTGGAAAGATCGAATATATACCTTCTTGAGCTTTAAAACTCCGTGAAAGAAGCACGATCACGATGGAGCAACAGTGCTCCCGTCGGAGGTCCCTGATTCTCGTGATTTTTAAGGTCTCACGTCCAACCAAAGGTATGGTTGGGATCTAGAGCTCACAAGAAACCTAACTGTAGTCTCTAAAGGTTCGATCCGTGAGTTAAAGGGAAGGTTTGAAGTTGTCCATACAGTTTGTACGGAAGAGAAGAGTCGAGAGAGAGAGAGAGAGAGAGAGAGAGAGTAAAGGTTGAGGATGGTATCTGCGTGTGTGTCTGTGCACGTGTGTCCGGATTGGGCACAAGAAAATGCTAAGGCTCTAATTGGGCCACTAAGTACTAACCTAACAAACCCTAAAACCCTAACATGCAATTGGGTCCAAAAATGTGGGGAAAACTATAAATTGCACTAATTTTCTTAGCCCAAATATGCAAACACAACCCAACGCTCAAGGGTAAATACGTCAATTCACGTCATCGGGAATAAAATGTAGGGTTTATATCATAAATGGTCCCTGAAATTGACCCCATCAATCAAGATGGTCCCTAAAATTGAAAATCGATCAATGTAGTCCCTGAATTTTAACCCCGCGAATCAATGTAGTCCTTCTGTTAGTGTTCCGTCCAAATTAACTTTAAAAAAGGTTAGAGAACCAATTTTTCATGGTAAAATGACAAAAAATAACTCTTTTACTTATAATTTTACTTGATTTTCTTTTTAAAGAAAGAATGGAGCTAATCTAGTTAGAATTCGTTTTTTACTTGATATTAAAAAAAATTAAAATTTCCCACTTTTTTTATTTTTATTTTAGTTTTAGCACCAAATCCATGAAAAAATGGAGAGAAAAGTGAAGATGGAAAAAGGAAAAGAGAGGTAGTAAGTAAAATTATAAGTAACGGAGTTATTTTTGGTCATTTTACCATGAAAAATTGGTTCTCTAACATTTTTTAAAGTTAATTTGGACGGAACACTAACAGAAGGACTACATTGATTCACGAGGTTAAAATTCAAGGGACTACATTGATCGATTTTCAATTTCAGGGACCATCATGATTGATGGGGTCAATTTCAGGGACCATTTGTGATATAAACCCTAAAATGTAATATACTTAGGAACGGGCTGTCACATGGGCTTAGCCTCACAATGGGTTAGCAATAATATGATTAAATCAATTGTTTATTAAATATTATTTTTTCTATTCTTATTGTTAATTCAATAGAGGCGATTTTATTATATGAATTCAGCTGGTTTGATTGGTTTATGAGGGGTTTCTTCTAGCATGATCTAAGATTATTCATTTACTTCAAATATTTAACTTTTCTTTTGTCAATTTACGCATATAAGTACATTTAAAATGTGTATGGCGTGCGTGCATGAAGACTTGTTAGAACGAAGTAGGAATACCACATTTTTTTTGCTGAAAATAGACTACACACGTGTAAATGATTTATAATCTTGCTACCTGACATAAACCAAAACCAATGGTTTGGTTAACTCACATGTTGGAAAACTCTTAATTTCTAGTGAACGTCATAATTCACCATGAGAAGTAAACCTTTCCCATTTATCATATAGCCAAGTGTTTATTTTGTAATGTAGGCGCGTAATATACCAAATTACATGGGGGCTTCTTTCTAAATTATTCCTCATTTACTTTTGACCTTAAATCCATTATCCATACACATTCTCTGCGGCTCATCAACAAATAATCCATCACCTCTCTGCAATCCAATGATCTCACAAAACCCTAGTCCACTATATTTTACAAGGGATACCAAATCCTATCATAGTCAATGAATTTATGTTGAATATAAGTCTCACATCGAATAAATGAGAAAAGTTCCATATATAAAGTGTATAGTTTCATTTTTAATAACACTGGAACCTTTTGTGATAAAACTCAACACCTGACAATTAAGTGATTAAGTTACGACAATATTAATATGGTTATGAATAAATCTATGACCCGTCTCTTTAAATATCTAACGTATTAGACAGCAACTCTTAAGGCAAAATTAGTAAGTAAAAAGAATGGGACTAAAGAGAATCCGCGTTTCAGGTTGGAAAGCTAGCTGTGTACACAATGGAAAATAAAATATATTTTTTTCCCAAAAGGCATCATATTTTATTAAATACAAATTGAGACACTTATATCCTCCCTAAAACAAGGACCAAGGCAATACCAAGAATAAGTGCCACCATCCTTAAAAATAAAAGACATTACGGAGTGTGCTGCTCGGTTACTTTCTTTTAGGGCGGTTAAAATTGAATATCTTATGCTTTTTATTTAGGCTTTTTAGCTAAAATTGTCTATAAGATTTGCATAACACATCACTTTAGTTCTTGAGATTTGAAATCAATAGAAGTGGTCCCTCAGATTGTCCACTATCAATCATTTTAGTCTTTCCGTGCAAAATTATGTTAAATAAGGATCAAAATGACAAATATACCCTCAATTTAATAAATAATAGGCCAAAATGATTTGACAAAAGGTAAGGGTATTGTGGTCATTTTATTCTTATTTAATGGAGATTTTTCATAGAATGACCAAAATGATTGATGGTGGACAAACTCAGTGACCAATTCTATTGATTTCAAATCTCAATGATCAAAGTGAGGAATTATGCAAATTTCTAAGATCATTTTGGCTAAAAAGCTTTTTATTTATAAAACTATATATATATATATATATATGTGTGTGTGTGTGTGTGTGTGTGTGTGTGTGTGTGTGTATGTATATATATTTGTTAAACTTTTATATTTTGTATTAACTTTGAGACAAATAACATAAATGTCTTTGGCTGCGAATACATTAGATGAAGAACGTGCAAACGGCAAAATTTTATATGATTCTAATCAGGTAAAGGAGCTGTAACGCAACTGCACAAATACAAGGTTTCTTTTTGTCCTTTCAATACAAACCATACATCTCCGGATCCTCTTTATGAGGATTGTGAAAATTCTTAAATCGTGTTCATTCATCATATATTGTGCGGTCAGTTTTCATCAGGTACTATTTATATTTAATTTAAAATAAAAATATTTAAAATGATTTCTAGCCGCGCATTGTACGATAAACGGACACGATTTGAGGATCCGGAGAGGATCCTCTTTCCATTTATACTAATCAAAGAGTGGAGATGTGCTAAGTCAACTAACCATAATATTTTAATTCTAATTCGTCCTCAACCTAAGTCGTATCTGACACTTTTTCATTTACAAATGAAGAAAAATATGTTTAAACTGTAATACTAAATGACGCACTTAAAAATTGATACATACAATTTTTAAATATAAATGCACCTCTCTAAAGTTCGAATTATATTCAACAAGATAAGATACAATTCATATGTCACTTAGTACTATGGTCTAGTGATATTCCTCTTCACTTGTAAGTGAGAGGTTTTAGGTTCGATTCTTGCCAAATGCAAATTTGAACCATATTATTGTTAATTCATTGTGAGACTAAGCTCAACTCTGTCATTCTTAATGTAAATAATATCGTTTGTTAAAAAAAAATATATATTATGCAATCCATATTATCAACTAGTAATGTGAGGTGGTGGTCAACGCGACGAAGGGTCGAAAGTCAAAGACTTGAAACCTGTCGGTGTCTTTTTCTTGTTGTTTGTAATCGTATGGCCGGGTCAGCATTGTTCCACATTACTAATTTTCAGTAATATTTCCTTAATCCAGTACAAAGAAACTTAATAAATTGACCATATAAGTATATTGATGGAGATTTACTAATAGACCACTTCTCTTATTTTTTTAATGTTTTGTTGTACTTTGAACATCAGAAAATGAGCTTCCAAAAACGATAAATTTAGATTAATAAGGCCAAATTGAACTGATGTTTTTTGTGATTAAAAAAAAAATTGAATTTAAACCCTTGTTGTATAGTCCATTTACAAATTTAGTCCAAAAGTAATTTTTTAATTAAATGTCTGTTAAATGTATGGGCAAAATCAAGGTTCTAAAAGACGCTAGGCGCCTAGGCGGATTTAAGTAAATCTGTTATATTTTGTATAAATAAGTATCGGTTTATACTTAAAATATATATAATTACATCATAAATTACAAAATAGAATGTCATATATATTATGAAGTATTGAAACATAATGAAAACATGAGGACATAAGTATATAATGTGTGTTCATTTAAGTATTCAACAAGTCTCTTACAATTTATTAAAAAAAAAATGCAAAATGAAAGTTATTTATTTTCTGTCTAAGTGAGTCGCAACCTAGGCAGATGTCTAGGCGGGTCTGGGTAGGCTAGAAGGGTGCCTAGGCGGTCTAGGCGGGCACCTCAGCAGGTCTAGGCACCCTTTCTAAATTTTCAAATGCCTAGGCATTAATCGGGGCGATGTCCAACCGCCTAGGCGGGACCTAGGCGGAAATTTTTAGAACAGTGGGCAAAATTGTAGTCTGACGTGGGCTTGTGAAAAGCAATATTTTAGTAGCAATACTCCAATGAATTCACCCAACATTTTTATTGTGGGGGATTTTATTTTTATTTGTTGATTATACTGAAATTTAGAAGAAGAAAAAAAAATTTAGCTTTGAGGGGGAGGAGCTTTCTAACTGTCCTAAACACAGAAAGCTCATTCTCATCTTCCCATTCCTGTCATTCTCATCTCCCCTTCCCTTCCTTCACCAATCCCCATTCCCCACCCACCTTTTCTTT
Source organism: Cotoneaster glaucophyllus (assembly GCA_036320875.1). NCBI lineage: Eukaryota > Viridiplantae > Streptophyta > Magnoliopsida > Rosales > Rosaceae > Cotoneaster > Cotoneaster glaucophyllus. The sequence continues at coordinate 24,687,192 of CM070058.1, forward strand.
CTTTATTAATTTTAAAAGGCCAAATCAAATAAACAGTCTATATGGTGATAAGAGATTCAGAAGATAGCATTTGCGGTAAAATAATTCGGATTTAAACACTGTGGTAAAATCTATCAGGAAATTTAGCCCAAAAATGATTTTTCGTTAAATGTCCATTAAATGCATGGGTAAAATTGTAATTTGACGTGGTGTTGTGAAAAGCGAAATACTCATATGTCAATCCACGTAGGATTGACATATCAATTGAAGTTTCTTTCTACCTTCAATTTGATTTTATGGCATTCTACTTAGGATTTGACACACCATTGGAGATAGTTTAAGGTGCAATTTTTCCTTGTCATGGGCCTATTTGGGCATTTTGTTATAAGTTGTTATGCACAACTTACACCAAAAGCCCAATGAGCCTAGAAACTCAAAACTAACTTTAAGGCCCATTTTCAGCATCATATGCTCTTGTAATTTTTTGAATAACATAATTAGTGTTAATTAACATCTTTAACTAAGCTAAGGATCTAATTAACCCAAATTAATTAACTTACCATCTACGTTGATTTTTTCAAACTTAAGCTTATGAGCGTGTGATCCATTAGGTTGTAATTTAGTGAGATTTTAAGCAATTAGAACTCTTGACTAATCGATGATAAATTTAAAATCATTTCAAATTCTCCATTCCATGAGAACTTGTTATGGTTAATTTTCACGGCTCCCACAAACTAAGAGTGACTCCTTGTAGTATATCATTGTTATCTAAGCTAGGAAGAATGGTAGAGAACATATTCAGTTAGAACAGCAATGCAATACAATCTCTCACTAATTCATTATGCTTAATCTCATTACTAGTGCACTAAATCGTGTTGATCCCTTAATGTGAATTCTCAAGTACATATGATTCACATGAATATGATCGAAACTCTTAATCATATTCAAACAATTTGAACGACAATTCCTAAATAATATCTTAGAGCACGTCGCCCTCTTTACAAAAGGTATAAATTCCTTGTACACTCTCATTCCTTGTTGGCTGAGCTTTTACACGGGCGTGTCTGGCTCTTTTTCCTTCACTGCAGTTTCTCATGTGGTCTTACTCGAGCACGGTTTTTCTCTAAGCCACTTGTAGACCCAGCAGTTTTTGACACGACACGAAAATAACGGGTTTCGGGTCAATACGATAACTTATCGGGTCATTACCGGTGACCCGTTAAGAACCTGTTAATAACAGGTTCTTAATGCGTGCAGGTTCTTAACGGGTATATACGCGGGTAACACGTGGGTAACCCGTTTCGACCCGTTAAGAAAAAAAAATTATTTTGATAATTTTAAAGTTTAATTACTAAAAGATTTATTATAAAATACAATAGCCATATTAATATATACAATATATTCTATATTAAATATATAGTTTTGTATTATTATTCTATATAAGTTAAAAACAAAAAAAGTTTTAATCATTATTTATTTTTATTATGAGAGTTCTTTATTATCATTACTAGGATAAATTTTACTTAACATGTTGTTGTCCAAAATTAAAATAAACTAGTATAATATTTGTATAGGCAAGAACTAAGAAGACAGACATACAAGTATGAAAAATGTGAAAGAATATATAAACACTACTGATTCATCATTATTCCTCCACGAGTAGATAATGGTTACATTTACATTATCGTTTAGATTTTTAAAATCCTCCAAACCTTCATGAACAATGTTATTTATTTGAGGGCAAACTCAATCAATTTAATAATAATTATTGTAGAAGTGTAAAAAATATAAGAAAAATATATCATCACTCATAGTGACAAGCTTTACAACTTTCATGAATGGGTCAACTTCGAAATCCAACACTATAATCCATAAACCTTAAATTTATATTTAACCGTCGATTGTCATTGACGCTTTATTCTTCTTACTGAATTTCATTTTTTAAATTTTCTTTTTTGAAAACATGATCATCTGGTGGATGTAAGAAGATGAATGGTTCAGATCTTTGATATCACGTTTCGATATTTACGATTAACTGAAATATGAGTCGATATCATATAGTTTGTAGAAACTTTATAAACATCAAGCAATATTTTCACTAACCATAAAACTCTGAATATAATATCAATGATCCAAACCATTCATCTTTCTGCATCCTCTAATAGATCATGTTTTCAAAAAAAAAAAATCTGAAAAAAAAAAAAAACAAATTTGATGAGAACAATGAAGTGTAAATGTAAACAACAATCAACGGTTAAATTTTGATCTATGATTTATATGATTATAGTGGCAAATTTTGAAGCTGAACTCTTTATGAAAGTTGTAAAGCTTGTCATTACGAGCGTTTATATATTTTTTTTCTATATTTTTTTAACACTTATACATTAATTAAAAAACTATTAAAGTTTAGGTAAGCGAAAATATACTTAAAAGAAAAATGCGTTTTTATGTTTTGGATGTGATAATATAGTATGTATATACTTATTTAGTATTATGTTTTTCATTTGATTATTTATTGGTTTAAAATATATTTTCCTTAACGGGTAACAGGTTGGGTCATATTACCTGTTAATATTATCAGGTCGATTTCGAGTCTGGTCATTTTACCCCTTTATTTTAACGGGTGTTACACGACACGACCCGTTAAGATATCGGGTATGACACGAACATGAAAAACACGACACGAATGCCAGTTCTAGCCACTCGTTTATACGTTTATATACTCTTGTCCAAAATTTCTACATATTTCGTGATGATAATGTGCTGTAAAACAAGCACAATACGAGTGCCTGCGACTCCGAGGTGGGTTTTAATATGAGAATAGGAATAATACCTTTCATAACATTCAATTCTATGGAGCAAAACTCAAAGATTGTTGCTACCCAACACAATACAAAGGAAAAGTGCAGCATGCAGAAATAAAAGGAAGGGAAACCATACGTACTGCAACTACCTTCCATATTTACAAGACCATTTTTGTGCTCCACTGCAATCGTCTAACATTACGAAGTCACCACATGTTATGAGCCGATCCTGGAGTTTACGAGCATTTTGTAAAACTATATATATAACAAAAGGATGAAACTCCTCGAAAAGCCACGACACAATCTAATTATCAGAATTATTCGCTTCGTAATATTTTCATTTATTAGAAAAGCTAACACAATGCTTCTACAAACAACGTGGGAAAATGAAGCAAACATGCACCTCTTTTATCCAAATTTGAAGAAAAACTTTCAAGGATCCCTTGTTTAAGCTCATCAGGCCTATTTTGCGCACTTTGACGCGTCACCAAACACCTCGGTGTAACAGATTGGGCAAGCCTGATAAAAGAAATAGTGTCAGCTAAATTGAGTTACTGCTAAAACAAATCCAATAGATTCTAAAAACCAATATATTCATCTTAAGAAAGAAAAAATTGTTTGCCTTGTTGATGCTAAGCCATCTGGCCCCACAACCAGCATGATAGAGGTGTTTGCACGGTAGAGCAATCCGCCGGTCCCCTCGTTTATATTCCATCTGGCAAATCACACATCTACGTGCAACAAGGGACTACAAGTTAATGACTGCAAAAAGTATACACAGAAAGCTGCTTATTGGAGATATGGATATTACAATATAAAACTCTTGTTTCAGAGGAGCTACAAGTCCACACCAAATTAAATTATTTTCTGGTGCAACTAAAGTGCATAAGGGATGAAAGGCCTGTCGGCAGTAAGCACAGAAAGATCCCGAGCACTTTTAATAGGGAATGGGAATTAAATTGAAAAGTATACTCACCAGTATGCATATTCACCGATTTGAAACCATTAAATTTACCAGATTCAATCCTATGATTCTTATCCAATATTGCTTCTCTGTATATTTTCCGAAGAAAACCACAAGTTTCTTAAGACCCAAGTAGGTCACTGAAGTATGCAGCTGAAGATCAAGTCCTTACTTTTGCGCTCCACAGCGCCAATATATGAAAAATCTAAAGTCATTTCCACTTTAATTCAATATCCTAACGTCAAAATGATCCCAACATTTTATAGCCTTGTGCAGAAAGAACCATTCGAGACTCATATTAATCATACAACCTATGATACCTACCTTCACTCCCCAAGAAATCAGCGTTCTATATCTTCTCTACAGACCACCATACTAATGAAAACAGCAAAAACAAGTTCCTTTTCTATTCTTGAGATTTGAGGAAGGGAAAAAGTTGTTCTTGCAAAAACTAGTAGATGTTTAACTTCCCATTTCTATATTTAACCAAGAGAGATTCCATTAAACAGGAATTCAGAGAGAGAGAGAGAGAGAGAGAGTAATCACATTTTTTCAAAAGAACAATAAATAAGGGCAATCTATACCTCTCGTCTCGTGATTTCTTTAGAGAGAGAGTAATCACATTTTTTCAAAAGAACAATAAATAAAGGCAATCTATACCTCTCATCTCGTGATTTCTTTCTCGAGAAAAAGCTGCATTTGTACTTTGAGATTGGAAGCAAGGAGATCTGATCTTGGGAGAGACCTCGACTTTGAGTTCCAACTGCCTCACCTAACTCAAGTAATTCCTGAACGTAAAGAACATTGTCAGTAACATTTATTCCAAATAAAAGGTTTTTAGTAAGTAGCAGATGTTCCCATACAACACAAGACATTACAGGGATACAACTATAAAACTACCCTCACAACTCGAGAACCTTGTTCTGCTTTAGAGATTCACTCACTAACGATTATACAGTTAGGTCCCCACCATGAAGACAGTTCTACCAGATCCAACATCACATCCACAAGTGAAAGCTGATGACACTAACCAGGAATATGACATGCTCAACAAACTTCTATTCCAGTGGGCTCAAATAATTGAACAATCCAACTTAAAAGAATTGAATTCAAAATCAGTCTATACACGTGAGTGCTTTAAAAGTAAATTCCACCAGAGTTTGACACGAGTTTGTGTGAGAAGGGGAACACTTACAAAATAATATGAAGCCAGTCATCCTATAATTACAACAATGCACTTAAATCAACGACAACAAAATTCGAATTCTACAATATGTGCAGTGCCACAAAGAAATTTGTACAGTTGAGAGATAGAAAAGCAAAGAATCAGAGACTAAGAAATTTGCAAGAATCTCCTCATTAAGAACAGAAATTACAGAAGGAGTCGTGCAATGATTGTTTAGCACACAAGCACTCCTCCAAACAATGAAGTAAATAAGTACCATCAAGAAAACGTACAGAAAAACACAATTTAAATTTCCAAGGCGGGTGGTAGATGGAATTTATTCCAGTATAAACCATGGCTAGTGTATCCATTTGTTACTATAAAATCTGAACAATACATAATCCAGATAAATGTTAAACAGCAAATCAACAGATAAGACATATTACTTGAAATTATAATATAATTGTATTATCCAAATTCTCAGGAGGACAAAGTGCAGTTAGCTCTAACCTCGTAACTCATGCTGTCAGGATCAATGTTGTCTTGCCAAATAACCTGCATATTTCACAGAAAATGCTCCAACTTAGTAATCTATTGAGGTCATTTTGTTTCACATAAAAGTTTGAATATGATAATGATGTAGAGTAAAAATTTCCCGGTAATCTGTGGTTTTTGAAATCACTGGAACCAGGAATAAGCCTGCCAAGGCTGTGATGGTATACTCATATACTTCCATTCATGTTAAGCCAATCTACTCAGCCCCAATATAGGTGCCCGTGTGCACATGTGTTGCACATATGCATATATGAATGCATTCATAGTTATATGTATACATACATTTAGAGAAAGACCCAGAATATGAAGAAACTAAATACCTGATGATCATGGGAATTTTGATGTCTCCGTGGGCCTGAAATGTAAATGATGATACTTAGATTGATAGGAAATATTCAAGTCTCAAGTGTAAAGAAGTGATTCAGAACAGACCAAATGACATTGGAAGCAAAGAGTATATAAATGGAGGAAGCAAATAGCAACTTCAATCAGAAACATGTGTATAATATGCAGTCCTTAAACATAAGTCTAAAATAAACAGTCACGGGGGTGCTACCAGACTGCTACCTTTAGGCAACAATATGAAAAATGACAAACTTTATAACAATAAAACACCTCATTGTTATCTTCTTCTTCCCTAGAGGTATAATGTATTTCATCCAACTCTATAAGTCTTCACTAAGATTACTTATTCTCTATGTCACCAGTCCCTCCAGGCCCTGTAATGTTCTAATCCACAACTTAGGAAAAAATAATAACACTAGAGAATGCTAATTATTTTACCAGTCTTCAGGGCCTCTCACATAGGACCAGAAAAGAGAAAACCGCAGAGCATTATCGTGAAGCCCAGCAGCCTCCTTGCCCACCCCAAGAAAAGAAAGAAGAAAAGAAACACTAAGAACTTACATTCTATAGGGTTGTCGCGTGTAGAAGTATTTGCATCTCCTTCCCATTCTGAGTTCACTGCCACATTCTGCTCATTAGTCATTGTTGAAGCGCTCTGCAAATGCCTTCTTTGTTCACCACTTCTTGGGTCAGGATCATTGATCTCATAAGCATGACTAAACCCAAGATCATAGGAAGAAGTATTCCCAGGTACCGATAACCCAAACTTGTAATAATTTGTATTCATTGTTGGGTAAGCACTCTCCTACACATGTAAGAAGGAAATTGAAATTGAAAGAAATTGAAATAGATGAAATACAGATAAACATTCCAAGGTTCAAAATTTGCATTAATAATGGTGGAACATCAAACAACAACTCGCTACTTATTTCTTAAAGCAATCCTATCATGGGAACCCATATAAACTCCTTTTCAATGAAGTCAGCAATCCTACAGATCTAAATTTTGGAAACATAATAATTAAAGACTAACTAAACAAATCACCAAGTTGGTGGTTGAAAAAGAAAACCTTTGTGCAGATATTTAAGGTAAAGTACCTGAGCATGCGAATCGCCTGAAAAAATAAAGTTCACATGTTCATAGGTAAGACCCTCAAAATACTCCATAAAGCTACCCGCTGAGCTATAAGGACAGCTGGTGTAGGTGTAATGAACTTCCATGTTAGGGTCCCAACTCATTTTTAAAAACCGCAAGACAGACGAGCAGTCTAAAAGGCACAAAGAGAATACAAGAAATGAATATTTTACATTGATGAATAGACCATAAGGTTCATAAATAAAACGAATCAGGAGAGATGTAAACCTGATCTTTCGACAAATTCTAGCACCCAATATCATATAAAATAAATTCAGACAGGCAACTGAAAAATGCTATCAGTTTCACACTGACAGAAATACCTGCAAATCAAAACGAACAATCAAAAACTCATCCCAGAAGAAAAATCAAGAGTTACGAATCAACAGCCAGAGAACATAAATCCAGAGTTTAAGAATGCAAGATGGTTGAAACAATGAAATCGAAGCTGTTCCAAATCCATATAGTTTCCGGTATCTTCATATTTCAACCGGCATTGGTAGATCCAAGCAGATTTGTGAAATTATTAATCTCCATTTCATCTATCTCTGGGAAGGATTAAACTCGATTAATTACCAGAAATTTATTACTAAAAATGAATTGAGATAACAGTTTACTTGTACTTAATTAGGAAGCTTCCGCAGTCATTTGCGCCGAAATTTTCCTTCTGGTAACTCTCTAATGGAACAGTTTTTCGTTCAGACAGACACAAAACAAATGGATTAAAAGGAAACGAATCGCCGTCGAAACCCAGGCATCATTATGACCACAACTAAATGTAAACTGCCGATTCCAACCAGACTGTTTTAATTTACAGATTAGCTAGAAAGAAATTCATCATTCCGAAACAGTAACAAATTTAGATATGAAATCGCTAATAATTTGATCTAAACACCAAAAATTAGAAATAATAATATCATAGCATTTTCTGTACTTTTCCTATCAACTTTCTCGGCAACCAAACGCAAAAGGAATCCCGCCAAATCTACCTAATCAGACGGCACTGATCTCAAAGAGCTCTCCAATCACACCAAATCAAGAAAAAACCAAACGCCGGACAGCAGAGAAAATCCGAGAAAACGCGACGGAAAATGAGATTAGAATGCATCAACGGATCAGAGCAAGCTAACCAAAACGAAATGAATAAAAAAACTGAAAGAGACTGAGATTCTCAAGGGATCAAAAAACCGACATTGCTGGCTTTTCTCCTCAGAAGCGCTTCGTCTCCAGCTTCTGCTTCTGCTTGAAGGAAATGGCTTTCCTGCTTTGCTCTGTGCCTCTCTCTCTCTAGGTTCAGGGAGGACGATGTGCTGTATTTAGTAAGGGTGAGGAGGAGAGAGAGAATCCCGAGTGACTGCCGTGGCTTTATGCAGTGGTTTCAGTGACACGCGATGTCCGTTTGATGAGAGGAGATTGGGATCTCCTGTCGCGCGGCATATGCCAACATGTTGAAACACAGCTTGTCTCACATCGGATACAGGGAAAGAGAAAGATCGATTTAAATAGAATTACCTTATTTTAACTAATATCTGGATAAAAGAAGAATAAAGACCCATACCTTATTCTAACTAACATCAAGATTTCACACTTGAGGATTGAGCAGGTGGTAAAGTAGGGACAATTTAGAACAGAACGGCAGCGGTTACTTGGGTTTGTCAGTGTTGTTGGAGTGGGCCCTCGGCCTATCAACTTAAAAAATTCAACATGGTATTGGGTGGGTCCTCGTTTGGCCCCGCGCGATAGGTATGGCGTGAGTTGGTGATGTGTGAATCTCTACATGTGACCCATCAGATGAGGTCTCACGTGCGAGAGAGTATTGAAACACACTTTATCCCACATTGATCAGATAAAAGAAAAAAGACTCATTTAAATAGAATTACTCGACTCCAACTACAACACAACACAATCATCTCTCCCTCTGCTGCTGCTTTAACCGTTGCTTTTATTCTTTATCCATTGCTCGGCTCCGTCCCCACCCACCCAAGGAAATTATCCGCCTTTTTCCTTTGTTTTCCTTGTAATTATTTTCTTTAAAAATTAATCGATAGACGTTTCACATTTACTCGAGTGGACTAGTTTATATTATGAATTTGGGTTCGAATTTTCTCTCTCGCTAATAATTTGGATTAGTTTCGACAAATAAAATAATAATTTGGATTAGTGGTTTTTATAAATTCAGGTTTGCATTTTCTCTCTCGATAATAATTTGAATAGGTGGTTTATTTGTATTCCTCTGTTTGAGATAATACGACCAAAGTTTAACAATCAATACTCCAACTCTTTTTTCTCTCACATCTCTATCAACAAAATGAAAATAAAAAATAAAATATCTCACACATGATCCTTCTTTCCAGGCAAATTTAAGTCTACACTCTAGTTGAATTTATCTCATGAAAAAAATACAAATTACTCACGAGCTTGAGCTGAAGAAACCAATGTTCAAACTTGACTTGTTTTTTAATCGAGTCAAACTAAGCTTGTCTTGTTTCTTTAACAAGCCAAATCCAATATAAGTTCGAGCTCTTTCATACTAATTTACAGCCCTAGGCTAAACTTATCATTTTATATATGGTTCGCATATGCATTAACAGCTTACACAATTGCATAAACGTGATAAAGCATGTAATTTCAAGTTGGGCGGATTTATCCAAAACACGAATTGTTTAATAACCGTGAATTCATGGCAAATGGATCGACGTGATTATTATTAACATGAACCCGTTGTATTTTCCGAATCGATTTATAGTATCATGTCTAAAAATGCCACCTTTAAATCACATGAATACAAATTTACAACTTGACTCTATTCTTAGTTTCTTATTCTTTGATGTGAATGCGTTGGGATTCAATCATTCCACAGCCATGATATCGTACTTAAAGTAAATAAATAAGAATTAAAAAACGAGAGGCGAAACATTTGATCACCGAACTCGTGAAGTTTGAAGCATGGGCTCCACAGAAGTCGAACCAAATGATCCGAATCCAAGATTCTGGTTGGGATTGCAATGAGTGGTTGGCTTGCCAAATTTGCCATTACAAAAATGGGACCTTTAATTTGGTTGGAAGATAGATCACCAAAATCATCTGACTCCCAACCCCCCGAAAGGAAGTTGGTGTCAGTCGAGGTTCGTTATGACTCAACTTGTTGCATTCCTAAGTTCGACTTTTGCAAATTACGAGTTCGGTGTGAGTTTGTCTTGATTAACTATTTGTGTAGCTTGATTCTAAAAAATTTATTTTTTGAACGAACGATTTATTTATATTAAGGGGGAGATGTGGGTTCAATCTCACGATGAGCTAACAATAATGCGGTTCAAATTCACCTTTGACGGTAATCAAACATAAAACTTCTCACTTACAAATGAAAGAGAATTATCACTAAATCATAATCGAAAATCTTTACTTGTTACTTTCTTGTGAGAGAGGATCCTCGTATATCGTGTGATCAATTTTTATTAGATACTGTTTATATTTAATTTTAAATAAAAAAAAATTATAATGATTTATGACTACACGATGTATGATGAACGAATATAATTAAGGATTCCTAAGATTCTCAGAAGAATCCTCCTAGCTTTCTTGTGAGTAAAAAAAACTCATGGATGATGTGAAAGGAGTGTGTGGGGCCGCTACATGTTTTGAAGTTATTATTGGTGCGGTGGTTGGTTCACTTTTGACACCTGATTCAACAAATAAACTATACTATAAATGGAGCATGCAAAAGTTTGTGATGATTGTTTGTTGCCACTAAGGAACTTGTACTTGACTTTTCTCGGCTGTGGCTGCGATGCAATTTTCAACCTTTTTTTTTTTCATTTTTTGGTTGAAATATGTATGAAATTACTTCAATTTCACCACCTATATACCATTTTGGGTTCAAGTTTTCCAAACTCTAGCATAATCCTTTGGGCATCTTACAAACTCAAATACTACATCGAGTAAAGGGTCAAACATATTACATTCGTATTAGAACAATAGAATAAAGGTCGAACATATGTATTTATTGGGTCGAACAAGGGGTTGAACATCAATGCATTATGGTAAAAAACAAGATCTTTTGATACATACGTTTGACTCAATAAATCAAATCCTCACATAATAATATTATGTATTTGTAAGTACTGTAGCTAGATCGCAGGGATTTGTGTTGCTTCTCCCAAATGGGAGAGAAGGGATTACTGTTTCACTGTAGTTGTGGTCTCTCTGTCCAGGTCTCTCTGTCCAATTAATCGTTTTTAGCTTTTGGTCTGCCATGAGAGACAATGGCTGGGGTGCAAGACATGAATGAGTGATAGAGGGACGGAATCAAACCTGGCGTGCAAGACAAGTCAAGGACAAGTCATCACATATATTCTTTATTCTTTTTGTCTGCCTACGTTTGGCAACCAAAGCAAAGTTGGCTCTTCCACTTGTGTCTCAATTAGGCTGCGGAGAGATTTATCAGTGTGCCTGGAATACAAGCATCATCACATATATTCTTTATTCTTTTTGTCTACCTACGTTTGGCAACCAAAGCAAAGTTGGCTCTTCCACTTATGTCTCAATTGGTCTGTGGAGAGATTTATCAATGTGCCTGGAATACAAGCATATACGCCACACTCTATATGTCATTACACATGAGTAGGAATATTTGAAAAAAAATAAATAAATTTCCTCCACTTATATAATAACATATGACGTACCGTCTTTTGTTCCAAACATATAATGAAATCTCTCGTGAATTGGCGTTCCAAATATTTGCTTCTTTCCTTTATTAACCCTAATATCGCCAAAATAAAGCTTAAACATTTAACAGTAGAAGCTTGCAACAACTCTTACAGCCAGGATGATGCGAACAAAACTCCCGGAATATGATTAAATGGTGTTTAGGAGACGGCATCCTCTAAACTAGGTTATTGAGTGAGAATCCCATTAGTTCCAAATCAATATCTGTAGCTATATGGGGGGTGGAGTTGTAGGTTCATATGAACTTAAGCTCCACCAGAACCATACTTCTTTCCGAACACGATCTCCTGAAGCTTGTCGTAACCTGCAAGCACTCCGGCACCAGCAACTGCACGAAGAATGTTGGCACCGGCACCCTTGAAGAGAGACTTCGCACCCTCGTTCTTAAGGATTTGAGAGAAAGCGTCAAGCGAGCTCTTGTACTTGATGGCTTCACCGGATGTCATCATCATCCTTCTACGGACAGTGTCAATTGGGTAAGATGCAAGTCCGGCGCCGTTGGTTATAACCCAACCAAGACCAAAGCTAGCAAAGAAACTATCCTGAAATTTCCCAAAAAAAAAAAACGAAAAAAATGTGAGACAATCCCCATAAGTTTGTGTATATGGACAGTGGAAATATGACTTGGTACACAAGCAATCCACTTACCTGCAACTTTCCAGTGAGGATCACAGGCTTCAAAGAATCATACATTCCAAAGTACAGACCACGGTACACAATGATTCCAACACAAGAAATGTTGAAGCCACGGTAAAGGCCGGCAACACCATCTGACTTGAGAGTCTTTTTGTAGACATCAACCAGGCCATTGAATTGCCTCTCTCCTCCCTTCTTTGCGGCCTTGGAATCGTTTGCAAGACGGGTACGAGCATAATCCAAAGAGTAGACAAAGAATAAAGAAGAGGCACCAGCAGCACCACCGGATGCCAAGTTACCTGCAAACCATTTCCAGTAGCCATCCTTGTCCTTTCTGAAATTGAACAACCTCTTGAAGTAATCTTTAAACGCAAAGTTTAAGGCCTGAACAAAGATAAACCAATGTTAAGTACACTGCAGTAAGACTCACAGATACATGAGACTGAGTGCGAGAAAAAGATGACGTAGTTAAAGAACTTGGAATATGTGGAAAGACAGACCTGAGTTGGGAAGTAACGGATGACATTTGCCGTGTTTCCTCGCCACAATGATACCATCCCCTCATCTTTCATTGTTCGGCTAAAACAATCTCCAATTCCCTTGTAGGGTTCAGAGAGCCTACCAGCTTTGATCATCTCATCCTGATTTTGAATCAAGAGCTTTACCCGCTCAATTGGAGCAGCAGCAGTCTTGGACACAGCAGCAGAAACGCCACCCATTAGAAAGTCAATAGCAAAGCCCGAAAATCCTTTCTCCTTTGGGGCTTGGACAAACACAGGCAAGGCACCTGAAGCCACCAACGGATCATTAGCTCGACATGCTTGGTTCACGGAATAATGCAATGCTGCATTTGAATAACTTCCACATGAAAAACGCCTTTGACTGACGGAAGGCCTCTGGATGGCCCCATAGTGGCTCGACCTCTGATGAAGCTGACCCGAAACCTTTTCCATGATAGTTGTGTGCTGGCGCCTATCAGCCATTACTTAGAAATGAATGAAACACCTGCAAACTCATTCAATCTTGTAGTCAGAAAGGAGGATAAGGGAAAATATCCACTTTGCTTCAAACAGGTTGACAATATCATGCAAAATATAGATTACAATGTTTCCAGACAGCAAAAACCAAAAAACAAAAAACAAATATTATACTAAAGATCGAACAAATCATAACAGAAACTCTAAAAGGATTAACAGATCCACAACAACAATGAACCCTAAGTTAAAATTTTCTGAAAAATATACAAGACCGAAACAATTTTCAACTAATGAACAATGTTAATCATAAAAAAATAAAAGGAACCAGCTGACAATTTGCTTATTGTTAACTCTCAGCTATCACAATCAATCTGTTGCATCAAAAGTTATAAAAACAACGTAAACTCAACATTTCCAGCTTGAAATTAACATGATCATATGGGAATTCGTTGCTTAAGAGTTTTACAACCATTTCAACTCCAAAATAAATAAATAATCATTTTACAAATCTCAGATTCTCAATTGTTCAGATCGGTAACCCGGATTTGTATGATCATTTTAGTCAATTTCCCAACAAAACAATCATTGATAACACTGACTGAATCCGAATTTCCAAACACGATGATAAGATTGATTATAAGATAAAAGGAATTAGTAGAAAGCAAGTGTAAGGAAAACTACGATTAAGAAAAAAGGGAAAAAATAATCAAATCCCAAACTTCACATAAAATGATAGGAGTAAACAATGTATCAAACACATTACAAGCATATCTAGATTAAAACCAAAAATAATTATTTGAAAGCATTTACATTATAAAGAAAAAAAATTCAAAACCAACGAAAGTAATTGACAAATCCCAACAACAACGTGAATAAAAAAGGGTGCTAAATATTTACACTACTATTTTTTATAGATTGGCACTCCTGATCCAACTTTTTTTTTGTGTGCTTCGGTAATTGAGTGAACATAATGAGAATGCATGAAAACATGAAAGGAGCGCGAACATACGAAATGGAAGTGTAAAATCGTGACTCTAACCCTAAACAAGTTCCCAAGATACATTCAACAAATATATCTACCTTTTACAGCAGTTGATATATGCGATGCAGAGAGAGGAAGGGGGAAGAGTGATAGATCCAAGAGACCCAAAAGAAAAAGAGAGATCTGAACACCCTTTTGATGGTTTATAACAAAAATGGAAATACAACAAATTACATATGTGAAATCCGAAACTTAAGCAAAATACAAAGGTCTAAAAACCACATAAAATGTAAAAAATAAGAGGGATGTGATCGATCGAGTCAGAGAGAGAGAGGGGGTTACCCTTTGAGCTTGGGAAGCGGACTGTGAAAGGAGGAGAGGTTAAGGAGGAGATCTGGTGGGAAGGTCAATGCCACTCACGAGGGTTTGAAACCGAAATGAATACTCCCCTCTTACGTTGTTTTTATAAAATTTCTCTAATGGCCCAGTGATTTGGAAGGTAATCATAGACGTTGATACGGGAGAACTTAGCTTTTTTGGGAAGATGGGTGAGCGGACTTGAGCAAAGTTCTGCATTTGGCATGAAATTATTATTTTTCCATCCAAACTGGTATGTGATTAAAATGATTATTCGTATTTGGTTTGGTTGGTTCAAGGTTTGGAGAAGATTTCAATGTGTTAGGAACACACACTTCAGAAAGACGTGGTGTTCTGGAGTCTGGACCAATTAAAATAAGCCAGGGCTTTCTATTTTATGATTAAATAATAAGCTAAGAACTTTAACTTCATCCCAACAATGGCGTTAAACTCTCTCTCTCTCTCTCTCTCTCCCTCATCTCTGTAAATTTGGAAATCTGTGCAAAATTATTCTGTATACTGAAATTCAATTATGCTACTATCAATTATAAGAAACAAATTTGATTCATGGTTCTTTGTTTGAACAAATTAATTCCTAAATCCAATCGTCCAACAAGACCTTTCATTCCCAAAATGTTAATAGTTATCTTAAATACCAACAAAGTATAAGCTAAAAATAAGAAACCTAGAATCATTTCAATCGGAAATTGAAAATTTTACGTGGGAGGAGGAGGCAGCCACCGCACATCTCAGGCAACGTGGACGATTCCTTCGAAATCTAAGCAGGGCAAAATTTTACTCTTTCAAACGACAAGGGACGAATTGAAAACTTACAAACATAAAGATTAAAATCTTGAGCTTTCTCTTGATCTTTTGGCAACAACAAAAAAAAGAAGAAGAAGAATTCAGAAATAAAAAATTACGACCAATGAAAAGGAATTCAGAAAGGCAATGGTAAAGTTTAAAGGAAAGGTTTTTTCGTGTTAAGACCATCTCCAAAGGAAATGTCAAATTATAACACTTAAATTATAATTGGTGGCTGATGTTGCAATCTGAAGTTTTATGTCAAATTTTGTACTTCTCTAACTGAATTGTCAAATGTTATTTTTTTTTATTAAAATAGAGCTTTAAATGGTTGTAATTATTAAAAAAAACATTGAAATAAAATTTTTATTGGTTGAAATGTTAGTGGCATAAAGGATCCACCATTAAAATTAATTAAAAATAAATTTAACATTAATATCAAATTTGACTCCTAATCACAAAGCCTTCAAATCCAGTCAGCAAATAACACTTCGGTTGGAAAGCTTTTTTATGTTAAATATGCACAATGGCATTCCACCTATGATTTTAACATCTCATTTGGAGATGCTCTAACTGTTTATAATTTCTAATTAAAAAAGTAGAAAGCCACAAGGCTTATTTTTATTGTTCCGGAACACCACCTGTCAAACTGAGGTGTTTCTCCAAGATTTGATTCAACAACAATGTTTTTACGAAATAGGAAATATCTTGGTTGTATTTTCACACTTTGAAATGAGCATTTTATATTTTTTTGTTGGTCGAAACATTCTTCACTAGACAAGTTTTAAGAAAATTTAAATGCAAATATGAATTTAAATTTACATCTTTTAGGAGATGAATCCTGCCGGTTCAAAAAAATAAGTTCGTAAATTTACATCTTTTTTATTAATGTAAATTCATATTTACGTCTCCTGATTGATTATTGATTCAAGAATGAGTACGAAATTTCCTTCTTATTTGGCAAGTACAATCATGACTCACGAGCAAGGTCTAAAATATCGATAATATCGGAAATATCGGTAGTCCAAAAACACGGAAATTTCGATGGAAATATCGGGATATTATCGATATCGATAAAAATTGAATAAAAACCACGGAAATTGTAAGAAAAACTTGGAAATTTTTATTGAAACTTTGCAGGATGTTTATTTAGTCAATTATCTATTAGTTTATCACAAAAAATTGGAAGGAAATGCATTGCATAATAAATTTAACTGATTTAAGTTGATTATATAGCGAGCTGGCAAACATTGTGAGTGTAGAAAATATGTAGTAATTAATGAAAGAAGTTTAAACACACCATAATCATTTATATATAATGAATTAGTACAATATTTTACACTTTATACATTGCATGGTAAGATACATGAGTGACTTAGCAAGGTCTAAAATATCGATGATATCGGAAATATCGGTAGTCCAAAAAAATATCGTTAGTCCAAAAACACGGAAATTTCGATGGAAATATCGGGATATTATGGATATTTTAGACCATGCTCACGAGAATGCCAATTATGTTGCATAGGTTTCAAACATCCACGAAATTAGGGGTGGGTTCAAAAAATCGAAAACAAAAAAAAACCGACAACCGAACCGAATCGAAAAAAAATTGAACCGAAATTGCAAAACCGAACCGAATCTGCCCGGTTCGATTTTCGGAGTTTCGGTTTTAGAGGTCCGAAAACCGAACCGAACAGAAAATATATATATATATATATATATATATATATATAAATACTCAAAAACTATGTTGGCGTCAAGGTTTGAACCCCTAACCTCTAAGTTAGGGATATTCGCTTCAAGCCAACTTGACCATAGGCTTTATGCTATTATAATTGTACAAGTATATTATTTATAGGTTTCTAATATTTAATGCTTCATAAAATTTCTTAAGTTTACAAACCCTAGCCGTCACTCACTCCCACTTTCAGTTTTTACCTTTTCTCAAATACACTCTCTCTCACCCCATCGCCATTGACAATGCACACAATAGAAAATAAATCACCTTGGGCACTGTCTACATCTTCGAGAGGTTTGGGACTAAAAAAACCCCCAAGGTAAAAATCTCTCCTTGCTGCTATTTAGTTCTATTGGGTTTATTTTCACGGAAAAATCAAAGAACTAATACATGCATGCCGTTTTCTCTGCGGGAGCTCTCGGATCCACAACAAGAAAGACTTACCAACACCCAATAATGTCAGATCCAAGGCGTTTTCTCTGTATGCGTTTCTGCATCTTGCAGATTTGTTCCAGACTTTTTTTTTTTAAATAATGGAAAAAAGGGGAAAAAACTGAAACCGAACCGATAAAAATCAAAATCGAAAAAAATCGAACCTGAAAAAAAATAAGCCGAACCGAACCCAGCCCTACACGAAATGGTGAATCCAAAAAGCTTGGGGGCTTCATGGTGTGTTGGGATATCATTTATTGTATGTCAAGGAAGTACAATCCTCATCTGTCCCTTTTTTATTTTTTCAACAGAAACCATTCTATTAAGAAGCAGTAGCTACAGTAAGGAAAGGGTCCCAAAGAAAGCTTGAGAACCCCAACAACAACATAAGACCACCCCCCCCCCCCCCCCCCCCCCCCAAAAACAAAAAAAAGGAAAGATGACCTCAGGCTAGTTACAGAAGACCAAGAACGAAGCTCAAGTCACCACCCAAAGGATCGAAACCTCTAGAAAGCGTTAGTGGAGGCATGGTAGGCCGTCAATGGAAATGATATAAACTAGAGCGAATGGGGGTCTAGGAACCCAAACTTCCGGACACATCCCTCTTTTGCAATGTGAGACAACCCAATCAACTGCCAAGTTTGCTTGACAGGGAATCCAGCACCACTTAAAAGAAGTAAAGCGGTGACGAAGGTTCCAGATTTGACGGATGAAAGGAAAAATAGACCAATTGGCCTTCCGTTTGTCACCATTAATACTATTCACTAGAGAAGCTGAATCAGATTCGAAGATGACATTCGTCATGTTATTTTGGATGGTAGTTTGCATAGCTAGAACCACGACCTTGGCCTCTGCCTGAAGTGCAAATGAAGATGACCGACAACCACCATTCTCAGCCACTAAAGAACCAGAGGCTTCATGGATCACGACCCAAAGCCTAGAAAGCCCGACTCTTTCGACCTGGAGGTATCACATTTAACTTTTAGCATGGGACTAGAATGAAGAATCCAGGTAGAAAAAGGCAAAGATAAACCTGGAAGATCCAAGGGCACCAAAAGAGGGTTAGCAGACTAAAAATCCTCCATCACTGAAAATGCCTTATGATCAGTAAGAGCGGGAGATGGGAGAAAACCGCTAAAGTTGGCATGACATCTTGTCTTCCAAATTTCCAAACATATGAAAGCAACCAAGGAGTAGAAGCGGTTACGATCCGTAGTAACACTATTAAAGCAAGTAGACAAGACCAGGAACCGACGGTTGAATGAGGAGATAGCTTGAACATCGATTTTATAGTTGAGAAGGGGCGCAAACCAAACTGTCGCAGTCCAAGGGTAGAAAATGATACAATGCTCCAGAGTTTCCGAGAAAGCCAAGCATAAATGAGACATTGGACTATCTCAAGCTCGGCGTTGAAAAAGCCCCGACATTGTTGAAAGGTAATTGTTTGCAATTCTCCATATGAAAAACTTGATCTTTGGCAAGACATTGAGGCCCCAAATGGTTTTCCAAAAATTAGGGTGAGTACAGTGTGATTGATGAGCCTTACCCTGAGAGGAAAGAGGATCTTCCCAGATAGAATGTCACAAGGCATAACCTAATTTGACTGAGTGCTCCCCAATCTCCGTCCAATGCCAATTGAGGCGATCACAAGAAGATAAATCCCCCAAAGGATCGAGATTCCAAGCTCCACAATTGATGTTGATAAGCTTCCAAGCCAAAGGTAGTGGGAAAAGTCGGTTGAGTGGGATGAATGAGCCTATCCCCAAGAGAAGTAAGCCACTTATCTTGCCATATATTTACCATTTTCCCATTACCAACTTGCCAGCGTGCTCCATGAACAATTATATCCCTACCATGAAGCAAGCTGCTCTAAGCCCATGAAGCACGCAAACCCTTGGAAGCATTATGGGCATCCCCATCAGAAAAATAATGCCCACAAATGATGCAGGCCCATAAGGCCGTGGGATGAGTGAGGACCCGAAAAAATTATTTGGCCAATAGCGCAACGTTGAAGTTATGCAAGCTACGGAAGCCTAATCCCCCAGCCGATTTAGGAGAAGAAATTGTCGTCCAATTACACCAATGGATTTTATTTTTAGAGTCCTTTTGGCCCCACCAAAATCAAGCAATCATAGAATCAATGTCCTTGCAGAAAGTGATTGGAAAAAGGAAGCAGTTCATAGGATAAGTAGGAATATCCATTGCCACGACCTTAATCAGAACCTCACGGCCATAGAGAAAAAGAGAGGCATGCTTGTAACTTTGAACTTTTTAAACAAACCTATCCTTGACAAACCCCAGCGCTTCATTCTTTGACCGGCCCCAGACAGTTGGAAGACCGAGGTATTTTCAAGGATTCAACGAGGAATTTATATTAAAGATACTACAAGCCTCGTCAATGACGTAAGGAAGGGCATTTGCTGAGAAGGCAATTAAAGACTTTTGTTGGTTTATGGCATGTCCCGAAACTTTACAATAAGTGTCAAGAAGGTCCCGTAAGGTCCGACAGTTCCCTAGATCCGCATTAATGAAGAAAAGCAAGTCATTAGCAAAAAATAAATGAGACAGAGACGGGCATGAGGGGTCTAGAAGAATACCAGATAACGACCCATCCAGACAATGATTGGCAATAAAAGCAGAAAGAGCTTCCGTGATAAACAGAAACAGATACGGTGATAGAGGGTCCCCTTGCCATAACGCTCGGGATGGGTTGAAAGAATCATCAGATTTCCCATTAAAGGAAATGAAGAACGACACCGTCTTGACACAGATCATAACTAATGAGATCTAACGATCAGAGAAGCCCAGGCAGGAGAGCACGGCCTCAAGAAATCCCCACTCTACTCAATCATAGGCTTTATTCATATCAACTTTCATGCCCATCTTAAACCCATGCTTAGTTTTCTTATTTTTTTAGGTAGTGGAAAGCTTCATGCGCCACAAAGATGTTATCTTGAATTTGGCAACCCGGAACGAGAGCACGTTGATGATGAGAAATAAGTTCAGGAAGGTGGATTTTTACATCTGTTCGCTAGGACCTTAGATAGAACTTATAGGAGAAATTGCACAAACTGATCAGACGGAATTAGGAGATTTGTTTCGAATTAGGAACCTTTGGGATCAACACTAGATTAGTAGAATTCAAAATAGGGGAAGGCTGCCTTGATCAGAGAATTCAAAAACCACATTTGCCAAAATACTGTTGATAGTATCCCAACAACGCTGGTAGAACATGCCATGAAAACTGTCAGGACCAGCTACTTTTGTTCCCCTAACTCATGGACAACCACTTTAATATCTTCCAAAGTGAAAGGTTGCAACATTTCACTATTAACGGCGTCTGAGACCACCAGATAAAGACCTACCAAAGCACCCTCAAGATGACAAGGGCACTCGGACTTGAACATATTCTTGAAATAGTTAATATGATCACGAATCTCAGTATCACCTGCAATCCACGAGTTTTCCATAGACTTAAGGCTCATAATCCTATTCTGATGTCGTCTTTGAATTATAGTTTTGTGAATGAAAGAAGTATTTATGTCCTCATCTTTAGCCAGGAAATTCACGAATGTTGAAGTCAGTATAATTCTTCCCTTCTCCAAGCCTTGGCCAACAGCTTTATAGTGGTACGGGCCACTTCTAATCTCACAGACGGAATAACCTAGAGCTCATTTAACTTGAGCTCATTGAGAAGCTTATTTATTGTACGTCGATTGTTAGACAATTTTTTGCTCCAGGCCACAATTTTGTCCTTACAACTGTCAATATTTAATAACCAACATATGAAAAGAAACTTGAGCTCATCGGGCTAGCGACCACCACCCTGAAGGTTGTCTTGGTCCTCCACCACCATTGGAGCTCTGCCTTTGTCTTGTTTCGCGGGGAAAGTAGAAAAAATAGAGTTGCTCGAGTCCACCACCTTATTATTCTGCTGGGTATCCCAAGTTACCGATATAGACGAGAGGCCAATACGACGCTGACATACGGTTTGCGGCCCAAACCTCTACCCCGACGAGAAGCTTCATTTTCGAGGGATTTGTCGTTGCTGCAGTTGTCTCACTAGACTCCAACATGACCAACTTTGCCAAGGCAGAGGGAGCTTAGGTTTTTTTGCAATGATGTTGGGGATAGTAAAGTCCAAGGGCCTTTTTAGAATGACTTTTGTAGGGGAAAGCAAGAAAAATCTCTTCCGTACTGTACTGTGGGTTTGGGGTAGAAGTTGCTACTGGAGGTACTCGAGAAGAGAAGACATAATGTTGTTTGGGGCAATTTGAGAAATAGTGGGTGAGATGACTTAGGTGGGGGAATTCTTTTTTGGCATGCCCAAAATGTATGTGATGGTTGCAAGTGCCCCAATGGAGAAGTAAGTTGTTGAGAGAGAGAAGGTTTGTTTCCACTTTTTGGGTTGGAGGATGAGGGAAGTTAATGAAAGAGGTGATATGGTGGGGGAGGATATTTTAGGAGTGATGGCTAGTGGTCGACTAGATTGGGTTTAGGGAAGACTTTTGTAAAGGTTCATTAGGGGTGGGTTCATTAGGACAAAAGGAATAAGTCCTAAAATTATGGATGGGAAAGTTTCTCTGGAGAAAGTCAAAACCAGAGATATTTTGTGGCATATTGTTGGGCATGTGGCTAGGGGTTGTTGAGCCAACTTAACAGTAAGAGTGGCCCCGGTGGTAGATAGTTGGTGTTCCAATGATGGCTCGTCAATTTGCATGGCTGACGTCATGGAAATGTCATCTACTTGGACGGTTTGGAACCTTGATTGAGTCTGCATCCATGGCATATGTTGAGCTGTGCCAGAAGTTGGCCCGTTCCACCGCTGACAAGACCTTCCATTAATGCTACTCGCTTGGAAATTAATAGATTGAAACTTAACCTTAACTTGTTGGCCGACCATATTAGTTGTGTAAGGAAATTCAGTATTGTGATTCTTTACCTCAAGGGGACAGTACATATCCAAATGACCTAATCTGCCACATCTAAAGCAAAAGTTGGATAATCGTTCAAATTTAAAACTACTATAGTCATCCCCCCCCCATCTTGACGTTCTAACCAGAAACCATTGGGTAGAGGGTTCCTTGCATCAAGCTTTAGACGCACCCGGAGGCAGTCTCTAATTCCTTCCAGGCCATCGAACGAGTCTTTAGCCACCAGCACTTCCCCAAAAGGTTGCCCAGAGACTCGGGCATTTTCAATAGAAAAATCTTCCAAATGAACGCCATGCATTTGAACCCGGTAAGAAACCCAGTGGGAAGGGATCTTGTCAAATGACAGATGAGGCAACCATCGGTGAACTGCTAAGCAGTCCCCCGCCATATTCCAAGGTCCATCTTCAATAACTTGACTCATAGCTTTTTCAGAAGAGGCCGTGATTGTGAACATAGAGTTGGAGCGAGCCACGATTTTGAAATCCCCATACAGAAGCAAAACCTTTTTTATCAGACTGGTGGTGTTGCCTCATGGGGCTGGACATTCTACTATTACGAAAGTAGCCAGACATGTCCCTCCT
This sequence comes from Cotoneaster glaucophyllus, assembly GCA_036320875.1. Classification (NCBI taxonomy): domain Eukaryota; kingdom Viridiplantae; phylum Streptophyta; class Magnoliopsida; order Rosales; family Rosaceae; genus Cotoneaster; species Cotoneaster glaucophyllus. Next base: position 24,710,304 of record CM070058.1, read on the forward strand.
CTTGTACTCTAGAGATCCAGATTTCTTTCTAGTTGAAAGAGAAGATTATTAGTATCACATTGGTTATCTTCCATCTTGGTGTGTCTCAGGTGATTGTGAAAGTAGGTTTTTGTGGTATGCACTATGTGGGGGGGATAAGTGTGAAGGTTGAGATTTGGACAGTTAATGGCTCTAGGGTTGTTAGGCTCTTTATAATGGGGGGTTGAGCTTTTGTTTGGGAAGTCTAGATAATTTTCCCAAATAAAAAGTGATATTGGGACATCTGGTGGTGTTTGTGATACTTAACTTGGAGAGGTAACCACTAGGAATTCATTAAGGGGACATTGATCTGATAGGAGTTAAGAAAGGGGACCAAAACTGACCTACCAGTGAGGAGTAAATGAAGCCCAGAACTGACTGAAAAAATTAGGGGGGGGATATTTTGGAGCTTGGGAACTTATAGACAAAAGACAAATAAGGTATAGAAGAACACCGGGAAAGAATGGAGGGTGAAATAAAGGGTCTTCAAGGTTGGTGAGGAGTAAATCAGAGAAAGATTAAAAATTTGGCTAATTAGGCTTCAGAGTTTAAACTCTCACCAACCAAAAGAGAGAGAGATATTATGGAGGTTTGTTTTATTTGATGGAAAAGATGGTTGATTTGATTGGGAACTGGGTATAAAAATTCTAAAGGGGACAAAAACACTGTATGACAACCAGGGTCTAGGGTTAGATGGGAAGAAATGGCTAAAGGGGAAAACTAAGACGGGAGAGAAGATGAGGGTAGATTTAGGTGGGGATGAATGAGAGGGGATGAGGGCTGACCGGGAAGGAGAACAAGTGAGAGGAATGGCTCACAGGTCCTCACAGAGAAGAGGGGTTTTATGTCCTTTATATTGCTATGTGAGACTTTAACTCAATCCTCCTCTGTCTATCTCGAGAAATTTTTCAAGGTACGGGTACCTAAGCTAACTGGGAGCTGCCAACAAATAGATTGTTGACACATGTCTTTCTCATTTTCAAATTAAAAAAAATTAGGGTAATATTTGGGAAACTAAATTTGAAGACAAAATTTTGGAAACTAAGGGGCATGAAAGTTGATGATTGGTTTATTACATAAACATTGATAAACATGCTCATTCATATTGGTGTCATATCCTTTAATTTGTAAATTTTGTCTCCAAATTTAGTATTTCTAGCATTACATGTATGTTAAAACCTAAAACAAACCATATTTTGGTTAGAGAAAGAGATATTAATTGCCCACCTTCACACCAAGCACCCACCCACCTCAATCGCCGTCGTTTGTTCCGGCAAGACCTTATGTCTTCTTTTTCTCTCTTCCTCTTTTTCTTTCTCGTCATCCTTCTCTTTCTCTCCCAAGTCTTATTTCGACATGGAACCCGAGCGATGGTTGGCGGGACAATCAGATTTGTTATTACCAACCTCCAATCTAAGTGTTTGTGAAGTTGTCGATGCCATGTGGGATGGACAGTGTCATCGGCGTGGGTTAGGAGTCCGGGTATTTATGTTTTTTGTTTAATTTTTATTATTTGGTTTTATTTGGATGATTGGAACAGATGTTGAAACGTAATTGAAAGAAATCGATGATTTTTCAAGATGTATGGTGGTAGTGGGCAGTGGGCAGTCGGCTAATGGGAAATGAAGGGAAGTGTAGTGGTGATTTAGGGGACTGAGTGATAAACCATCCAGCCCGCCAAGAGGAAATTCAAATATTTCCTCTGGCTAACAGAAGCCGTAATAAACGCAAGACTCTTTCAAAGATGTTGATCCGTCCTAGCTGTGCTCTTATTTGTATTTTGGATTAATGCAATTATCACTTGTATTATCAGTTTATTATACAAGAGTTTGTACTGCATCAAACTTTACTTTGTAGCCTCTATATAAAGATGAATATACAGAAGGAATGTTCACCGAGCAAAATCACACTCAACCTTTAGTTTTCTATCTTGGTATCACCATTCTCTCTGTCCAACGACTCAAACACTTCTCCCACCTCAATGGCTCTACCAGCTGCACATTCCATTCCCACCCCAATGTCACCAACTTCCAGACTATCAAATTAGACCATAACAATTTCCCTTTTTGGAGGGCTTAATTCATCTTTCTTCTCCGTAGGCATGGTCTGCTTTCCTTTATCCACAGATCCACCATTTTCCCACCAACTTGTATCCAATAATGATGGTACATTGACTGATATGGCCAATCTATTATATGAGGCTGAGATACAACAAGATCAATTAGTGCTCTCTTGGTTAGCGAGTTCCTTAACTCCTAACGTCCTCCCCGTTATCATGAACAAAGTCAATGCTGCTGATGTGTGGTGAATACTTTAAGAAAGGTATGCGTCTTCTTCGCATAACAGGCTTGTTCAGCTCCGTGTGGAGGTCATGAATCAATGTCGTGGTGATCTTTCCATCACAAATTTTCTGGATAAACTTAATTCTTTAGCTGATATGCCCTTTTTAGGCCTCCCATCACCGATAAAGATTTAGTTGCAACCATCATGGACAATGTAGGTCCGTTGTATGAGTATAATGTTGCATCCATTCAAGCCGTTGAAAATCCCATTTCATATGCTGCTCTTGCAGCTTTGTTTCTTAGTGTTGAAAGTTGTTAGTTGACGTTTATTCTTCCTGGTGATTCTAATGGCACCGCTATGGCTGCGACTCGTGGTCACCGTATTACTGCAAACCCACATCGTGGAGGCTCTTTCTTCGAATCTCGTGGTGGCTCCTTCTCTGGGTCTCGTGGCGGCTCATTTTCTGCTCATCCTTCAATGCATATCCCTATCCTGGTCTTTTTGGTGCTGCTTCCAATGGTTGTCCATCATCTACCATCGATCATTGGATAGAAAAGCTGGTGGACAAACAGTGGATCTGTCGACAAAGGAAAGCAGACCACTGCTACGGAGAAGAGGGATGAATTGTGCCCTCTAAAAAAGGTAATTGTTACGGTCTAATTTGATAGTCAGGAAGTTGGTGACAGTGGGATGGGAATCGAATGTGCAATGGGTAAAGCCATTAAGGCGGGAGAAGTGTTTGAGTCGTTGGACAGAGAGAAGGGAGATGCCAAGATAGAAAACTAAAGGTTGAGTATGATTTTGCTCTATGAACATTTTTATTCTGTATATTCATCTTTATATAGAGGTTACAAAGGAGCGTTTTTTTAATACAAAATTCAAATAAGAGCACAGCTAGGACTGATTAGCATTTTTAGAAGAGTCTTGCGGGCACTTGTTTATATTTTTATTTTTTATAATATCTAATTGTGAAATACAGGTGTCAATAGGCTATAAGAACTCTAGGCAAGGGTGGGCATAAAAACTGCGAAATCAAATCGAACCGCAAAAAGTCAACTTACGTTCAAGAACCAGACCAAATTGTTCATACCGGTTCCGTTTCAGCTTTCATTTTGGCAGAACCGCTAGAATCGAACCGGACCATAAATATAAATAATTTATTAATTTTATTCCAATGTCACCAGATGAGTGTTCAAATTGCCAACCATTGCACCTTGCTGGAATATCTTGAACCAGAATTTGAGTTGACATTTTGTTGAATGTGTATGTCTCTGTAGGTTATGGAAGCATACTTTGAGATGCTTGGGTCAAAATCTTACTGCAGCTTATTCAATTGCAGTTACAAATTCAAAAAATAGAACTTGATTTGCAAAAAGGTTTCATTCTCATCTTCTTCTTCTTCTTCTTTTTTCAATTTTCTTTTTATTACGCACTCACTGGCCTGCACTATACATGCAATGCATGCACTTACTCTTAAAAAAAATAAAAAATTACTTACACATATTTCCTATACTTGATCCATCTTTGATGAGGATGTTCTCGTTTAGAGACACAGCACATGCAATGCATGCACTTACTCTATTTCTACTTGGTCCATTAAAATATGCACTTACTGGTATACAACTAATAAATTTAATTAATTATTTATATTCATAGACCAGACATTTGCATTTTGATTTAGTGTTTGAAAAAGATTTTTTTTTTGTTTTAACTTTGTATAACCATTTTAGAAGACATATTTTAATGCAAGCATGCAAAAACAAGAAGAAAAAAACAACTAAACTTTGAATACCATTTTGATTTATATTCAAACGATTTGAAATTGGGAACCGTAAACAGGCATGAACCGAACCGAAATCAACGTGCACCGAATCGTACGGTTTTAGTAATAAATTTAAGTTGAACCGCACAAACTGAACCGTAGATGTTTCCCGGTTACAGTTCCGATGTGAAGGTGGAACGGGACCGAACCGCACCATTCCCACCCCTAGCTCCAGGTCAACTTGGGTACCTAGTACCCTGAAAAATTTCTCATCTATCTCACTCATTACATACTTATTACGCTATTACTAAGAAAAAGGAGTCACCCCTTATGTATTTTTTTTGATTTTTTATACAACGTTATTTTACTTAAAGGGGAGGGGATATGGACTCACAATGGGCCAACCATAACTTGGTCTTAAACTTGACACGAATATTATACGTCCTCGACATTTATATATCTGTCGAACTTAAGGTCTCTCACTTATAAGTGATAAAAAAAACTAGACCTTAATACTAGTATATACCATCATTTTGCAAGAATCCATCAATGGTTGAAGTCGAGAAGTTGCCATAGGAACCTGACGGGTGGCAGATTGACTTGCTTGGTTGAAGTTGAGAAGTTACCATAGGAACCTGATGGGTGGTAGAATTGATGGTTTCTCAGGAAAGTTGAGGGCATCAAATGTTTGTTTCGATGCAATAAATGCAGGTTAGTGGAAGAGGTTAAGGGATGATTCACTTCATAAAATCATTTGGCCTTTGTCTATAGCCAAAGATCTCAGAAGCTAGGGGGTTATGTTTCGGCCTGAAGTCCAGAATTTGGGTCAAGGAAATGAAAAGCCAAGAGGAGAACTAGGAGATCTCAGTTCAATGATGAATATTTACCAGGAGTTGGAGTCTCATCCCAGAAATTGAACACCAGTGGAGCGACCGAGTCCTGAGCTTCTTGGGCTTGGTCAAGCCTGTTCTCGAGTAAGGATCTATTGCTGAAAGATGCACATTGGCAGATAATGAATGGGAAGGATGCCCAGGTTTGGTTAGACAAATGGCTCTCCACCTTATCGGACGGACACCCTCTCCCAAGTGGTTTTGTTCAGGTTAGTCGAAACACCCGAGTAGGGTCTTTAATTAGCCCTGCAAATGGAGAATAGGATATCGACTTTTTAAAACCATTCATTTCATCTGTTGAATATGATGCAATTTTGCAAACTCAGTTAGGTGATCCAAGTATGCGAGATAGGCTGGTGTGGCCTCTTGATAAGCGTGGGGTCTATTCCGTTAAATCGGGATACCATCGCGCTCACGAGCGGGTCATCCCGAGGGTTAATCTTGGATCTTCCTCCTCTTTGTCAATACCGGGATCTATTTGGAACGCTGTGTGGAAGCTTCATACCCCTCCAAAGATCTGGTGCTTCATTTGGAAGACAATGCATAATGCCCTGTCAACAATGGCAACTCTCTTTAGGAGGACATCTTCTCCTTTACCTCTGTACCCACTTTGTAAATCTCATGAGGAGACGAGACGATTGAGAACCTCTATCTTCTATGCCCGTGGGTAGAACCGATGTGGTTTGGTGGCTTGCTTAACTACAGAGTAACCAGAATCAGATCACAACTTGGGTGAATTGGATCACGACACTAATCAACTCTTTTAGAAATTCGAAGGCTGATTTGGAAAGAATGTTATCCTATGTTGCATTCACGTGTTGGCAGATTTGAAAGGCTAGATGCAGCTTCCTTTTCCAACAACAACCTATTATTCCGCAACAAGTGCTTGCTGCCATTTCTACGAAATTATGTGCTTTTTAGTAGGCCTCCAGGGTCTCGGCTGAAACTGTTGTCCATGGCAGACCTGATTCTCTTGTGCAGATCTGTTGGGTTCCACCTTCTCCTCAGTATGTCAAATTAAATGCTGACGCTAGTTGGATGGCTAATACGAATGTAAGATATGCTGGGGGTGGTTGCAAGGAATTCTTCTGGCAGAATTGTTGCAGAAAGCAGATGCAGAATCACTGCTTCCTCTGTTATTGCTGCAAAAGCATTTGCAATTCGACATGGCCTGCGAGATGGGTATTGCTATGGGTATTAATTTTGTTGTAGTCGAATTTGATTCCCTTGAATCAATTTCTTGCCTTAAGGGTGAGATATCAAATGGCAAATGGGAGGCTTTTCCAGCTCTTTCGAGGTGTAAGTTGCTTAGAGAATCCTTTCAAGACTGTCGCTGGTCTTGGACTCCAAGATCAGCTAATATGGCGGCGGATCAGCTGATGTCGCGAAGGTGTGTAGAGATGTGTGATTATACGTGGATTGATAGGCCCCATCTTCACTTGTGCATGTTCTAAACAATGATGGACTACCATGCCCTCCTTAATTTAGTTGTGGTAGTGGAAGGGGTGACGCGCTAGCTTGTTTGTTTTGTTTGGTTTCATCTTATCCCCTTGCACTACCCGATCTGTTGTTATGTTGCTTGCCTCCCTGAAGGCTTTCATTATGTACTTCTGGCATCTTTGCCCTGGTAATGATATATTTCTAGTTTCCAAAAAAAAAAAAAAATTAGATAATGGTTCAGTCAAGTTTGAATGAATCAGGACCGTTAAAGATCGAGTTCTCCTTTTTCGACTGGTTATCTATCTCAAGTTTCAGCCGACGAAGAGCCTCTGATTCTTTCACCAAACGAGGTCACTTTGTCAGCTTTCTCGATGAAGTAGAGTGTTCTATGATTGATTATTCACAAGTATCATTTGGAGTTTGGCATATCGATGGCTGGACCACCTTCATCATAACGACACTTATCTCCCTTGAGTATTTTTGTTCTTAAAGTTTGGTACCGATTCGGCGGACTTATATTTTCAAAAATATAGTTGAAGTTGCCAAACCGGGTGCAGAAGATCTTAATAGTGATTTGCATAACCCTATCTTCAGGTTATAGAACCTTAGGCTGAGAGTGTTCCTTCCTCGGGTGAAGCCGCTCGTTGCAAAGTGAGTAGCGCGTTTCGTCATCACACCACCACATTCATTTTATTCGCTTAACCGAGCTCAATAGCGAGTTGGCATGCCCAATGTTTAAAATATTTAGATACGGTGCATATTTTCATGAAAATATCCAAAAAATATGAGAAAGATAGGGAAATGGAGGGTGAAGTCTAAACTTCACCTTATATTGGAGAAACTCTCAAGTTTAGGCTAAAATACATTTGTTAAATATTGAAGAAACTCTTATATTTAGTCCAAACCAATGTTTAACAATCTCTAAAGTTTCATTTTAAATTTCCATCATTTTCATCGAAAGAAACCGATATCGATATCGATATTTGATACATCCGTCGATCTTTCCAAAAATTTGAAATCGATGTTTCCAACGATATTGATATTTGAAACACTGGGCACGCCCACATCAGCAATCAACCATAGAAGGACTTAATTAGCTCACTAGTTACTTGGCATATGTGTCATGTAGGCTTTGTAATTTTTAAAATCAGCAGTTATATTGGCATAAAACATCACATCAGCGTACTCATATCATGTAAATCTTCCCATTTAGAATAATTTTTGAAGATCAGAATCACTTCTTTTGAAAGTCATAATCATTTTGTATGGAGAAGAAACTAAAATTTGATTAAGAAACCACATTACATAATTTTACAGAGAAAGTGTTTCGAAGGTGATTACATGGAGAAACACACTGAAAGTGTTTTTCCACATAATGTTTCTGGCCATCGTAAGAACACTCCCAAACGAGTTGAATCACACTTGAAGTGACCTTTTAAATGACATAAACTATCATATACATTATACACACCATATGTGAACAAATAGGTACAACATAAACCACCCTTGTAGCCCATTTATTTTGAGGAGAGCAACTTAGATGGATTCAGTACATCACTGTGGTAGTGTCCCAGTCCAATCGCACATGTCACGTATTAATCTCTCTATGACATTGTGTTATGGGACCGAGACACTATTGTAACATTGTATCAGTTCATCTAAGTCATCTTCATATTTTGAGAGACTATCAAAGATTTTTCACACAAGAAATCATCCAAATCGAAAATGAAGTACTTATTGAATTTTAAATCAAATAAATAGAAAAATAGTATGTGATGAGTTGATATTATACTATATATTTTACCATATTCTTAGTATTAATTTATTGGTTATTTTGTGAGAATTTTGATAATTTGAATTATATTTCCAATGTAGGACACTCAACTTCCTCTGGAGAAAAACGTGACAAACAGGATGAATTTTAGAGTGATTTCAGTTGAAGGATGTTCGTGTATCTCTCAACTTGTTCGTGTCAAAGTTTCAGATTTTGACATCAAGCGGTTTATTTATGGCGATGAAATAAAGGGTCATCGCGCAGTGTTGTCAAATTGACGTTTTGGGCTTATTTCGGTGTTCAAGAGGATGTCTTTTGGGTTTGAGTAGACCTGGCAAACGGGTCGTGTCTGTCGTGTTCGTGTCGTTTTCGTGTAACACCTGTTATCTTAACGGGTCGTGTCGTGTCACACCTGTTATCTTAACAGGTCGGGTCACTTTACCCAACGGGTAAAGTTAGGGGTGGGCAAACGGGCCCTGGGCCCGCAAGTAGGGCCGGGTACTAGCGGTTCGGGGTGGGTCCATATTATGTTATATTCAAAACGGGGCGGGGCGGGGCGGGGCGAATCCAATTTTCTAACAACAAGGGCCCCCGGCCCGGACCGTATCCAATGAGAAGACAGTAGGCTCAAGCAAATCAGAGAAGACGAAGGTGAACAACTGGGCTGATTTTGCGACGCTCAAACAGATCGGAGAAGACGAAGGTGAACAGATCAAAGCTGACCACCCAATCTGGTTCGACTCGCCTGATTCTGCGGCGCTATTAACTCGATCGATTTCGTCGAGCTTCCTCTCTCCACCATTGATGGCTTACCTGAATATGTCGAGTCCACCTCCGAGCTACTAATCTATGACTTGCTCAAGCATGCAGTCACGCATTTCGTGCAACACTCAAGCGTCAACTGGGTCGTCCAAGAATTGTTCTCAACCGTCGATTCCCTTCTGTGCTGAGGAAGACGACCTCAACGAGGTCATCCCTCACCTTCTGTGTTGGACAAAAAAAAAATTAATTGGGCCCGTGGATCCGGCCCGTTTCTACCCGTTTCAAACGAGCCGGGTTAGGTCTGGTTCCAAATTCTGAAATCTCATTACCCGGCTCGGCCCGCCCCGTTACTATTTACAACGGGTAGGGTCCGATTCCCCCAAATTTGGGCCCGCCCCAGCCCGTGCCCACCCCTAAGTAAAGTGACCCGACCTGTTATGACCCGTTAAGAAAAATATAATTTTTTCTTAAATTTGCACATACCACACATTGCCACATAAATATTACTTCAAAACATTAAAACACATTTGTCGTTTAAGTACTACATCTACACTCGAAAATAAGAGCCTAATAAAAAAAACATTCATACACTACTAGTCTATTACAAAATATTAAATGTGCAAGGATATGCAAAATGAAAGAGTTTTTGTTTTCAAGGTTGTGAAGCCTTTCATTAAGTATAACATAAGATTTTGTGTTATTCACCAGTGTAAATATTTTAAATTGAAGATCGAGTTCATTCATTGTATTCATATAGGGTCAAGGAGTGTAGCTATAAAAAATCATCAAAATCGAAGTTAAAATAACCGTTAAATCATGATTTTTTGTTGATAACCATCGAAAAGTTTTGTCCCGTTACTTGATCTTTGAATGTTTGTTTTTTACGATTTTTGGCGTATACGATCTCGAAGCATATACAAAAAAGTTTGACGGTTGGATCGTTGAAATTAGTTTTGTAGAATGCGTATCCCATCAAAACAATAGATTCACTAACACTTAGAGTTTATTTATACTTTCATTAAGTATAACATAAGATTTTGTGGTATCCACTTGTGTAAATATTTTAAATTGAAGATCGAGTTCATTCATTATATTCATATAGGGTCAAGGAAGGTAGCTGTAAAAAATCATTAAAATCGTAGTTAAAATAACCGTTAAATCGTGATTTTTTTCGTTTATAACCATCGAAAAGTTTTATCCCGTTACTTGATCTCTGAATGTTTGTTTTTTACGATTTTTGGCGTATGTGATCTCGAAGCATATACAAAAAAGTTTGATGGTTGGATCGTTGAAATTAGTTTCGTAGAATGCGTATCCTATCAAAATGATAGATTCACTAACACTTAGAGTTTATTTATACTTTCATTAAGTTTAACATAAGATTTTGTGGTATCCACTTGTGTAAATATTTTAAATTGAAGATCGAATTCATTCATTGTATTCATATAGGGTCAATGAGTGTAGCTGTAAAAAATCATCAAAATCAGAGTTAAAATAACCTTTAAATCATGATTTTTCGTTTATAACCGTTGAAAAGTATTGTCCCGTTACTTGATCTCTTTTTTTGCTATTTTTGGCCTATCCGATCTCGAAGCATATACAAATAAGTTTGATGATTGGATCGTTGAAATTAGTTTCGTAGAATGCGTATCCCATCAATACAAAAGATTCACAAACACTTTATACTTTAATTAAGTATAACATAAGATTTTAGGCTATCCACTTGTGTAATTATTTTAAATTGAAGATTCAATCCATTCATTGTATTCATATAGGGTCAAGGAAGGTAGTTGTAAAAGATCATCAAAATCGGAGTTAAAATAACCGTTAAATCGTGATTTTTCGTTTATAACCATCGAAAAGTTTTGTCCCGTTACTTGATCTCTGAAGGTTTGTTTTTTACAATTTTTGGCGTATGTGATCTCGAAGCATATACAAACAAGTTTCACGGTTGGATCGTTAAAATTAGTTTCGTAGAATGCGTATCCCATCAAAATGATAGATTCACTAACACTAAAGAGTTTATTTATACTTTCAATAAGTATAACATAAGATTTTGTGATATCCACTTGTGTACATATTTTAAATTGAAGATCGAATTCATTCATTGTATTCATATAGAGTCAAGGAGTGTAACTGTAAAAAATCATCAAAATCGGAGTTAAAATAACCGTTAAATCGTGATTTTTCGTTTATAACCATCGAAACGTTTTGACCCGTTACTTGATCTCTGAATGTTTGTTTTTTGTGATTTTTGGTGTATGCAATCTCGTAGCACATACAAACAAGTTTGACGGTTGGATCGTTGAAATTAGTTTCATAGAATGCGTATCTCATCAAAACAATAGATTCACTAACACTTGAGTTTATTTATCATTTCATTAAGTATAACATAAGATTTTGTGGTATCCACTTGTGTAAATATTTTAAATTGAAGGTCGAATTCATTCATTGTATTCATATAGGGTCATGGAAGGTAGTTGTAAAAAATCATTAAAATCGGAGTTAAAATAACCGTTAAATCATGATTTATCGTTTATAACCATCGAAAAGTTTTATCCCATTACTTGATCTCTGAATGTTTGTTTTTTACGATTTTTGGCGTATGTGATCTCGAAGCATATAAAAAAATGTTTGACGGTTGGATCGTTGAAATTAGTTTCGTAGAATGCGTATCCCATCAAAATGATAGATTCACTAACACTTAATAGTTTATTTATACTTTCATTAAGTATAACATAAGATTTTGTGGTATCCACTTATGTAAATATTTTAAATTGAAGATCAAATTCATTCATTGTATTCATATAGGATCAAGGAGCGTTGCTGTAAAAAATCATCAAAATCAGAGTTAAAATAACCGTTAAATCGTGATTTTTAGTTTATAACCATCGAAACGTTTTGTCCTGTTACTTGATCTCTGAATGTTTGTTTTTTTGTGATTTTTGGCGTATGCGATCTCAAAGCATATACAAACAAGTTTGACGATTGGATCGTTGAAATTAGTTTCGTAGAATGCGTATCTCATCAAAACAATAAATTCACTAACACTTTGAGTTTATTTATCCTTTCATTAAGTATAACATAAGATTTTGTGGTATCCACTTGTGTAAAATATTTTAAATTGAAGATCGAATTCATTCATTGTATTCATATAAAGTCAAGGAGTGTAGCTGTAAAAAAATCATCAAAATCGGAGTTAAAATAACCGTTAAATAGTGATTTTTCGTTTATAATCGTCGAAAAGTTTTATCGCGTTACTTAATCTCTGAGTGTTTGTTTTTTGCAATTTTTGGCGTATGCGATCTCGAAGCATATACAAACAATTTTGACGGTTGGATTGTTGAAATTAGTTTCGTAGGATGCGTATCTCATCAAAACGATAGATTCACTAACACTTGGAGTTTATTTATACTTTCATTAAGCATAACATAAGTTTTTGTGGTATCCACTTGTGTAAATATTTTAAATTGAAGATCGAATTCAATCATTGTATTCATATAGGGTCAAGGAGTGTAGCTGTAAAAAATTATCAAAATCGGAGTTAAAATAACCGTTAAATCGTGATTTTTAGTTTATAACCATCGAAAAGTTTTTTCCTGTTACTTGATCCCTGAATGTTTGTTTTTTTGTGATTTTTGGCTTATGCGATCTCAAAGCATATACAAACAAGTTTGACGGTTGGATCGTTAAAATTAGTTTCGTAGAATGCGTATCTCATCAAAACAATAGATTCACTAACACTTTGAGTTTATTTATCCTTTCATTAAGTATAACATAAGATTTTGTGGTATCCACTTGTGTAAAATATTTTAAATTGAAGATCGAATTCATTCATTGTATTCATATAAAGTCAGGGAGTGTAGCTGTAAAAAAAATCATCAAAATCAGAGTTAAAATAACCGTTAAATCGTGATTTTTCGTTTATAATCGTCGAAAAGTTTTATCGCGTTACTTAATCTCTGAGTGTTTGTTTTTTTCAATTTTTGGCGTATGCGATCTCGAAGCATATACAAACAATTTTGACGGTTGGATCGTTGAAATTAGTTTCGTAGGATGCGTATCTCATCAAAACGATAGATTCACTAACACTTAAGAGTTTATTTATACTTTCATTAAGCATAACATAAGATTTTGTGGTATCCACTTGTGTAAATATTTTAAATTGAAGATCGAATTCAATCATTGTATTCATATAGGGTCAAGGAGTGTAACTGTAAAAAATTATCAAAATCGGAGTTAAAATAACAGTTAAATCGTGATTTTTCGATTATAATCATCGAAAAGTTTTGTCCCTTTACTTGATCTCTGAATGTTTTTTTTTTGCGATTTTTGGCGTATGTGATCTCGAAGCATATACAAACAAGTTTGACGGTTGGATCGTTGAAATTAGTTTCTTAGAATGCGTATCTCATCAAAACGATAGATTCACTAACATTTAAAGAGTTTATTTATCCTTTCATTAAGTATAACATAAGATTTTGTGGTATCTACTTGTGTAAATATTTTAAATTGAAGATTGAATTCATTCATTGTATTCATATAGGGTAAAGGAGTGTAGCTGTAAAAAATCATCAAAATCAAAGTGAAAATAACCATTAAATTGTGAATTTTCGTTTATAACCGTCGAAAACTTTTGTCCCGTTACTTAATCTCTAAATGTTTTTTTTTCGATTTTTGGCGTATGCGATCTCGAAGCATATACAAGCAAGTTCGACGGTTGGATCATTGAAATTAGTTTCTTAGAATTCGTATCCCATCAAGTTCAATGGTATATATATATATTTATTTATTTATTAAGTAGATTTGAATTTATTTATTTTGTACGTATAACACTTAAAAAATTATATGGTATGTATATTTAAGCCGATCCAATGGTCACCAATTTTTAAAATTTAATTTATATATAATATTATTATAGTTTTTAGGGGTATAAAATTGTTAAATTAATATATATAATTATTATAGTATTTTTTTAGGTTTATAAAATTATAAAATTAATATTTTGCTTATCGTGTATCGTGTTACCTACGTGTATACCTGAACCAACCCGTTATCTTATCAGGTGCTTATCTTGTTACCCGATAACGACCCGATTTGTTATCGTGTCGACCCGAACACTTGTTGATTTCGTATCGTGTCGGGTCGGGTTATCGGGTCGGGTCAGGAATTGCCAGGCCTAGGTTTGAGGCCTTGTGCAATCATCTTTGAGACTTCCTAAGCTTTAAGTCAAGTCATTTTGGGTCTATTTTGGAGCCTCGAAGATCCAGAAACGTGGGATTCTTGTAGCTGGGCAGATTTCCCAAAGTTAAAATAAGAATGTATTTCTTAGTTATCTTATTCTATTATGTTTCCTAGATTTTAGAAGACCTTTTCTGGTAAGGATTTTATTTTGTAGTAGTATAAATAAGGCTATTCAGCCATCAGGGTTTCAGAAGAGGGAGAAGAACACATCAATTTGGAGAACTTAGCGAGGCTTTGACAATTTGTATTTCAAGGTGTTTCCTATCCATGTTTTTAATAATATTTTGTTTTATGATTGTTCGTAACTAATTCCGTTTGCTAGGGGCGAGGCTACGAGCCTTAGCAAGAATATATAGTTTCTTATAGCAAGAAAGAATATATAGTTTCTTATAAATTTACTTATGATATTATGCATGCAGTTTTGAATTATTAATCATTGGTTTAAACTATCTAATTGTCTTGATGCTTGATCACATTAGGATATTTAGAAAAGTAATTTGATGCAATTTTGGTCGAAGGTTGGTCCCTAAAATTGACGAAGGCTTCTTGTGGTTAATATGTGCAAGTTCACTTAAGATGAATACTACATCTAAAAGGTTGCATGGGTTTTCAAAAGGTTTCACAAAGCTTAATGAGTTTTGCATGTTTAGATTTGATCAGAATACTATAGACGGATTGCACGTTTGATATACGCTCTATGTTGGGGGTCCAAGTAGGATACTTTAGGAAAATCTAACCTTCAAAATATGCATGTGTAAGTCATAAGTAATTAGAAGAACTACGTAAGATTATTAAGGTGACGGCGGGACCCTAGTGCTTAATTCAATTTTCGAAACCATTTTCTTTTGGTTTATTTTATTTTGCTGATTTATTTAATTATTTATATTAAATTCGTTTTTATTATTTTAGGTCATTAAATAAACTTTTTTTTTTTCAAATTTTGTTTTAAATAATTAATTAAGATTTGGTTTGACATAAATTATTCATTCAATCGCTGTGGAGAACGACATTACTAGAGCAGACTATACTACAAGTACCTTGTATTCTAGCAAGTATTTTAAGTGTATAGTCGGCTCTAGCAATTAATTAAGACAAGATAAAAACACTTAAAATACTTGCAAGAGTACAAGGTAATTGTAATATAATCGGCTCTAGTAAGGTCATTCTCCACAAGGATTAAATGAATAATTTATGTCAAACCAAATCTTAATTAATTATTTTAAAACAAAATTTGAAAAAAGGTTGAATTAATGACCTAAAATAATAAAAATGAATTTTATAGAAATAATTAAATAAATCGGCAAAGTAAAATAAACTAAAAGAAAACGGTTTTGAAAGTTGAATTAAGCACTAGGGTTCTACCGTCATCTTAACATTCTTAAGTAGTTTTTCCAATTACTTATGACTTACACATGCATATTTTGAAGGTTAGGTTTTCCTAAAGTATGCCTACTTGGACCCCAACATAGAGCGTATATCAAACATGTAATCCGTCTGTAGTATTCAGATCAAATCTAAACATGCAAGACTCATTAAGCTTTGTGAAACCTTTTGAAAAACTATGCAACCACTAAGACGTGGTATTCATCTTAAGTGAACTTGCACATATTAACCACAAGAAGCCTTCGTTAATTTCAAGGACCTACCTCTGACCAAAATTTCATCAAATTACGTTTCTAAATATTCTAATGGTGATCAAGCATCAAGACAATTAGATAGTTTAAACCACTGATTAATAATTCGAACCTACATGCATAATATCATAAGTAAGTTGAAAAGAAACTATATATTCTTGTTAAGGCTCGTGGCCTAGCCCAAGCAAACGGAATTAGTTACGAATAATCATAAAACAAAATATTATTAAAAACATGGATAGAAAACACCTTGAAATACAAATCGTCAAAGCCTAGCTAAGTTCTCTAAATTGATGTGTTCTTCTCCCTCTTCTTAAACCCTAATGGCTGAATAGCCTTATTTATACTACTACAAAATAAAATCCTTATTAGAAAATGTCTTCTAAAAACTAGGAAACATAATAGAATAAGATAACTAGGAAATACATTCCTATTTTAACTTTAGGAAATCTGCCCAGCCACAAGAATCCTACGTTTATGGATCTTCAGAGCTCCAAAACAGGCCTAAAATGGCTTAAATTAAAGCTTAGGAAGTCCTGCAGATAATTGCAGAAGGCCTCGAATCCAAAAGATATCATCTTGAACACCAAAAAGTCCAAATAAGCCCAAAACATCACTTTAACAAAACTGCACGCTGACCCTTTATTTCACCGCCATAAATAAACCGCTTGATAGAAAAATCTGAAACTTTGATACGAACAAGTTGAGAGATACACGAACATCCTCCAACTGAAATCACTCTAAAATCTGTTCGTTTGATTACGTTTTGCTCATAGGAAGTTGAATATCTTACATTGAAAATATAATTCAAAGTATCAAAATTCTCACAAAAAAACCAATAAATTAATACTAAGAATAAGGTAAAACATATTATATAATCCTCGACTCATCAGTATGCATTTCATAAACCAACGAAGACGTTCCACAATCCTCAAACCAAGCGAAGTGATGCAGTGAGGCACACCATTAGCTTGGTGTCTTGTCCATTTCCATCGGTGAACAATAGACGATAGATCATAGAGTTCCCGAGCACCCGTAATTATGTCACCGTGCAAGCATGTAATAAGGGACAATCATCTCCATGATCACTTGGTGAAACCCAAACTTGCAGCAAGATTCAAACCTTCAATGGCACCAGTTGT
This sequence comes from Cotoneaster glaucophyllus, assembly GCA_036320875.1. Lineage (NCBI taxonomy): Eukaryota > Viridiplantae > Streptophyta > Magnoliopsida > Rosales > Rosaceae > Cotoneaster > Cotoneaster glaucophyllus. The sequence continues at coordinate 24,727,253 of CM070058.1, forward strand.
TTCAGATAAAAGCGGAGGACACACAGAGTGAGCTGCTACACCTCCTCTGAAAATACCTGATTCATCTCGAATCACTACTCCCAAGCCAGCGCTTTATGAAGAACCACACCAAGCACCATCAGAATTCACCTTAACAAAACCTCTACCAAAAGCCTCTCCGATTCTCTAAATTACTCTCTTTGGCTCTAGCGGCACATCATTGAACACAAAAGCACATCTTGCTTTTCAAATCTCCCAGCAAGTAATGCTAAAAAAAAAAAAAAAAACAAGAAGAAGAAGAATAGTATGGTCTTTTACACTACAGTATACTTTTAAATGAAGTGAAATGACATGATGCATCCTCTATCAAGGTACCAAACAAGTGGCAAAACTTCTAGTAAGTCATCTAAACATTCCCACCATGTGACAACGATATGTAACACATTGATTCTACAAGAAAACAACGTAAAACTGCAACTTATACTTAATTACCGAGTATGTATGAGAAATAAGAGCTAAGAAGCATATGATCTTCTATGGATTATTGAGACGGTAACACAACCAAAAAGGATGGTAAAAGAGCATCATTCACCTTCATTTCCTCAACTCAAATTAACAAGTTTTTATTGAGACGGTAACATGATTAGCAACAATGACCGTTTGAAAACTAAACTATATCAATACATAACACCTACTACATGCCTTAAACAAGTGGAACCATACAACACTTACATATTTACAGGAGCGCATCCAACATCCACAAAATCTCAATTATTCCTAAAACTAAACTCGAGAGATAGGTGTTTTAATCTTTTTCCATAAAACTAAACAAAAGGAAGAGACAGGTCTCACAAGGTTAGAGTGCTTCAAAGGTCTTCTTCCAGAATATTGACTAAGCACGGGATGTCTCTCATGATCCAGTTAGTGCACACACAAACAGCACTTGGGCTCCGAAGCTATTAATGCCTTCCCAAATCAATATGATCTCTTCCTAGCCCAAGCGAGGAAGGCTCCAAAGAAGCTTCTGACCTCCTCAAATCTAATTCCACTTCCTTCTGTCTCAGTTGCAATACCCTTCTCTCGTTCTCTAATTTCATTCTCTCATTCTCCAGTCTCAGCCTCTCCAGTTCCCTGTCTTTCTTGCTACAATATCTTAGCCATTTATACCTTTGCTTCTCAATCTCCAAAGCTTCAGCATGGAAGCTGACTCTTTGCTCTTCGAGTTGCAGCTTCTGTTTCTTGATCCAATCTCTTTGTTCCCATAACGACTTTGTTGCGTCTTGAAAACAGTCACCCACTTCAACTTCAAAACTATCAAGAGGAGCATGTTGTGGCCACAAATGACCATCTTCTTCCCTAGCCTTCTTCCTCTCACTCATTCTTCTCACTCTCTCCCTATCATTATCAGCATCGTTATGATCTTCGTTGTCCAATTTATCATCCTCACTATCATGGTTTTCTTCAGCTTCTTCTTCCTCGGATCCAGTAATGTCTTTTGAGCACCTCCCAAGAGGTAGGGAATAGCCATGGGGATTGAGATCTTGGCAGTCACGTATCCTCTGTCCATTATGATAAGCACACATTTCTTTATAAAACAAGTGTTTTGAGCTCAGTATCTTCCTCACGTCATCCTTAGCCTTGGCAGAGAGGTGGGGCATTGCATCCATAAGAGAAGGATTCTCTACCACTCTACAACTAGTTCCTCTCCCGAGAATATCGTTCAACCTCTTATACCTTTTGTTCAAGTCATTAAACTTGTCTTCACACTGCTGAGGAGAAACATGACAACCTTTACTAATCATTATTTGCGACACAGTCTTCCACTTACCCTTCTTCTGTAATATCCCAGATTTCCTCTTAAGCCCCTCACCACCTTCAACCGAACCATCATCACCCACGCAAGCAACAACATCTATAAGAAGCCTGACCACATTATCTGTCCACTTCATCCGCTGCCATCGAGATCCCTTGTTTCCTATGGCACCTTCAATGCTCTCATCATCTGTATAATTTTGTTCATCGTCATCACTCAAATTGTAACCGTTATTGCCATTAAACAAAGCAACTGCCTTCCCTTTGGCAACAGTCGAACCAACTTTTGGGACCGACCCTTTCACTTCTACAAGCCCAATGGGATGACGATCGCCTGCAATGCCGCCGCCCCCCATCACATTCATGTGATGTTGGTGATGTCCTAACAATTGATGACCCAACTGCATCTCTTGGCGTCTAGGAACCGGCGATTCAAGGTCTAGTATCCCCCCACTGGGACTAGACAAAAACCCACCTCCCAAACCCGAACTGTCCATCTCGCCACACTCGATCACAACATCCTAATGTTCAATTGGGTTTCTTACAAAAAGCAACAAAAATCAGCTAGTAAAAGCTTTCGATCATCACAATCAACTGAAAAGCCATATCTCAGCTGTTTATTTCAATCAGCAGCACCGAAAAAAACTGAAAGGTTTAACGCTCACAGTTTCTTTCATTTTCCTACATTTTCTCACCAACCAAACAGATGACATCTCGAGATTCCCATATTCCCATTAGATCAACAAATGCCAATCACTAGATGCCTCTTCAAGGAAATACCTTGAAACCCAAAACTTGTGACTGAATATAAACCAAACTTAGAAACGCCAAAAAGATCCAATCTTGAAGTTTACCCAGTAGTGAAAATTTTCCTAGAAAGTTGAACAAAGGAGTTAAATCAGTAATTAATCCAAATTCCAAAAATGAAGGTAAATTTAATCCAAATCCCAAATATATTGGGAAAAAATCCAGATTTCGAATATAGAATCCATATGAAAGAAAGCGCATAGATTTTTGGAAGCTTACCTTTTCAAGATCGACCAAGACGATTTCAGCCGATCAGCAGAGAGAGCTCGAACTGAGTTCTGAGAGAGGTGTCAGCGATGATTTAAAAGTAGTGACTAGTTCTAGACTGTTTTGAGTTTGAATCGGAGGAGTTAAAAGTAGAATGTACGAAGAACTCAATGCTGTTTAATACATTTACATTTACATTTACTGTTTCACAGTCAAATGCAATGAGCAGTGGTGGTAGTAAAAAGACAATTTGGTCAAAGAACTGTGTGAACCAAAAAATTTAATTTTGGTAAAAGAACCGAACTGGTTCAGACCGGTTCTAGTCCCGATGCATACATTGTGAGAACTGAATGGACTGAACAGAAGCATGTGTATTATTCTTTATTTTTGTTTTAATCTAACCTACTTATTAATAAAATTCTGTTTGTCAACAAAAAAATGGTAAAAAGACAATTTGATCTTTTCACACAAAATAAAATCATAGACAATAATGTATTTTTAAATACATCAAACCATCTTAAAATCAAATTTGTCATTAAATTTCTGCTAGAGTTCAAAAATCTCGCATGAAGTCAATGATATCTCGAAGCCCGAGTATCATAAAAGTGCCACGAGCCAAGTTTAAATCCATGCAAAAGTACGGGATCAAGAGGTATGTTAACTTACGATCTCGCATACCAATAACATAGTAATTTATAAGGAAATTGTTATTAGCACTAAAAAATCTCATTTTTCAATCCAAACTTTCTATAATTAGAAAGAAAATACAATTTTGAAGAGTGTAGAATGAGATTTTTGGAATGCTAATAACAGTTCTTATTTATAAATTGGATGTTTGTATAATCATGCCAAGCCCATGCAATTCATCATATTTATCATGATAAGTCATGTTATGGCATTGACACCATAGACAAATCGTGCCAACCACATTACAGCTTAACATAGACCAAGCCACATATCGGGGCTTGCCAAGTGGATCGTGGTGTGGATAGTTACAGAAGTTTACTGGACCCATGTGAAACTAAAGTTGTGAAATATTTTAGGCTGCTTGGGACTTGAGAGCACCAAATGTCCAAGGCCATAGTCTTGGCTTCATGTGGGAAAGTTTGGGAGAGAACATGACATATTTCCTCTTCCCTTGCCAACCAAATAGGACACTTATGAAAAAGCCAAAACCCAGAGACAATCCGCATATAGAATTACATTCAAACATGGAGCTGGGCACCTCATTAATGAGAAGAGAATGAGTCTTTCCCTTCCAAGCTTACGCATGAAAACAAGGAAGGAAAGTAAAGTTGAGTGTTGCCAAAAGAAATGTTTGTGGAAATTGACCACAAATAAGGGTGCTCTGTGCAATGTGCTCAAGCCAGTGTTCACGAGGCTAGCAGCGTCCTCCAATGTTACACTAAAAAGGAAAGTCACAGCTGCATTCATAGAAAGGAAGGATGGGGACTTAGCAGGAATAGAAGGAGTAAGGAAATCAAAGAGATTCCCTAATGCGAGTTGGAAGGTAACCCTATTCCTATATGACTACAAAGATAATTCAACATGAAGAGAGGACATACCACGTAGGGAGAGGATCAAGGCAACACTGCACCAGGCAGTGCAAGCGTTTCTCCAAGTGCAAGAAACCTTGATTCTTGAAGAAGGAATTCTCCTAATTTTCCACAGATTTCTTCAAGCATCTTAGATTTCCTTAGCCATTACGAATATCCCTAGAACATAAAAAACCTAGATTAGCCATTCCAAAAACCATGCAAGCATGCAATGAGTTATCTCCCACGCTAAACCAATAAACTTTTAGCTTCCACACCACGCCTTGCTTAGGCAAGCCATAATTTAAGCATTCATTCTTTGAGCCATTAATCCAACTGGGATACTTCCTAAAACATATTAATTCTTTTGAGGTATCTCAAGACTTGGTATTTGAAACGAACCACAAGCAGGCCTGGCCTTAGCCTAGGGCAGCAAGGGCGACCGCACAAGGCCTCAAAAAATCGAGGGCACCAAAAAATTTAATTTCTATTATTATAATGTTATGTCTAGTAAGCGTATAAAAATATAAAACTGGATATTTGTCGTAAGTTGTCATTTGCAGCGGTGTTTCGCTGCTTTCCTGCAATGGAAAGCAACAAGGGTTCTGTGACAGCCCGTCCTGAATTTTTACTTTTATTATCCTCGTAAATGTGAAAGTACGATATTACCTTGAGTGTTGGGTTGAAATCTCATTTTGGGCTAAGTTTCAAGGCCCAAATTATTGGTTTTGGACCAATAGAATTGTTTCTTAGTTTGTGGGAACTAATTAGGGTTTAGTTGGCTTGTTGTAAACTTAGTTCTAACCTAATTAGAATTAGGTTTTGTGGCTGTTTTGGTGTGTTAGTTGGCTGTGTGAGGACCACACACACACACACATCAATCTGAAAACACACATTCTCTATCTCTCTCTCCCGTGCTCTTTCTTTCTCACTCTCGGACTCACTCTTTCTCTCTCTCTCTCTCTGCAATTGTATGAATCACACCCAAATCACCCATTTCCCACAGATCAAACCTGCAAAGACCATATTTGAGATCCTTGAAGGTCCACGAGCACAACCATGTCATTTTTGGTCGTGAAACCATAGAAAAACCCTAGAATCCGAGAGGTCCGTCAAAGTACAGTACCACCGAGGTGATTGTCAAGGTTTCAAACCATTTCAAGGCTCCTAAAGGTATTCTCTCTTCCTCCTAAGTGTTTTGGATGAATTTTGATTAAGTTTGAACGTAAGAACACCCTGAAAACCGAACCTCCGAAGGTGGCACTGTTCACCAACTTTTTTATGGAATTTTTTCTTTGAATTTCAAGCTCACAGGGAGCTTAAGGACCTTCTCACGATGCTCGGAGTGCATCGTTGATGAAATTTGGACGTCGGGAAGCCCAGATACGAGGAGTTGCAGAGGTCACCGAATTTTCGAGCTTGCTCCGACGTGATTTCATAGAATTTGAAGCTTCAATTAGGTATAACGTGATTCTTTGGACCCTAAGCTTCATTTTGGTGGTAATTTCGTAGAAAATGGTTGAAAAACGAGTGAGAATAGTGAGTTTAAAGTTTTTCCCAGTTTCCGGCGACTGCGACGGTCGCCGGAGTTCGAAGGTAGAAGACGAAGAATATTCCGTCAAAACTGACGGAGTATTCTAACGGCGTTAGTTAAATTAAACGGAATATTCTGTATTTTAACGGAATATTCCTGACGGCGTTAGTTGACACCGTCAGTGTGCCAGGCACGTGCCTGCGTGTGGGTGGCGCGTCTGGCAGTGCCTTGGCCGGCATGTGAGGGCGTGTGAGGGCTCGAAAAATGATTCTAAAAATATGGGGATGTTCTTGAGGTTGTGTAGATCACTTTGGTATATTCAAACACCCCAATTGAGCAATGCATGAGAAGTTATTTCCTAGTTTCGTTTATGTGCTTTAAAATAACGTTAAAAAAGTTGTTTCTCACATAGGCGAGACCTATCCGGAGGACGAGCGTAGCCAGACTAGGCACAGGGGCTACGATCCATCTACTTATCAGTGAGTGGGCTTTTGGTTTTCCGTATATACCTATATACTAAGTAATTTTCCCAGAATATGCATTTTAAATGATTTTATCAATGAATTGCCATGCCAATATACTTATGCTATTGAATATGCATTATAAATTGTTTATGCATGATTGTTGGTGTTGCGGGCGCTCAGGTAAGTTCCAGATAAGTTTATGTGTTGTTAATAAGAAGTTGTGTTATGAAGAGTATGATGAGATGCATCGAGAGCTCATTAACCTGCTCCCCGGTGTTAGTGCTCCCGCCCAGGGTTAGGGGCACAGTCTTTCACGTGATTTTCACCTCCCGCACTATACGCTCATCTTGGATCCAAGTTAGGTGCATAGTCCTGTCGTATAGACCACTTTCAGTGGGTTCGACTCGTAGGTGACCCGCTATTATTCGCACAGTCTTCACGTGGTTGTAGCACTAGAGCGTATTATTTTACACCCAGTCCTGCCATATAGACCACTATAGGTGGGTTCGAATCGTGTGCAGGCATGATTTATGAGCTAGAGTTCAGCTGACGAGCTGTTGCAGTTATTATTGCATTTGGATTACTTACTTGATGATTTAATTGGCATGGCATGACATATTCATGATTTGCTTACATGTTTTGACGTGATGATTTCAGTTGAGTTTTGGTATATGTATATACTATTTTCTGGGAAAGTATACAGGTTTTACGGCGAGGGGATATAACTGTGGTTTATGAAATGTTTTTCGAAAAACTTTGTTTTTGCCCACTCACGCTTTTGTTTTGCACCCGTCCAGGTTTTAGGTAGCTTTGTTGGTGGCTCACGAGGATACGACGGAGATTCTGACAGTCCATCACATATGTAGGATCACCTTTGGGTGTTATTTAATTAAGTACTTCGTATGCTTGACTGCACATAGGCTAATTATGCTCTGATTGTGTATTCACACGTATTTTCATTCGTAATTCTATCTTTGTTATTGCTTCCGCACTGTGCACATGGCTACGTCACCCTCACGTGACGGCCAGCATGCCTCGATCTCGGTCGGGGTGTGTCAGGTTCGAAACTCAAAATTGCCTTCTTTTTTTTATGCATTTATTTCATCTTTGGTTTAAATAAGTAGCCTATATTTCTATATGTGCCTTTGACGAAAGTGGTTTTTACAAATTCATTTTCAATTAATTACCACCCTTTGGCAAATAATAATAATAATAGTAGCCACCCAAGTTCAAAATGAGGGCCTTTTTCTTTTGGGAACTTTAACAAAAAGCTCTCAGTACTGTTCACTTTAACGAAAAACCTTATTTTTACACTAAAAAGTCAATCTTAGTATTATTTACTTTACCATTTATTTTTTCCTTATCGTTAAAACTCAAAGTTTTCAAGCTCTTGTCATTAATTTTCCTTTTTCTTTAGCAATGATGTTTTGTTTCAATATAATGTTAGGGTTTAGGGTTACTTTTCTTTCTTATCCAAGAAAAATGAGTTATATTTTTAATAACATATATGTGGTATTTGATTTTTCAATAATTTTTTTTTTGGTTCATTCATTGTTTATAACATTATATATATAAATTAGAGAGAGAAAAATATGACAATTCTTATGAGGCCCCAAGGGACAGTAAATTAGAAAATTATCCGATAACTATAAGTTTTATACAAAAATACCTTTCATACTTTAATTGATTTTTGCTTGTGAAATATTTGTGTACCCTTATCTAAATACAAACTAATGTTATGGCTTAGATGTGAAATCTATTTTTTCTTCAGTTATAAGTGAGAGGTCTTAGGTTTGAGTCTTTTAAATGACAAGTTAGATACCAAATTATGGCCAACTCATCTTGTTGCTTAGCATAATCCCTCACATCCTGTTATCGTTTTATCAAAGAAAAGTTACATCGGCATGCACAAATATGAACACTAAAACAATTGATTTTTTTTTTCTGACGTGGAGTTATACTAGGGCACTTTTTTTGGTATTGCCCCGGACCTCAAAAATCTCAGAACCAGCCCTGACCACAAGAGCCGACCATCAAGACCCAAATCCAACTCGATCAAAAAGTCCCCAACAACTTCAAAATTTACTAATCTAATGAACTATCTAACTCAATTTTAGAAATCAAACGAGGCGATAGTGTTTTCTACTAAAATCGTATATATTTGTTTAATATTAGACAAAGACGAAGCATTGGACCCTGAATTTTGATTGAATTAGAACTTTAGTCTAGGAATTAAAATTAGTCCACGAACTTGTCACAATGTAATACAATAGAACACTATATTGTGGATAAAAGTTTTAATGGTGTTACACCAGAAGGTTGATTATTTCACATCATGACAAGTTCAAGATCAACACTCATGAATTTTGTATTTAGTGACATAGGTCCGATGACTAGTGCTCCAATTTTGAGTGTTAGAGCAAAACAAAAGCCACACGACATATCGTTTTGGTTCCTTCTCTCTTGCTATGCAGGACTGGGGATAACCCTATTGGGCCATGACCCAATCAATGAAGCAACTTTCTGTAGCTTCTCTTCCCATTCACCCAAAAACCGAACCCTTCATTTCCAGACATGGCCATGTCCAGCCTTCTCTCTCCCATCACCCCTCTCACAATCACGCTCTCTCACTTCTCCAAACCCCTCCTCCACCTCCCCTCCCCATCTCTTCGCGCTAAACCACCACCACTCTTCTCTCACTAAATCCACCACCAAACTCAAACACAGAAGACCCCTCACCACCACCCAATCCAAGGGCACCGACGACTCCGTCGACGCCCCCGACCGCCTCATCTCCGCCGTCTGTTACTTATACCCCTTCTTAGACGGCATCCAGTACGGAAAGCACGTGATTACCCAGTTCACCGCCATCCAAACTCTCATCCAGCCGTTGATTCCAGCCATACGGGTCTTCAAGAGCTTCCCCTTGAATGGGTTTTTGGTATTTTTAACCCTTTAGTTTGGGGTAGTTAGAAACTCGAATTTTAGCAGATATGTGAGGTTCAACACTATGCAAGTTATTGTGCTTGATGTGCTGCTGATATTTCCTGATTTGTTGGAGAGGAGCTTTAATCCGAAAGACGGGTTGGGATTGGATGTGCTGATGAACTTGGATAGTACGGGTTTCTCTTCCTTTTGGTGTGCTTGGTTTATGGGTCTGCTTCTTGCGTTTTGGGTCAGGTTCCCAGATTGCCCATTGTAGCTGAAGCTGCTGGGAGGCAAGTTCCTTGATTAGAGCTGTTTTTTTGGTACCCAATTTGTGGGAGGAAGGGAATTAATGGGAAAGAGGTAATTATATTTTGAGATTTTGTTCTCACATGATCTCCAATAACATGAAGTTTAACAGGATTATTTATCTATGCAATCATGCAGTTTCAATGAGCTCGGATCAGTACTTGAAGTCTACTCATTGCTTTGTGATTAATGATGTTTTATTGTATATTTTTAGATCTAGTTTACAATAATCCTTTCGGGGCCGAGTTTTTCACGATATTATTTGTAATGCCATTTTATCAATAAAATGAAGTTCATACAGTAGAATGTTGTTGTTGTAATTGGCACTATATGTGTTGAAATTGTGATTTGCAATGTGAAGTTATAAACTGGCCCCTGTTTTTATAATATTGGAAATTCCGTTTTCATGTTGCGAGCAATAATCTAGGTAATCTAATTATTTAATCTAAATTACTGGGTAAAGGGGTCGAATTTGGATGCAAAAGGAAGTACACTGATCTAGTTAATTCCTTTATGTTTGAATTAGAAAGTATGTTTGAATGTGTGGAGAAGTATGTGGAGTTTAGATCAAATCCATTTTTCCCCTCGTTTGCTTCTAGGCTATGTTTGGGGGACTTCCAAGTCTCTTAAGGGATCAGAGCCGATTAAGTGACGAATGAACTATAAAATGTTGAATATAGGAGATTAAAAATGTATTTCAAAAAAATAACTAAGAGTTATTGGTCTGGTGGTCAGATCTTTAGTTTGCTCTCAAGTGGTATGGGGTTTGACCCTCTCTCATGGTACTCACCTAGCAAGTGCTAGAGTTTCCCGTTCTCCAAATACCTTACCCCTGCCATTTACCTTTCCTATTATCAATTATATACAACTATTTGTTTATCTCGCTCGTCACGTGTTCTCATTATGAAGAGGAGTTCCTTCAAATGTTTTTCCCTTCTAAAATCAAAGACATTATAAATTAGGTACACTAAGCTATGATGCACAAATACTTCACTTTAGTTACGTATCTCGTATCTGCTACTTTGTCGAATACTCGTCGGATACGTATCATGATCAATGAATATGTTTTTGACTTGAAGAATACACTGCTTTTAGGATACTTTTAACACTTTCATATAAGAAATTACAAGAAAAAATTAATAGGAGACGATGCTTTATTTGAAGGCTTTTTAACCAAAATGATTTCTGAAATTGACATAACTCCATATTTTGGTCCTTGAGATTTAAAATAGATAGAAGTGGTCCAGAGTTTGACCACCACCAATCATTTTAGTCATCCGCAAAAAATCTCCATTAAGTAAGAATAAAATAACAAAAATACCTTAATTTTGTCAAATCATTTTGGACAATTGTTTATTAAATTGGGGGTATTTTTATCATTTTGGTCCTTATTTAACACAATTTTTCAAGGAGGAACCAAGATGATTGATAATGGACAAACTCAAGAACCACTTCTACCGATTTCAAATCTTAGAGACCAAAGTGAGGAGTTATGTTAATCTCAGGGACCATGGCTAAAAGCCTTATTTGAAATCTGATGAATATGAAGAGTTTGCCTCTAACAAATCAAATGAACATGAATTTGGATGATGAAATCGAATTCTTGTGTTATCAAAATATGTTCTAAATTATATATTTGTTGCAGTCCTATTGGAATAGGAATGTGATTGTGTAAATCCTAGAGAATATGGGAAAGTATCTTATATTCCTATTAGGAGTAGATTACCTATTAAATGTTGTAATCCTAAAGGGAAAGGTATTTACCCTTTCTACTACTATAAATAAAGGCACAATGGGGTGAGATAACACACACCCACAATTACACATCTCTCTTTTCTCTCTCAATTGCCGCACCCCCTCTCTCTCTTTTGGCCTCCATAATTGTTTCAGTAAATTATGCCTACAACACGTTATCAGCACGCTCTTGACGCTGCGCTAAAGAGAGTTTGATCTTCAATCAGGGGAGTAGTATGTTTTAATCATTCTTTTTGTAATTAATTTATTATTATTTTAAATTGATCTACATGCTATTGATTCAATTTAATTTTTTTTGTGTCGAACGTGATACAACACATTGGAGATGCTATTCCGGCTTTCTGCGAAGGAACTTCTACAAATTCAAAGGCTTATTTGTTTTTTGCTACTCAGGTACGCTTAAAATAAAGTAAGATATTTGAAACGACCCATGAAGCATGAAAACATTCCCCATGATGCATGAACCCCCTATGTTTACACTTTCCTTCCGATATATATATTCATATATTCATATATATATATATATATATATATATATATATATATATATATTTGTTTCATGCATCGCACAATTAAATTGTTATTTGGAATTTGTGAGTCAAAGTACAAAAATAAATTAGAAGCACATTAGGGTTTTCCTAAACCCTAAGGGATTTTTGAAAGAAAAAAAAAAGAAAAAAAAAGGGAACATTCCACACCACCATGGCACCTTGTTGGAAACCAGGCCGTGTGCCTGGCTTGGGTTTTCTCACCACAGGGCCTGCAGCCCTACCCACACCAACACCTGCACGCTTTTTGCCTGCATGGGCACTGTGCCGTGTCATTGGAACATTGCAGCAACTTTCTTGGGCTCGCTGCCAAATCATAACTAGCCCAGATCGGCTGGGAACCTTCCCATTGCATGCTGCAACCTTTTTTGATTTTTGGGCCTTGTATCGCTCTGGCCCACATCACCAACGGCCAGCCCTAGCCTGCAGCTAGGCTTCCCGAGCCAAAAATCAAAGGCCAGCCTTCGCTGGGCCTCGCTCTATGTCCCCTTCGGTCCAAGTATGAAACCCAACTGCGGCTGGGGCATCTCCCGTCCACCCCGTGGCCTGCAGCCACCATCCAAGGACCTTTGGGCCTTGCCTTATGCTCAAAGCACCCAAACCCAATGTTATTGGGTTATGGTATTTTCGAACCCTAATGCTATTTTTAGCATTCTTGATAATTTTAACCCAAATGTTATAATTATTTTTGCTTCTACAATCGACCCTGTTTGGTCCCGATTTATTGAATTAATTAAAAGTGACATGCAGTCCATTAATCTGATAATGAATCCAAAATTCTTGACCTGAAGATCACTTTTGGACATTAACGATTCAATAATTTATCTTTATACTTTGAACCGTCACATACTTTCATAGTAACGAAGCTCTCACACTTGAGTTCCCGAAGAACCCCAAATCCACTACACTTAGTTGGTATATTGCATTATGTGTTTCTTGCAGGAACCTCTCTTTTATGAACTGAACGTTCATAAACTAAATCGAACCTGTAGTTTCGAATTTAGTGCCTTTGAAACCCGAAGTTTTCATAAAACAATACATCCATGAAAACCTTATGTTTTCATGAAAACCATGTCTTAGAACTCGAATGTTCTAACTATGATGCATATGGATGTTTCATTCCCATAGCACCAATCACAATCTTGTTCCCTCCAATTCAGTAGATTGTCGAACCGTCACAAGTTCGATTTTCCTGATTTGGACGTTTCTAATAGAAAGCACTCAATGTGGGGGTACAAGACGTGAATCTCCCATTGACTATTAAGTAGTGAGAAACCATAAAAGCCAATAATGGCATGGAAGAGCTGAATAAGCCTCCGCCATGATCTTCATTCGAAGACTTATGCCCGAAGCATTACAAATGGAAATACCTCTCGAACGAGTATTTCATGGCTCTTTGGCTCGCTCATACGGACTGTCTAATCATGAAAAATATTGCCTGAAGCACACCATGATTACGTCCATGAATGAGTACAATTCTGAAGTTTATAAATCCGATTGAATTTTGATTGGAGAATACTTTTCTCGTCCTTCCATGTTTCTAACTTGCTCTTGAAACAGCAGTGTAGAAAGCAGAAGTTTACCATATTCTCAGATCTGATTACTACCATAAACATGAGAGAAAGGTATGGACCCAGTTCAGCTGGAGTCTACCGAATGGCTTAACCCAGTTCGGTCAAAGCCTACTGAACCCAAGTTTGGGTCTGTCTCTCTCATAATCCAATTTCGAGTTTGTTTTTACAACATATGGTAGAATCAGGGCTTGCCAAGGTGCGGCATCATGCCCAAAGCATGATCCTTGGTACCTAAGACCTAAAACTTTAAGAATAAGGGATAGTATTCCCAAACCTCAACCTCGCAAAATCTACTTCCGTCTCGATGGAATAGATCGTTGATTATGCACCTGTTCGTACCTTTACCAATATCGTTGAGGAGTACCATTCTAGTAGTCAATATGTGAGACTGATTTTGCTCTACCAAACATCGTTGGAAAAGCAGAATTTTGACATGGATGACCTTGTTGGCCGAATCCACCTAGTAACTTTGGCTTACTTTGTGAACATTTTTCCATGTTCTTGGATTCAAGTTTGGTGTATGTTTTACTTATGGATAATCTTATTGATATTGTCCTCGAATATGAGTTAATTGAATCATGTTTCTTAGTACATGTGACCGATTCAATTAAACATGTGATTAGGTAGGAATGTGAGAAAGTTAGTTGTCTAGATGAATGCGTACTACGCACACTAACTTTACACCTAAATCACATCTCTAACAACGACTTCAGGTCTATCCAACCTGATTAAGAGCAATGGCACGCTTCTCGTTGTATGAATGGTACTGAATCACCATTTAAGGGACCTTAAATTCTCCCTGACGATGAGTTTTTAAGGATATTCGAGATGACAATGATCATAAATGAAACCACTGGAGAAAATAGAGTGAAATATCTTTGCACCACCTCCAAAAATGAGCCTGAAGCTTTGATTTGGGGCCAATGGGTTGTCCCCCAAATGGGGCACACGCCATATGTGGCTGGCCTAGGGCTAAGTGATTGAGCAGTTTACTTGCTTTGGCACGACCTTTTGGGACACTTAGGTCGACCAACGATGCTACGATGCATCTCCTTACCCGAAGTAAGGATATTGTGCCTACAAGCACACTTTGCCAAGCATGCTCATTAGGGAAATTTGATTTTCTAAATCATCCCTTGCAAAGATACGAAACGACTCTCTTTTCATAGTGGATTCAAGGGAATATATGTGGACTGATCCAACCAAAATGCGAACCATATAAAGACTTATGGTTTTGGTTGATGAATCGACAAACTAGGTCACATGTTTATCCACACACATTACTGCTAAACCTCTTGGTCGATTAAGGGCTCACCACCCTACTTATCCCTTAAGGTCCGGGTGACTGGATAATGCGAGAGAGTTTATATCGACGATTTTCGATAAAGTATTGCATGTCGTTTTGGGTTTATAATTGAACATCGAATTCCCATGTTCACCCCAAATAGCCTCGCCTAGCGATCATAAAGCGCAATTTAAATGATCGCCCGGATTTTGGGTAAACGTACCAAGTTTTCGGTTTTTGCCTAGGGCTATGCAATCCTTGTACGCAGTGATGTTGGTCCGCCTTGAGGCCCATTGCCACCCAACCTATATGACGTTACAGTTGGTTACTGGGTACGAACCTGACGATTTTCGTATTTACGCATTTGGGTGTGCATTCCATGTGCCAAGTTGCGCCGCCGCAACGTACCACCATAGGTCCTCAAAGAAGGATGTGTATCTTTTGTCGATCATGATTCTCCTTCACACTAGCTCTCTTCGAGCCCTTGCCCGCGATCTCTTTACCGCTCATTTGCGGGTTGTCACTTTAATGAGACAGTCTTCCCGCCGTTAGGGGGAGATAAGAACGTCAACGTTCCAGTAGAACAGCGCGAATTTGCGTGGACGTTGGCCACTATGTCTCATCTAGATCCCCATACCGCACAAGTGTGATAAGCAAGTGCGATGAATTCTAGATTTCAGAATGTAGCTCCAGATTCATTCCTCTGATCTAGCTAAAGTGACAAGATCATATACCATCTGCAAACATGCCTGCAAGGATATACGTACTTAACGGACGTCGAGTCAACATCCCTGGAGGGTATGCCGCCACTGTTGGACGGTCCGGTACATCAGCGGATAGCCAATCAATCTGTCTTGGCCTGGAGCACGACAGATCATTCGGTTCGTAGGATTCACTTCCTTGGAAGAGGAAGACACGACACAATAATGAATCTGAACTCAATCGATGTCTCAAATCATTTTCGTCTCATGAGATTAATCCGGATTACTCCCGAGACTTGAAAATCTTGGTCCAGTATACTAGTTTGGGTGAGCTAAATGGAATTGAAATGAGATTATCATTGATGGTCCAATATACTAGTTTGGGTGAGCTAAATGGAATTGAAATGAGATTATCATCGATGATGTTTTCACTTATATGGTAGCTACCAACATAAATGAAAAGCGACGATATCGAACCGAGTTCCGTTGATTAAGTGACAACGTAGAACTGATTGGACAACTGAAATTACAATCCAGGTCAAATTCCTTACCAAAGTGTGTATTGGACCTGTCGTTCCTACACTGCCCAAGGTAACCTTGTTATGTTACAAGTGGGAAAGGAAGCGTTATGAGATGAATGAAATAGTGCGATATGATGCACGCCTTACGGCCCAAGGTTTCTTTCAAAACGTCCTGTGATTGATAGCAGCATTATGAAATATGGTTAGTGTTTCTCCATGGGGATATAGATACGGAGATTGACATGTAAGTTCCCGAAGAATTACATGGACTGGTTCAAAAAAGTTCCAAAACCACGGAACAACCTCTTAACTCGTTTTGAGGCGTTCACTTATGGATTGAAAAATCTGACGGATGTGGTATACCCGTCTACGTGATTATTTGATCAGTCAGAGATATGAATTATGCCCTTGCGTGTTAATCTATGAAGTCTTATTCCAAATTGCTAGAGTTACAGTTTTTGTCGTTAACATGAATCCCACTAAGACTCCGGAAGAGCTTGAGAAAACTGCCTCGCACCTGAAGATGGAATTTGAGATGAAGGATCTTAGGAAAACTCATTTATGCCTTGACCTGAAGTTGAAGCATTGTTCTGACGGTATTTTGGTCTACCAGTCGAATTACACCCCAAATGTGTTACTTTTGAGTATACCTTTGATCGTCCATACGTTATATGCAAATGAGACCCTTGAAGAGGTTATGGAATCTGAAATTCCATATCTAAAGTTCAACTTTGCGCTTCGTTGTACTTAGCTCATTGTATTTAGACATGACATCTCCTTCGCTGTTGATCTTGGTAAAGATGCAACACCGCGCCTACACGCAACCACTGAATTGGTATTAAAGACGTTCCCTGAAGGTACTACGAATTTGGGCAAATCAAATCCCAACGCATCTCGAGCAGATCCAACCCCCTGATCCTCGGAATGATGTTTGCCTTGTTTGTTATGCTGACGCAGGTTACTTATCAAACCCGCACAAGGCAAAATCCTCAAATGGTTCCGTCTTTACCGTTAGGGATACGTAATATCTTGGAGGTCCACGATATAACCTTAGTTGCGAAATCTTTGAATCATTCCAAGACTCACCTCACTTCACTATGCCACAAGTGAGACATGGTTAGGAGTTCTTGTTGAGCATATTCGAAGTACTTGCTGTGTTTTCATCCATCGTTGAGTCCCAACGACGATCCATGAAGACTATGCCTCATGTATCAACCCGACCAAGCCATGATACATCAACGAAGCCAACGCCAAGACATATTGCATCTACATCTACATCAGCAAAGCATCAGGAGATTTGAAGTCATGCAAGCCGATCCCAGACAACCTTGCCGACCTCTACACGACGTCACTGCCGAAGTCAACCTTCCAGAAGCTTGTCCAAGGAATCGGTATGCGCAAATTATCTGAATTGAATTGCTTGTAGTTCTCTTATTTAGAAGTTATGTCTAACTCAGGGGGAGTATCCAGAAGCATACTCACATGATCTTAATGTACTCTTTTTCCTACGATTAGGAGCATTTTTCCCACTGGGTTTTTGCTACCTAACGAGGTTTTAATGAGGCACCCATCCTGGGATGATCATACTCCATTGAGCTCACTACACTCGTCCAATTTGACGTTTGTTTTAGACATTATGCATATTTTCTTACTTTTCCCTTAGTCTATGGGGTTTCCCCATATCTTGGGTTTTACCATAGCGAGGTTTTTGTGAGTTTTTACACATGCATACTTCAAAGTAAATTTGAGACTCGCGATCACCCGTTGTGCCGATGACTTCATCAACTGTACTTGCTTCATCACTGAAGACCTGATGCGCCATTTACTTAAGTATTTACACACTCAAGGGGGAGTGTTGCAGTCCTATTAGAATAGGAATGTGATTGTGTAAATCCTAGAGAATATGGGAAAGTATCTTATATTCTTATTAGGAGTAGATTACCTATTAAGTGTTGTAATCCTAAAGGGAAAGGTATTTACCCTTTCTACTACTATAAATAAAGGCACAATGGGGTGAGATAACACACACCCACAATTACACATCTCTCTTTTGTCTCTCAATTGCCGCACCCCCTCTCTCTCTTTTGGGCCTACAACAATATTTATATTTTATAAAATTTTATATAATGTAATTGTTGTATCTATAGTGTATCATATCCTACTTTTTAAATATTTTTCATATCGTATCGCCCTATTTGTATCTGTGCTTCGTAGGTAATAAGACATTGAAATAGTGTGATTATGTGCCCGAGAGGGGCATTAGGTTTTCATCCAGCCAAGTTCTATTGACTCTGTAACAATCTATGCCTAGCAATGGTAAAAGCTGGTAAGCATGGTAACTTGGCTGCTGAGGTCGGTGCTTTGTGTTCTATCTTGGTTTCGCTCTTAGGTACACCCTACCTTAGAGGAACTGTGTGGGAGGCACGTCTTCTTCTGTGATCTATTTCATCTCAACTTTAATTAGTTAACCAAAGGTATACTTTACAAAGGGAAACGGCTCTGTTTCCAGAGTCAAAATAAAAAAAGAAAAACCAAATAGGTGCAAAGAAATGAATTTTTTTTTTTGAAGTTTTAACGAGACACTTCCGGTATTGCATAAATCATTTCCTAGCTACAAATACCTAAAAAAATTCCCAGCCTAATCCTATCATCATCTAGAATAGAAGAAATGGGCACAAGGGGAAGTTGAAAATGAAAACTATGAAAGTCCGGAGTGGGCTTTGTTGGCCATAGTTGGCCAGATGATAGCAGCTTTGTTGAATGCCCCAGCAATATGTCATTGAAAAGTATGGTTTTTATTCGATGAGTTTGTAATTTGAATCTCGTAAACAGTTTAATAGTTACTCGACATGCATGCTTCGTAAGTCTACTTATTTTTAGGATCAACAATTATCAGAACCACAAAAGTACCCCTGATACATGCCGACAGGTTCCTGGAACACATTGTTGAAATCAACGGTCGCTCCCACAGTCACTCTGATTGTTCTGGGTTGTAGTTAACGGACGGGAACGATGACCAACCACGATAAAACTCGGGGACGTGCATACGGGCAAGGATCAGGGGTGAGGTGAGGTCCAACATATCCTTTTGGTCCCACAATTAGTAAGACTTTTTCAACGTGCGAGTAGCGGATTCTATGCGTGCGAGCCTCTGTTATTGGTTAAGAAAAGAACTTGATGTCTGATGAAGAAGATGCTAATACCACGTGATCGGCTGCTACTCCCCTTCTTTACGACATCAGATTATTCTTAAAGTTTCAAACCATTTTGAACACCTTTTTTGTCGCTTCAAGCTTTCCGGAGAACGCCTCCTTTAAAAATATATTGTGAAAACGATTTATTATACTGTCACAATAGCGTCATATATCAACAAAGTAAAAATATATATAAATTTTTGTCAACATGTTATTGTTTCATTGATGCCACTTGATGCCCTCTGATAGTGTACTCGTATTATTGTCTAATTTCAAATGACATCTGTGGATGCAAATTTTCTCCTTCTCGATCTTGGACGATTTTGCACCTACAAAACAACTAGCACCTTAGGTTAAGGCCAAAAGCCTCACGCGCCCACAATGAATGGGGGGGCTTTGGCCAAAGAACCTCCGATGCCAAAGTTAGAATTTTAGAGAGAAAGAGTGTTTAGAGTATTTGGGATTTTTTGTAAGAGAATTGGAATGATCTTTTGGTGGAAATGGGTGCCTATTTATAGGGCTAGGCTTTGCCCAATTTCTCCTATGTGTGGCCGGCCACTAATGGCCTTTGGTGGTTATGGTTTTGTTAATTAGCCAATTTATTGGCTAATTAAGTTTGAAGGAAATAAATAGGAAGTTACAAGTTTGAATATTTGTGTAAATAGGGTAATAAAATAGAGAAAATGGGAAAGATGAGGATGAGAATGGGAGTGGCCGGCCCTTTGGTATTTTTTGGGTTGAATTGTATAATTTAATTTGGTTAATGGATTAATTGGGTAATTAATCCATTAATTAACCAAATAATATTATTTTGGAGGTTACTTTGCAAGATAAGGATTTGATGAGATGGATTTGATTTGGTTACCTCTTTTTGGAGCATTTTTTATTTTTGTTGAATTGTCTGCTGCTCGCGTGTAGAAATCCCGGTGTACCTCAGGGGTAGTTTGGTCATTTTTTGCTAAAATGTCCACGTGTCGCCTTGTGATTATTTTTGGCTCCACAAATGCCCCCACACCTGCTGGGCTGCTCGAAGGAAAGGGCAGCAGGTGTAGAGATTTCCTTGATTTTAGGAAACTTAGGACTGCTTCCTATTTTGATGTAGATTCCCTCTTCAATAGGAAATTAGATCCTTCTAGGAAAGGGAAATAAATTTCTCTCAAAGCCTATTTAAGTCCACCTTAAGTGGGTTATTAAATCAACTTTGGAGAGCAATTTATTCTACCCTACAAGAGAGAGAGCTTAGAGGATATTTTTTCCCCCTCCTCTAGCAATTTTCTACATCTTGCCCGTGCAAAGGACCGTCTTTCGTTGATTTCTTCGTCTTCTCCGTGCCGCACCGATGTTAGAAAATTTTAATTTTTCTTGTCTTCTTTTTGGATAATGTTGTCTCAGAGCAGCCGTCGGGGTGGTGCAACACGTCGGTTGGCAGGGGCCAGGAGTCGGCTCGGCATGGACCGAGGAGGTGTTGTGGCAAGGGCCACTGCTTGGGTTGTTTGGCTTGGCTAGAGCCAAGGGCAGCTTGAGCGGCTGGGGCCGCGAACTGAGGCGCTGGGGTAGTCACATGGCTCATATCCTTTAGGCTCTTGGACCTGACGCGGGCCAAACTGGTGATTGAGATAAATGAGAAGGTCGCGGGCTTCATGGGCTGCTGGAATGCTGGGCATGCAGACTTCTTGCCTACTAGGATGTTGGGTTGAGCTCCTCTGCTGAGTACCGTGAATGGCGTTAGCTGCTTAGTCATATTTGTAAGGAGAAAAGTAGGCTGCTCCCGAGAGAAGAGGTAAAGAGGGTCAAGACGGATGCATTGGCTTGTCTGAATGTTGTTGTGTAGCCTATTATGATTGAAGGTGGAAAGAAGAGATCTTCCCGCCTGCTCAAGAAATGCTGATTTGGAAAAACTGAAGACTTCATCCGCTGCTTGTGAAGGTCCGCTTGCTGCCGAGAGGTCTATGATTGACATGACTTCTTCCAATGGGAAGAGAAATGAGGCTGCTAGATCTGAGCATGTGGCGCTGGCAATATCGAGAATGGCTTGTACGATTGCTGATAGAATTGCTCAATGTAAAGGTCCTTTCATGCCCCCAGTGCCGAAGTCTGTACCAAGACGTCCGTTGAGAACCAAGTTTGGTTCACATTTGGAGAAACTTGTTATTATAAAGAGCAATGAGATGGACTCTGTTGCTAAAGTGGCGCTAAGGCCCACTTCCTCTGCTACCGAGACTGATTCGCCTGCTGGGAAGGAAGAGACTACTTGCGTGGGCAGCTGTGAGAAATCCTCTAAGCCTACTTCTAGGGAAGCTGATGAGATCTGTGTGTTCTTGAAACCAGATCTACTTGAAGACATGGACGCTTGTGCCAAGTTTGTTGATAGCGTTAGAAAGGTTTGCTTGCCCAAGTTCCTTTGCGAAGCATACCACATAATATAGAATGATTGATCTGTCTTGTTATGATGCAGATATAGCAAAGCTGCCAAGGAGGTGGAGAAGACTATGGCAGCTGAAGCTTATTCTTCAACTCAGATTCAAGATTTTGAGGGTGCCGTTTCTGAGCTTCGTTTTACTGCTTATGCAAAGGACAAAGAGTTGGTTGCTGCTTATAATCAAGTGATCCACTTTAAGAGAATCGTCGATAGGCTTGAACCCCAAGTGTTGGAACTTCGAGGTGTACTGAAGAAGGAAGTAGATGAGCTGCAGCGCGTCCGTGTTGGTCTGCTCGAGGAGAATGAGCAGCTGAAGGGTGAGAATGATGGGCTCGAGGTTTTGAGACCTTCTTTATTTCTCCGGAAGACTTGTTCACCTTTACTTTTGAGGCCTCCATTAGTGAAGTAGTCGGAGATGTTGGTGCCTAGGCTGGTGCAGCCGGGGTGAAGTGCCGGATGGTGCCGCTGCTGAGAATGTCGCGGCTGCTGAAGGTGTGGCGACCGAGTAGTCGTGGAGTGTTCAAGTTGCTGAAGAGTAGTCTTCTAGGTAGTCTTTAAGATTTTCTTTGTCGTTTTTGTTTTGTTTGAACTCCTTCAGTCTTTGCTAGTTGTTTATCAATTTTGCTAGAAAATTTAATAAACTTGCTTCCTTCGCTTTTCTCCATCGTCGCTTCTTTTGTTCATGCCCAAACCTTTAGACTTTATAGATCAATGGCAGGCGTGCTACTTTTTTTATAAACAGACATGCCGCGTAGCCTATGCAGCCGTAGGTGTTGGTGTAGAATTTTGCAAAGTTGTTAGCCATAAGGTCGGCTGCCGGGCGCCTTACTTACAGAAGCAGTCAAGTCCGCGTGACCGCTAGGCTGTTAACCTTGGCTTTCTCCAATTCCGTAGGTTGCGTAGCAAGTATCACAACACTTTAGGACTTGGTGTAAGTTGTTCCGCTCTTGGCAGAGGTGAAGCTTATCGACTACGTAGCATGTCGGCAGTGGATAAAACTTCATTTATGCATGCTGGCTTGTTTAACCTTTCACAAGAATGTGTGGTTGTATAAGTCTAGCGCAGTTTTACTGCTCGAAGGGCAAGCCGTAGGCAGTCTTCTGGAAACCGTAGGCTACCTTAGTGCACTCGGTAGCAGCTTTAGGGTTCCAGGGCAGCCGTCCATCGGATGTACTGCGTAATGTGCCCCCTCCGTCTCTAGGGCCCCGCGGATTAGGCCAAGAGACCCAAAATCCTTCAATTAGCTAAGCCTTGAAAAAGACCATTGTGGCTACTTCTAGGAATCCCGGCGCAAGCCATCGTGCATCTAGTTATACTAGGGCAGCCAGGCTCATCCACGTCTGGATATTCGGAGTGTAGAATTTATCCTCCTGCTTTGGAGAGTAGACCCATGTGGGTGTCGGGGAATTAGTTTACCCTCTCGCACTGGAGAGCATGGTTGGTCCATCGGGGGGTGCAATTCCTGCGGTGAGTCCCTAAGAAGGGCGCGATCTTCTTTTGAAGTGCAGGAATGATCAGTTGTTGTAAACATGCAGCCAAGCCAAGTTGTGATTACTTCTGAATTCCTCATTGAAAAACGAGTGAAACGAACGAGAACTTAGCTGTAAAGTAGGAACTGCATAACAACTGGATAGTCCTCGGCTTGTGAGGTGGTGCCCATCGAGCTGCTTGAGTCTTCGGGCTTTTGATGTAGCGGGAGGTCACACATGGTACTTCCTCAGATTGTAGGTGTTCCACTGCTTTTTGATCTTTTTTGTCGTTTCACGGTGACGAAGGTGTAATTACTCTTGCCACCTACTCTGCTGATCTTGTACAGACCTTCCCAGATATGATCTATCTTTTGGAGCCTTCTATAGGGGTAGTGATGAAGGTTTTTCTTATAACTAGATCTTCAGGCTAGAATTGCCAGACCTTGGCCCTTTTGTTTTAGCTGGAGAGGAACTGTTATTGGTAAGCTGCGTTGCAGGTGATGATCTGCTCGCGCTTCTCATCTGCTAGATCTAAGCTTGTGACTATCTCCTTATTGTTCTGCTCAATGCTTGGTAGTAGAGCGATGTCACTTGGATTGATGACATTGGGATGAATGATTGCTTATGAGCCAAATGCCAAAGAGAAAGGAGTTTCACCGGTTGCTCATCTTTTGGTGGTGCGATATGCCCATAGACATCCGGGGAGTTCGTCTGGCCATTTTCCCTTCTTGTTGATGTGGGATTTCTTGAGGCAGTCGAGGATCGTCTTGTTGGATGCTTCGACCTGCCCAATGTTTTGAGGATATCTCGGCGTGGACATGTGCTGCTTGATGTTATATCTTTGAAAGAAGTTCGCCAAATCTTTGCCCACGAATTGCGGGCCATTGTCGGTGGCTATGGACTGAGGGATGCCACATCAACAAATGATGTTCCCTCATACGAAGTGCTCTATGTCCGTCTGAGTCGTGGTTGTCATGGGCTCTGATTCTACCCATTTGGTGAAGTAGTCAGTTGCCATGATCATCATGCCTCTTCCCATAGTAGTAGGTGATATAGGTCCTACCAGGTCGTTTGCTCACTGCATGAATGGTCAATGACTCGTATGTGGATGTAGCTCGCTGGTTAGCAGTGCTGGTACCGGCTTGTAGTGTTGGCAGCGGTCGTAGCGGTCGTACTTTTGTATTATTTCCTTAGCATCTTGATGCATGGTAGGTTAGTAGTAGCTTGAGTTTAAGAGCCTTCTGTGCTAAGGACCGACCTCCGGAGTGGTTTCCACAAATGCATTCATGGATTTAGCTTAAAACCTTCAAGTCATCGGGATGCGTTAGGCAGCAGAGATGTGGTCCGGTGTAAGATCTTCGGATGAGATGTCATTCCACGTATAGTAGCGTGCTGCCCTTATTTGGAGCTTTCTAGACTCTGTGACACTTCAACTGCTGGCTCCGTTTCTATGCTAGGCATGTCTAGATACTCTACCGGAATAGAGCATTTGAGTTGATGGTCACGTGCATCTGAAGGTAAAACTTGAGCTTTCGGGTTGCAACAATTATCGCCAAAGTTCGCTTTTTGAATTTATGGTAGCATCGAGGAGAGCTTTTGAACTGTGGAATACAGGTAGTCGGGCCCCCAGCTCTTCTCGTATGATGGTAGAGCTTATTGCTGCTTCAGATTTCGTCAAACATGCGAATAGGTCCTCCGTTGCTTCCAGTTTGGATAGTTGGAAGGTGATGTCGGGTACTCCCTCCGGTCTTTGAACCTGGATTAGCGAGCCTCGTCCCAAAGTGCATGCTTTTCTACTAGAGTGAAAAAGTCTGCCAGAGTCAGATCTTCTTTCATGATCAATTTTCCAAACAGCGGGTGGTCTGCCGGAAGTCCTTTTTGGAAGGCTGCTCTAGCTATCGAGTCGTTGCATCCGACTATCTTAGCCTTCTCTACTTTGAACCTCTTCACATAGTCGCGAAGCGACTCCTTTGGGTTCTTCTTGACATTGAACAAGTGGTCGGACTTTTTCTTGATCGAGCGGTAAGATGAATATTCTTTGGTGAAAACCAAAGAAAGTTCGTCGAAACTCCGGATAGATTGTGGCGGCAGGGTGTAGAACCAATCTTGGGCCTCATCTTGTAGAGTAGTGGCGAATATCTTGCACATGAGATTGTCATTGTTTCGATAGAGAATCATTGCGGTTTGGTAGTGCTTTAAGTGTCTCTCCGGGTCTCCATCTCCTTTGAAGGATGTGAAATGTGGCATGCTAAATTCGTGTAGAGGCTTTGCCTGCTCGATCTTGTCCGTGAATGATGACCTGCTTATGTTGGTCATATCCCGTCGTAGTGCCTCGTCGGTGACCTCGTTGCGTTGGAAATCGCGCAATCGCTTGGTCAAGATTCTCTCTACTTCTTCCTGAATTTGCCTTTGTTGGGGGTAGTGGAGCTCTCGGCTGCCCCCAGTTTTGACCTGCTGGTCTAGGCTGCTCTTCTACGTGCTCAGCTCGTCTATGCCGCGGTAGCGGTGCATGTGGTGGATTCCTAGCAAGCGAGGGATTTCGCAAGCTGCTGGTTGAACTTGAGCCGAATTGAGTGACTGCTTCTCTCCGTCCGTCATGCTGCCTACTCCGATGTGATGTGGAGGATGTTCCTTGCGGACTTAGCCACGAATGAACACTTCGCTTGGAAGGCTGCTCATGTTGATTATCGGAGTGTGGTCCCAACCGTGAGTCTATGCTCGTTCGTGGGCCTAGTCGAGATTGCACGCTCCTCCACGCACTAGGACGGGAGTATACGCTATCTCAGGGGCCCAATTGGGAGTGTACTCTGCCCAAACGCTAGGTTCGGGGCTGGTTGAGTGGCTGTTTGCCGGGATGTTGCTGGAGAGGTTCTTCGTCTGCCCTTGTCCTTCCTCGGGTCACCTCGTTTGGGACACGTTGCATCTTGGTGCGCTGCAAGAGCTGGTTTACCAAGGTCGTCTGTTGTGCTAGGGCGCTCGTCAACTTTATGACTTGTCGAGACAAGTGTTGTTCGCCATTTGGATTGGAAAAGCTTGGAAGGAATGTGCCTCCTTGAGCAGTGGAAGAGTGGTAGACTCCGGGCACGGGATTTGAGTTGGGAACTGCCAAATCCGCGAAGAAATATAGTGAGAATGCCCCCGGCTCGATGGTAGGTCCGGATGGCTGAGATAGTCTTGGGCCGACTTGGGCTGCTTGAAAGATCACGGGGGTAGGACGGGTCACAAGAGCAAGCTGGGCCACAGGAGTGGGCTGCTCGGCGGGAGCAGGCTGGACCACGGGAGTGAACTGCTCGGCGAGAGCAGGCTGGGCCACGAGAGTAGGCTGCTCGGCGGGAGCAGGCTGGACCACAAATGTGGGCTGCTCGGAGGGAGCAGGCTGGACCACAGGAGTGAGCTGCTCGGCGAGAGCAGGCTGGGCCACAAGAGTGGGCTGCTCGGCGGGAGCAGGCTGGACCACGAATGTGGGCTGCTCGGAGGGAGCAGGCTGGACCACGGGAGTGAGCTGCTCGGCGAGAGCAGGCTGCTTAGCGTGTGGTACACGTGGATACGAGGCTTGGGCTCGGCTAGGCAACGCATTGGGCTCGCGTTGGGCTTGGGATAACATGGCTTGGGCCGTGGCCTTGGATGGCACGGCTCGGGCCGTGGTGATGGCGCCATGGACCTCGCCGTGGTGGGCTACCGTGGTAGCCACCGCGGTGGTTCCCGTGGTGGAAACTCGTGGTGGTGGTGCCACTCCACTTAAGATCACATTTACTCTTGTGGATCGTCGCGGTCTCATTTCTTGAATATTTGAATTGTCACTCGTGGAATTTTCCAAATTTCTAGCCATTGTATTTTTTTTTTTATACGTTTTATCAAAGAACCTTTGCAAATAAAATTCTAATAATAAAAACGTATGAAAAATACAAATGGACTAGAAATTAGAGAAAAAACCTTTTTGTGCGAGAGTCTTTTACGAGTGTAGATTTCTTTCTCTCAATGAAAGCACCAATTTGTGGATGCAAATTTTCTCCTCCTCGATCTTGGACGATTTTGCACCTACAAAACAACTAGCACCTTAGGTTAAGGCCAAAAGCCTCACGCGCCCACGATGAATGGGGGGCTTTGGCCGAAGAACCTCCGATGCCAAAGTTAGAATTTTAGAGAGAAAGAGTGTTTAGAGTATTTGGGATTTTTTGTAAGAGAATTGGAATGATCTTTTGGTGGAAATGGGTGCCTATTTATAGGGCCAAGCTTTGCCCAATTTCTCCTATGTGTGGCCGGCCACTAATGGCCTTTGGTGGTTATGGTTTTGTTAATTAGCCAATTTATTGGCTAATTAAGTTTGAAGGAAATAAATAGGAAGTTACAAGTTTGAATATTTGTGTAAATAGGGTAATAAAATAGAGAAAATGGGAAAGATGAGGATGAGAATGGGAGTGGCCGGCCCTTTGGTATTTTTTGGGTTGAATTGTATAATTTAATTGGTGGTTAATGGATTAATTGGGTAATTAATCCATTAATTAACCAAATAATATTATTTTGGAGGTTACTTTGCAAGATAAGGATTTGATGAGATGGATTTGATTTGGTTACCTCTTTTTGGAGCATTTTTTATTTTTGTTGAATTGTCTGCTGCTCGCGTGTAGAAATCCCGGTGTACCTCAGGGGTAGTTTGGTCATTTTTTGCTAAAATGTCCACGTGTCGCCTTGTGATTATTTTTGGCTCCACAACATCGATCTAATGCATTCTGACAATTTTTTTTTTCAAAGTGGAGCAAATGGTTTGCACACATCTTTTATCTTCCTAAATTTCACTCCTTTTTCTTGATGAATGAGTGTCAACAATACATGTTTAATCTACACTACATAGAATTTCACTTAGTTATTCATGTAGTTCAATTACTTAAGAGCATTCATATTTTCATTTAAAGTCTTTAATTCGATTCTTTCTCTCACATACATACATGATCACTTGCATCAACTTAATCATAATGAGTGTACACACATTTATGATCAGACATTTTATTATGGACGGCAATTGAAAAATAATCCAATCAAAATTGTACTGCTCATTTAAACGACAAAGTTACAAATTATGAGCTTCAGTAAGCGCCTATTGGATGCATTTCTTTTGAGAAAGAAACCTCATAACCTCAAGACATCCAATGAGTGTCAATTTATTATCGAATATTAGAATCTCGATTCATTCCAATACGTTACTCTTCACCTACAAGGTAAAGTCATGTATGAGCTAGTTACAGAGAGATTTGACTCAACATAAAGGATATCATACTTCTCCTGAAGGTTATCTTAAAAGCGACTAGCAGATGAGCACACACTTTGTGTGTGTGAATAATTTCATTTTATTTTTTGTTTTTGATTAAGGAGTGTGATTAGTTTTTAAAATTTAAAAAAACGCATAAGATAATGATGATGAGACAGTTTCTCTTAATAAGTGCATATTTTTTCTTAATATTACATAATTACTATTTTGTCATTCTTATGTAAATATTGTGTATCAAGAGTGAGGGTAAAATAGGAAAAAAAAGGGAATATGATTGTCATTTTCTCAAAAAAAAAAAATTGAGGGTAAAATAAGAAAAATAGGAATATGATTGTTACTTTCTCAGAAGATACAAAATTAATGTTTTGTCCTCTTTATGTAAATATTGTGTATCAAAAGTGAAGGCAAAATAGGAAAAAAGGAGCAAAAAATTGACAAGGAGGATTATCTTAATAGAGAAAGAAACCTCATAACCTCAAGACATCCAATGAGTGTCAATTTGTTATCGAATATTAGAATCTCGGTTCATTCTAGTATGTTACTCTCCACCTACATGGTAAAGTCATGTATGAGGTAGTGATAGAGAGATTTGACTCAACATAAAGGATATCATACTTCTCCTGAACCTTCTTTTAAAAGTTACTAGCAGATGAGCACACACTTTGTGTGTGTGAATAATTTCATTTTATTTTTTGTTTTTGATTAAGGAGTGTGATTATTTTTTAAAATTAAAAAAAACGTATGAGATAATGATGATGAAACAGTTTCTCTTAATAAGTGCATATTTTTTCTTAATATTACATAATTACTATTTTGTTCTCCTTATGTAAATATTGTATATCAAGAGCGAGGGTAAAATAGAAAAAAAAAGGAATATGATTGTTATTTTCTCAAAAAATGAAGGTAAATTAGGAAAAATAGGGATATGATTGTCATTTTCTCAAAAGATCAAAAGCGAGGGCAAAATTGAAAAAAAAGGGTAAAAAGTTGACAAAAAGGTTATCTTTTTTTTTTTTTTGTGTGGCAAAAGTACGATATTCATTAAACAGCTAAGAATACGTATAAACTGAGGATAGTGTGCAAAATGGGCCTCGATAAAAACCTTGTCGGGGCTTTCAACCCGGTCTAAGGAAAAGAGCGTCCCGCACAACAAAGAACCTATCCTCAAATGAACAATTGGAAAATCAATACAAACCCTCCTCAACAAGTATATCTTGAATTAAATCTGGGGGCTCCTCGAACCACACTATCTCTTGCACGCTGCTAATCCCCATCCAAGCTAAACGATGCGCCGCCGAGTTGCCATCCCTCTGGATATAACTGATTGCCAAAGTCGCCCACCTCTCGAGTAGGTACTGCAAATCATTGATTAGTGGACCAAAGACTGAGTAATCCGTTCCTTGACCCTTCATAGCTGCCAAAACCAGGGTTGCATCGCCTTCGAAATAAATTTTCGTCTCCTCCGGATACAGATTCCTTGCCAACACCAGAGCCTGGCAAGCTGCAACGAGCTCAGCGTGCAAAGCAGACTGGGGTCTGACAATCAGACCAGCAACCACAGTGAGGAAATTCTCCAGGTGATCACGTAACACAGCCCCGTATCCTCCTCGCCGACCAGTTTGGCACCAAGCCCCGTCAAAATTGCATTTAATCCATCCCTCCTCAGGTTTCCTCCACTTCTGAATCTCGCGACCACCTCTTTTTATTACTGGCTTGTGCCAATTATGATACTCTTTCATCCAACCCTCTGTTCTCAAAACAATCTCTTGCGGCGGGACCATAGTGTTATTCCAAACGGCATCATTCCTATTCTTCCATAAAGCCCAAATCAACATTAAACAAAATTCAAAACCCAAGGTAGGTACCTGAAGATTAATATGAGCTAACCAGGCAATGAAGGACATTCTCTGATTATTATCCACCCTGAGACCAAGGCTGTGAAACCATACCACTCTGGCCACTTGACAGTCTCTCAGGACATGCTTCGTTGATTCCACTTGCCCACCGCACGTAACGCACATCTCATCAATTACGACCTTCTTTTTGCAAAGGTTCAATCAAGTAGGCAGAGAATCCCTACATGCTCGCCAAACAAAAATCTTGACCTTCCCAGGTACACAAGCACTCCACAACTTTTTCCAAAGCTTTTCCTCTATAGGAATATTAGAAGAAGAGGATCCCGCTACACCCTCTCCATTAGAAACAATTAATCCCCGGGCGACATGATAAGCACTACGGACAGTGAACTGACCATGTCGTTCATAATGCCATACCCTACCGTCAGCAGTATCCCGAATATTGAGAGGGATACTGCAGATCAACTCCACTTCTTCCATGGAAAATAAATGATTTAGCAACTGAACATTCCACTGCTTCGCCTCTCTCGAAAATAATGCATCCACCGTGGTATCCACGTCCCAATGTGGCGGATGAGGGGTCAGAATCCTTAGGCAAGACTCTCTCGGCACCCAATTATCCTGCCAAATACGAATTTTCTTACCATTACCCAGTTTCCATCGAATCCCTTTCTATAACACCAGTCTCAAGGCAACGATACTTTTCCAGACGTATGAGCTATTAGCTGTCACCCGTGCTTCGAAAAAATCTGTCTCAGGGAAATATCGCGCTTTGAAAACCGTAAAAGCAAGGGATTCCAGATTAAATAAGAACCGCCAAGCTTGTTTTGCCAACAAGGCCAGATTAAATGCATAGAGGTCTCGAAATCCAAGACCTCCCTCAAGCTTAGGCTTACATAACCAACTCCAACTAAGCCAGTGTATTTTCCTCTTGCCCGGGTCACCACTCCACTAAAACTTGGCTATCATCATGTTCAATTCTTCACAAAAAGATTTAGGAAGAAGAAAACATTGCATGGAATACATAGGTAAAGCCTGGGCCACTGTTTTCACCAGTAGATCTCGCCCCGCACTACTCAATAGCCCTCATCGCCAACTTTGCAACTTCTTCCACAGACGATCTTTGACATAAGCAAAGGTTTCCTTCTTCGACTTTCGGATCAGCACCGGCAATCCCAAATATCTATCGTGAAAATCTACACGTTTCATCCCTAGACAGTCAGCCAATAACTGCTTATCAAACTCACCAAGATTAGGGCTGAAGGAAACGCAACTCTTCTCAAAACTAACCGCTTGACCAGATGCCATCTCAAAAATCTTCAACACTTGTCTAATATTCTGACATTCGCTAAGGGTACCGCGGGCAAAAAGGAAGCTATCATCCGCGAAAAATAAATGGTGGATACTCGGCGCATCACGGCACACTTTTATCCCCTGTAGATCACCAGCCAATTCCGACTTCGTTAACAAAGCCGAGAGCCCCTCAGCACACATCACAAAAAAATTTGGGAGAAAGGGGATCTCCTTGCCTTAATCCTCTCTCCGGATGCACATATCCCACAGGATCCCCATTCAACTTGAACGAATAAGACACCGTAGTAATACACAACATAATCATCTTTATCCACTTACCAGAGAAACCCATTCGCTTCATCATAGCCTCGAGGAAGTTCCATTCCACCCGATCATACGCCTTGCTAATATCTAATTTCAATGCCATGAGACCATTCAGTCCCGAAGACCGTTTATGGATATAATGAGCAACTTCGGTAGCTACCAGATAATTATCAGAAATCAGACGACCCAGAATGAAAGCACTCTGTGTAGGAGAGATAATATGTGGGAGGATACACTTCAACCTGTTTGTTAGAACTTTCGCCACAATTTTGTACAACACATTGCACAAACTAATAGGGCGTAATTGTGTCATCATCGTGGCATCCTTAATTTTTGGAATTAAAGTGACATGTGTATAATTAATTTTCCGCAAAATCTGACCTGATTGGAGCATAGACCGAACCCCTTTGCAAATATCCGCACCTACGACCCTCTAGTGCTTTTGATAAAAACCAGGAGTCATACCATCAGGTCCTGGTGCTTTCGTAAGATGCATCTGAAACACTGCATATTTGATTTCATCATCCGTGAACGGGCTATCGAGCGTCCGAGTCATCTCCTCCGTCACTGAAGGCGTAATATGACACAAAATATCATCAAAATTCTCCACTCTATTTGAGCTAAACAGCTTAGAAAAGTACGACACCACCACTTCTTCCATTCCACCTCTATCCTCATGCCAACCACCTATCTCATCCATTAGTCCATACAAGCAATTGCGCTTCTGTCTCCGGTTCGCTTTCTGATGAAAGTACTTAGTGTTGCGATCCCCAAGTTTTAACCAATTCTCCTTCAATCTCTGCCTCCAAAATTGTTCCTCTTGCTCAAGTAATTGATTTAACTTTCCAATAAGCTCCTTTTTTTTGCTCAATAGTTTCCGCTGTGAATGGTTGCCCCAATAAACTCGTAAGCTTGTCTTCCACTTCCCGAATCTCTTTTGGACCCGATCTTGCACTACTACGAGCCCAATTATTTAACTTCATCCTAGTCAACTTGATTTTCTCAGTCATTTGGAACATCGGTGAACCTTCGACCCCTTGAACCCTCTGGCAAACGTATCATGCTAGAGGGTCCTTCTCCACACATGACACACTTGTATACGAATCGATTTCCAATTGCTTTTCAATGAACCATGAACCTCAACACCCCAGATTAACCGTGATGCACTAATTAACCCTCAGATTTTCCTTATGTCATTGAATTGGATGATGCATACGACAACCCAAATTATTCTCCAACGGTTCCCTACATGATGCATAGAAGAGATACAATTAGAGATCATTAAGTTCCATGAAAATCATAAGTGTTGACAAGGCATTCGTAACTATGATGCATGATACGTTTGCCAGGAATCCAATTAACGCGATTGTGACAAGCAACCTTCACTACTTGTGAATGTAAGTTCATAACGATTAGGTGAAACTCCCTTACATTCTAGCATCAAATTCCTGCATGAAAACTAAGTATGCATCCTTAATCAACATACAAGAACAAGTTATGAATAAAACAGTTAATTGAATTGCATTCACGATTCATCACGTCCCAATTGGAAGAAATCAATTCATATCTCAAGCATGTTCATGGCTTTGAATTCCCCCCTAGCTAAGTAGGGGTTTAGCCACTCATAGTCACAACAAGATTAGAGAATAATAAAGTAAACATTGAAATTAAGAACGAAGTACACCTAGAATGCTCCAATCTTCAAGCTTGAAACGTCCAAGGCTCCTTCCTCTCCACCTTGCTGCGGCACAAAGGTCTAAGATGGGTATGGATGTGTTTGGATGAAGGGATGTGAGTTTTTGGGAGTGAAAGGCAGCGGCAAAGGGAGGTTTTGGGCTGAAAGTGTGTGAATGAGTGAATGGTTGTGTGAATGATGGATAGGTAAGTGAATGGATGGTGGAATGGTGTGTTTAGGGTGCTGCAAAGGTTCATATATATAGGGAATAGGTAAGGCACGGTTTGGGATTTATTTAGGAAACTTATTTACTCCAAAACCTTAGGGGAAAAGAAGAATTAAAATCAGAACCTAAGGGGAAAAGGTAAGGGACTTGCGGCAAAGAAGAAAGAAAAAGGGAAAGGTGCGGTTTTGTCCTAGAAGGCAAGGGATTGTGTCTTTCTTGTGAAGCAAGGAAGGAAAGGTGGTGTGGGATGTGTGGCTGGATCCTAAAGGGATAAGGGAAGTGTTTTACTTGGTTTAAGGATAGGGAAACATGGCAAGGGGAATTGTTGCACCAAAGGAGACAAGGAGGGAACACAAAGGGGACAAAACGCCACTTTTGTAGGAGATGCTGATTTTGTGTCTTTTATGCTTCCAAACTGACTTCTAACATCCTTCTAGGCTCTTTTGATCTTCAATTTCGTCCATCCACCTTGCTCCATTCATAAGCTATCCATTCCATGCCCAAAACAGCTCCAAAAGGCTCCAAAATGCACTTTCTTGATACTTTACCCCTTGGGACCTACAAACATACGAAAATAGCTTAAAATACTAAATTAAATACAAATAACTAACATAAATGCATGAGAACAAGCTAACTAATTCGCATAAATATGCTCATATCAACCATCTCGTACAACTTCCCGTACAACCCTCCTTCATATGCCAATACTCCTCATAACGAAATTGTTTTTTCCCTCGGATAAGGGTACGAGCCGACCAATTAAGCACCACTGGGACATGATCCGAAGAAGTTCTATTCAAATGCACCACCTGAAACCGAGGAAACATATCCAACCATCCTTGGTTACCCAACGCACGATCCAATCTCACCTTGATTCCGCCATCTCTTGTCGTACACCATGTGAATTTATTGCCCGAGAAACCAAGATCAGTAAGACGACAATTATCCACCGCAGTACGAAACCCCTCCATTTGTCTATCTTGACGCACATTACCCCCTTCCTGCTCATTAGCTTGAAGAATTTCGTTAAAATCGCCAATGCATAACCAATGA
The DNA here is from genome assembly GCA_036320875.1 of Cotoneaster glaucophyllus. NCBI lineage: Eukaryota > Viridiplantae > Streptophyta > Magnoliopsida > Rosales > Rosaceae > Cotoneaster > Cotoneaster glaucophyllus. Next base: position 24,761,984 of record CM070058.1, read on the forward strand.
GCGTTCTCATTACCCCCAAGTGACTCTAACAACCTCCAAGACTTGTACCTATCACAAATAGCTGGATAACCATAAAAACCAGTAAAATGCCAATACGAAGGCTCCCCAAGAAGGAGGTTATCTTAATAATAGTATAAATATATATATGAGCAATAAACTTATGAAGTCACTTCTCACCACTGCTGGAAATAGTTGAGCAAAAGTTGGATGGTTGTTTATTAATACCTAACACATCATTTTTGTCCCTAAATTTGGAAATCAAAAGTATCATCCTCAAATTTTATTAAGGTACATCAATGTGATCTCAACCATTCAAATTCGTCAAATTTTCTAGTAATTGCTGATGTATCACACATGAAGCCTATACAATGAATAATTATGCTCCAGGTGTGAGAAACTAAACTTAATAACAACACGACTAGGAATCAATTATAGCTTCACTGTGTTAATATAGCGTTTTTATAAATATGCTATGGAAAAGGCTTGAGCTATTATAGCGTGGGCTGATATAGCGCTTTTTAAAACGCTGTCGTATCCTATCATAGCGTTTTTGGCAATGCTATAAACGTCAGTTTGTGTTGTAGTGCTTGCAAGTGGGCACACGAGGGGTTTTACTTTAATTGAGTCATTGAAGTGGTTTTCTATAAAATTTATAGTTATGAAGGGGTTTTTTTTTTTTTTTTTTTTTATTTTTTATTTTTTTTTATGGGTTAATCTCTGTTTACTACCCTCATGTTTCGTGGTTTTCAACATTTAGTACATCAAGTTTTTTTCATCCCAGAGTCATACCTAAAGTGTTAATTTTGAGACAGTCTCATACATCCGTTAGTCAAACTGTTAGTTTTCCCGTTAAGTGATGAAATGGCGCCCATGTGGACAATGATTGGGCGCCAAGTGTCATTTAAAAATATTAAAATAATTAATTATACAAAAAAAAAAAGAAAAAAAGAAAAAGAAACACCTCTCTTCTCCCCCGCCCCCAACCTAGGAGAAGAGGAAAAAGAGGAAGAAGAAGGAAGAACGAAGAAGAGGAAAAAAAAATACCCATCTATTTTCCCCCCGCCCCCAACCCAAAAGAAGAAGAAAAAGAAGTAGAAGGAGGAGGAGGGAAGGAAAAAAGGAGAAAAAAAAAACCGAATTTGCAGGTGCAGGTGGGTCGCGCGAGGAGGAGGAGGAGGGGGAAGGGAAAAAAGGGGGAAAAAAAATGAAGAAAACGAATATGCAGGTGAGTCGCGCGGAGGGGAATTTGCAGGTGGGCCACGTGGGGGGGGGGGGGTGAGGGAGAGACGGGGGAAGCGGGTCGCAGGGTGGGTCGCGCAAGGAGGAAGAGGATGAGGAGGAGGGGGAAGGGAAAAAGGGGAAAAAAAAAATGAAGAAAACGAATTTGCAGGTGAGTCGCGTGGAGGGGAACCGGGGGGGGGGGGGGGGTGAGGGAGAGACGGGGGAAGCGGGTCACGGGGGGGGGGGGGGAACGGCAGGAAGTGGGTCGCCGGGGGGAGGGGGGGTGACGCGACGGACGAACGGGAGGGGATGGACTGGGTTGCAGATCCTTTTCCTCCTCCTCTCCCTTCTTCCTTTTCTTATTCCTCTTGTTCTTCCTTCTTCCTTTTTCTTCTTCTTCCCAGATCCAGTTTTTTATTTCTTCCTTTTCTTTTCTTTTCTTTTTCTTTTCTTCCTCTTTCTTCCTCCTCATTTCCTCTTTTTACTTCTTCTTCGTCTGGGTTGCAGATTCCCTTTTTTTTTTCTTTTTTTTTTGTTTTCTTCCTCCTTCCTCCTCTTCTTCCTACTTCTTTCTCCTCCTCCTTCCTCTTTCTTCTTCTTATTCTGGGTTGCAGATTCGATATTTTTTTTTCTTCCTCCTCTTCTTCCTCCCCCTCCTCATTCTTCATTCCTCTTCTTCTGGGTTGGGGACGGGGGAAGAGAGGGCCTTTTTTTTTTAACTTTTATTTAATTAATTTTTTTAATATTTTTAATGACACGTGGCGCCCAGTCATTGTCCACATGGGTGTCACGTCATCACTTAACGGGTTAATTAACAGTTTGACTAACGGATGTATGAGACTGTCCCAAAATTAACACTTTAGGTATGACTCTGGGATGAAAAAAACTTGATGTACTAAATGTTGAAAACCACGAAACATGAGGGTAGTAAACAGAGATTAACCCTTTTTATATATATATATATATATATATACCCTATGACTCACTATGTTGAAAACCACGAAACATGAGGGTAGTAAACAGAGATTAACCCTTTATATATATATATATATATATATATATATATATATATATATATGTATATGTATATTTTAATCTAATTTACTCATTTGGGGCAGATTTTTGAAACCTAATCTCATGACCGAGATAAATTAAACAAAACACAAACTATAAGAAAACGCCACACATGATATACAATGTTCTGTTGCAGTCATATTTAGAATATGAATGTGATTGTGTAAATCCTAGAGAATATGAGAATGTATCTTATATTCCTATTAGGAGTAAATTACCTATTAAATGTTGTAATTCTAAAGGGAAAGATTTTTACCTATCCTACTACTATAAATAAAGGCACAATGGGATAAATCAAACATACCTCACAATTAAATCACTCTATCTTCTCTCTAATTGTGGCTGCCCCCCTCTCTCTCTAAACCCTAGATCATTCAATCAAATAGGCATACAACACATTATCAGCACGCTCTTGCCAGAAGCTGAGGAACTGACGCATCGTAGGAGGAGGCTATCATCCACCAAATTCAGAGGCTTATTTGTTTTATGCTAATCAGGTACGCTTAAAATAAAAGAAGATATTTGAAACGTCCACGAAGCATGAAACATTCCCCATGATGCATGAATCCCTCTATGTTTATATTTTCCTTTCAATATATATATATATATATATATATATATATATATATATATATATATATATATATTTGTTTCATGCATCGCACAATTAAATTGTTATGTGGAATTTGTGAGTCAAAATATAAAATTAAATTCGAAGCATATTTAGGGTTTCCTAAACCCTAAGGGATTTTTGAAAAAAAAAAAAGGGGGATTAGACATGGTGCGGCATACCACCGCACCATCACTGTGGAAGAAGCCACAAGGCCTCGACCTGGCACTCACCTCGGCTGGGCTTGAAGCCCCATGCCCATACCATCTACACCTTGGCCCGTAGCCACGCAACCAGCCTAGATTGGATGGGCTTCTTTCCTGAACCCGCATGCTGCAACCCTTATGGTTACTAGGCTTGTGTAGCAGCCACAAGCCTGTAGCCCTGGCCTTCGGTACACTGCCAGCAAGCCTAGCTTGCTGGGCCCCGTGTCACGACCCACTGCCTACCATGCATGACGCCAGTCCAATGCGGCTGGGATGTCCCTCGCAACCCGCAAGCTTGTGGGCTTGCTCTCGTGCCATCCCTGCGGTCTAAACTGAAACCCAGCTACGGTTGGGGTTTCACCTCACCCTCGTGACCTGCAGTCACCCCCGAGACCCTTTTTGGGCCCTGCCTTTTCTACTTAAGGCACCCAACCCGAGCCCAAATATTTTTGGGGCTCTATTTTCGACCCATAATATTATTTTAATATTATTTTGCTTCTACAATCGACCCCGTATGTATCGATTTATTGAATTAATTAAAAGTGACATGCAATCCATTAATTTGATAATGAATCCAAAATTATTGACCTGAAGATCACTTTTGGACATTAACAATTCAATAATTTATTTTTATACTTTGAACTGTAACCTACTTTCGTAGTAACGAAACTCTCACACTTGAGTTCCCGAAGAACCTCATATCCACTATATTCAAATTAGTATATTGCATTCTGTGTTTCTTGCAGGAACCTGTCATTATGAACTAATTGTTCATAAAAACCTAAATTGAACCTGTAGTTTCAAATTTAGTGCCTTTGAAACCTGAAATTTTCATACAAAACATACCACATGAAACTTATAGTTTTCATGCATAAATTAAACCAATACATGTCTATAGAACCTGTATGTTCTACGATAAATGTTTATGGCTTACCATATGACTACTCACATTTTCCCCTCCGTTTTAGAGATATGTCGAACTTGAACAAGCTCGATTTTGCCACTCTATAAGTCTCTGGAAGAAACTATCCGCAGTGGGTTCAAGACGTGAAGCTCCATATAACTGCAAAGGGTATTAGAGCCACCATCGAGACTCATATTGCTGTCAAACTCATTGACGAAGCTCAGAAGGCTACTGCAATGATCTTCATTCAAAGACACATCCATGATGCATTGCAGACTGAGAATCTCGCTGAGGAGGACCCACGTACTCTCTGGCTTGCCCTGGCTGACCGTTTCGATCACCAGAAAGACATATACTCGCCTGAAGCAAGACATGACTGACATCATCTTCGCTTCTAGGACTTTAGGTCCGTGAATGAATACAACTCTGAAGTTTGTACAATCCGTTCTTTGTTGAAATTCTACAAAGTGAAACTAACCGAATCAGATCTCCTGGAGAAGACCTATTTGACCTTCTATGGCACCAATATTGTCCTGCAGCAACAATATAAGGCACATAAATTCACCAAATTTTCGGATTTGATCTCTTTTTTACTTCTCGCTGAAAAGCAGAACCAGCTTTTGATGAAGAATCATCAAGCTAGACCCACTGGCTCGAACGCCACGCCTGAAACGCATGCGATTAATTCTCGCAGCCATAAACGACGACAGAATCATCGTGGCCATGGCAATGGGCGACAAGCCTAACCACGGGCCTAAGGTCAACAGAGTGCCACACCTAAGGGAAGAATTGTGACCCTACATCGTCCACCACTCGCCCCTAAGGTCGCAAACTTTAAGAACACGAGCAAAGCTCCCATTCAGGCTGCTTCTACTGAATTGGACATGTGTTATCGCTGTGGATCAAAATATCATTGGTCACGCGTATGTCGAGCTTCCCTTGAGGCTATTGCCAAGTATCATTCCCGTCGTGAGTCTAACTTTGCACATGTGGATCAACCGGAAGATGCAACAACATCAATGGAGATATCTGATTTTCAGGAGGCGTTAGCACCTATGGATGAATAAATTAGACATGTTTTTAGGGTGTTTACCCCTAGTGGTCGAACCCACTAGGAGTGGCCGGCCCGACCCCCCTATTTTCTAGGTTTATGGTTTAATTTTGAACAATTTTTCTAAGTATTTGGAATTATTCGTTTGGTTTTGGTTTGTTTTGAATTATGGATTGTTATTTGAATGGTTATTATCTTCTCGAATTGCTTAATTGAATGAATGGACTTATATTTATGCATGTAACCAATTCAATCAATTTATTTCTAGGTATGTCTAGTGGGGAAGTTAGTTGTCGAGCAGATAGTGCAACCACGCACACCATCTTGCATGAACGACACTATTTTACTAACTTGATACCCAATAAAGCTGCTTTGACAACTCTCTCAGGGCCATCCAACTTGATTGTAGGATACGGAAGGCACATATCATGTTGTCTACCGGTACAATCTTGACCATTAAGGAGGCACTTTATTCTCCATGTTCCGAAAGAACGTTGCTGAGTTTTAAATATATTCAAGATAATAAATATCATCTTGAAACCACTGAAGATCATGGTTCTGAATTTCTTTGTATCACTTCATACGAATATGGCCAGAAGCATATTCGCGAGAAGTTGGAACGTCTGCTGAGTGGGTTGTACATCACAACCATTCGCGGCATAGAAGCCCATAGTGTGGCAGGCCCTATGCCTGAGTTCCAGGACATTTTTTTGCTTTGGCATGATTGTTTGGGACATCCTGGATGTGACATGATGCGCCGTATCCTCAAATCTCCTCACAGACGCAAGTTACATCCCTATGTTGGACTCCCGCCATGCAAAGCATGTTCTATAGGGAAGTTGAATACTCAACCCTCCCATACAAAGATCATTCACGACCCCCAAAATTTCTTAAGAGGATTCAAGGGGACATTTGTGGACCTATCTAACCAACCTGCAGACCATTTAGATACTTTATGGTATTGGTTGATGCATCTACAAGATGGTCACATGTTTTCTTGTTGTCCACACGCAACGCCGCGTTTGCTAAACACCTAGCTCAAATCATTAAGCTAAGGGCTCACCACCCTGATTATCCGATTAAGTCGATTCGACTGGATAACGCTGTAGAGTTTACGTCACAGACTTTTGACGATTATTGCATGTCAGTAGGGATTGATGTGGAACATCTTGTGCCCCATGTTCACACCCAAAATGGCCTGGCAGAAGCTTTCATAAAGCGCCTTCAAATGATAGCTCGGACTTTGGTTATGTGAACCAAAATGCCGGTATCTACCTAGGGCTATGCAATATTGCACGCAGCTATGTTGGTTCGCTTGAGGCGTACCGCTACTCAACCATATTAACCGTTACAGTTGGTCACTGGATATGAGCTTGACGTCTCGCATTTACAGGTGTTTAGGTGCGCTATTTATGTGCCAATAGCGCCGCCACTATGTACCAAAATGGGCCCTCAGAGAAAAATGGGAATCTATGTCAGTTATGATTCACCATCAATTGTTCGCTACTTAGAACCCTTGACAGGAGATCTTTTTACTGCACGTTTTGTGGATTGTCACTTTGATGAGATAGTTTTCCCGTCGTTAGGGGATATAAGCATGTTAACGTTCCCATATAACACCACGAACTGTCGTGGTATGCTCCCACTATGTCTCATTTAGATCCCCGCACTGCCTAGTCTGAAACTGAGGTGCATCAAATTATAGATATCCAGAGCATTGCTCAAAGCATGCCAGATGCTTTTGATGATCTAGCAAAGGTGACAAGATCACATATACCCGCTGCAAACACACCTACAAGGATAAATGTACCTCGCATACGTCAACAACCCGCCTAGGAAGCCTGGACCTTCCCCGAAGGTGAGGAGGCCGCACCCTCCACGCGGCAAGGTACATTGCCTGCTAGCCAATCATCTGCTCCGACCCTGAAGTGTGGCAGACCTTTTGGTTCAAAGGATTCACAACCTCGGAAGAGGAAAACGACACCAACTAGTGACCATAGTTTGAATCCGACCATCGCTCACTCATCCGTTCCAAGGTATGAGGTTATTCTAGATTACGGTGATGCTACAGATGAAACATGCCGACCTCCTAAGAATCGCGAGATTTTGGTCCACTACACAGTATTGGATGAGGTTTGGAATAGGAATGAGATGATCGTCGACGATGTATTCGCGTACTTAGTAGCTACTGACATCATGCTTAGCGATGACATTGAACCACATTCTATCGATGAATGTCGACGTAGAACCAATTGGTCAAACTGGAAACAAGCAATCCAGTTTGAACTCGATTCGCTCGCTAAACATCAAGTGTTTGGACCTATCGTTCCTACACCACCACACGTGAAACCTGTTGGCTACAAGTGGGTTTTCATGGGGAAGCGTAATGAGAAGAATGAAATAATGTGATACAAAGCACGCTTCGTAGTGCAAGGCTTCTCTCAATGCCCTAGAATTGATTACGAGGGGACGTATTCCCCCTTAATGGATGTTATAACGTTTCGCTAGCTAATCAGTATAGTAGTTTCCCAAAAACTGAATATGTAGCTTATGGACGTGGTAACCGCGTATCTCTATGAGGATTTAGATATGGAAATATACATGAAAGTTCCAGAAGGACTTCCATTGACTGGTTCAAATAGTTCTAGACCACGGAAAACTCTCTCAATTAGGTTGAGGAGGTCACTCTACGGATTGAAACAATCCGGGCGGATGTGGTATAACCGTCTGAGTGAATATTTGACAAGTCAGGGTTATGTGAACAACGAATTATGCCTATGCGTGTTCATAAAGAAGTCACATTCTGGATTTGCAATTGTTCCAGTTTATGTCTGTTTGTACCATACTTGACCAATCCCGAAACTACTAAGCACCGGTCAACACTATACCGTCAAAGACCCACAAGAGTTCCCCTCCAACCAGGAGGCCAATCACAATGCGACACGCGTCAATATCAGAGGCCAATCACAGCACGACACGTGTCGACATCAGAGATCAATCACAGCACGACACGTGTCAATGTCAGAACAAAGCTAGAAACTCTCTTCTATAAAAGGAGATCATTCTCCCACAATAATCTCTAATGTCATTTGTATTGAATCATTCACTAGAACTCACTAAAAGGAGAGCTTGAACCTATGTATTTATGAAACCCTTCAGTATTAATAAGAACTCCTCTACTCCGTGGACGTAGCCAACTTGGGTGAACCACGTACATCTTGTGTTTGCTTCCTTGGTTCTATCTCTTTACATACTTATCCACATCAGTGACCAGTGCAATCTAGCAAAGGTCACAAACTTGACACTTTATGTTGTACCAAAGTCTTTGCTGATTTTGTGCATCAACATTTGGCGCCGTCTGTGGGAATCACACTTATTCCTACTCTCTCCAGCTGTGTCAAGCTGGTTTCCACAATTCGTACACTCTCTTTTGACCAGGCATTCCTCTCCAACATAGGAAGCGAAGGAAGCCACAACATGCAGAACGACACCCCTCTCGCGCTTAGTGCGAAACAACAAAAGAAGGAACAAAAAAGATTTGCTCTTCAAGCTAAAATCGAAGAGCTGGAGGCTTAGAACAACAAGACAGCAATGAAGAATGAAGGCCTCCAAGAGTAGTATGAGAAGCTCTTCGAAATGCTACACGAGACTAGGCATGCTCGAACACATGAGCTCATTGCTCCTGTGGAAGTCAACCATCATCTGGATACCCCCCAACCCGGAGGGTCGCCAATCTTCAACATGGATGTTCCTAACCAGGAACATGCTGCTCATCAATATGTTAATCAACATGAGACTTCTCTCAACCCAGCTGCTTCAACCCGAAACAGGAGAAGTGGAGGGAGGCACCTCCTTGCAGAGGGAGTGGAAGGATCGAAAGCTGTTTATCACGACTGCCGAGACTTCCTGAGGCAACGTCTAGATAACCCCATCCACATAAGCTCAAAGATCAATGACCCAAGGGTTTCTCGGTCCACTACCATGACCCAGGCCAGCTACCGAGCCAGGGAACGAGCGACAGGTCCCAGAGAAATATGAAGGTATAGGGGACTCGGAGGTGTTCCGACAGGCTTGCCCTGGAAGCCAATACGGTGAGTCCAAGGAAAGACTACACACCATTGACCAAACTTCCTAAATTCCAAGAAGCGATGGAGATTTACGGAAGAAAGCTCCCGTGATACATGACTCCTTTCAGAACCCCATTGACCTACAACTTCTTGAGGAAGTGAACAAGTTGAAGGCCGAATGTCAGGCCGAACGTCAGACCTCAACCTTCCAAATAGTTGCTGCATCTCCCTACGCCTTACCCAACGCTTCGCTAGGACAACATGCATACCAATCTTAGGTTAAGAGGAAGAATTTTAATCCTCAACAATCTCATTTCAACAAGAAGAGTAAGGGACACTATCGCGATAACCAAGGATATCGCTACGATAATGCCCACCCTCAAACGGTGAATGCAGTGGGGCAAGCGCAGGTCAAGACAAGCCATACCCCAAGGTATGAGACATACACACCTTTGAATACCACATACGCAGCCATTTACCGAAGCATAGCTCACTTAATACCAAAGCCAAAGCCAAGGCAGCCAGATTATAAGTCAACGAAGAACACGGGCGTGTTTTGCTGTTACCACGAGTATAACAACCACGATAGTGAGAAATGTGTCATCCTTCGGGACCATATTGAAGCTTTGGCATGCGAAGGGAAACTCGATCAATTCCTCCTTCACCCTCAGAGATATAATCGTAACCAACGCCAAGTGAACGTGATATACTCTATAAGCGGTGGCGCGCCCCTATCTGGATGTTCTAACAGGGCCATGAAAAACAGTGAACGAACCTTAAAGCCTGGTCACCAAGTGTTCCATGTGGAAGACATCAGGGGAGGTAAGCATAAAAGACCTGACTGGGATCCAATATGCTTTACCCTAAGGAAGAAAGGTGTAATATCCTAAGAATTTATTATCGAAGAAGAGGAATATTTGGAAAAATATGTTGTGCTTATTTATTGAAAAGATTTTCATATGAAGGTTGTGAACGTCATTGCGAGTTCGTATCATTTTTTGGATGATTTTTCGGAGCTTAGGTGAATTTTTAATTGAATTTACAAGCTGGACCAATGACGAATCACCAAGTGGTAGAAAAAGGTATGGCTAGCAAGCCATGTGACAGCTCCTAGAGGTAACAGCAAAAGGATATGATCCAGGTTCTTAAATAAGTGCCAAGTCTACCACTTGGCAGGTTTTAGTTGGACCTTAAGAAGAAGATAGAATTACGTTGAAAAGTGGCGAGTGGACATTGGACCACAAATGAAGAAAGCGGTGCAGGTGCACCTATATATTGGAGCCGAAAAACCTGATGGTTTTTCTTTTCCTCTTCACGGAAGATGCACAGAGGAAGCAAGGAGCTTCATCTCCTTGTCTCAACCAAACACCATTTTTCTCTTAACTTTTGATTTGGAAGTCCGAATTTGATTCTGTTTTCGTGGGAAAGAGTACTACAAATCTCAGGTAATAATTTATGGATTTACTGCAAATTTTGAAAGCTGCCATTTTTGGGATTTATTCCTACACAAGCTTTAATCTTCAAATTTAAATGTTGTTTATGATGGATTAAGCTTATTGGGAGCTTAACTGAACGAATTGAGGTTAATTTCTACATGGGCTAACTGCTGCAAAACCCTAGAATTATTTCATGGTTATTAAACCTTGGTATCTTGTGGTTGTTACGAAATTAAGGGAATTTGGTGAACTTGAATGGTGATTTGGTACTTAGAAATCATGACAAATGGGTTTGGGCATGTTTTAGGTTGAAAGACAGGAGGAACCAATCTGGAAAAAAGCCATGAATATCATTATTCACGCTGCAGGGACCAACTAAAATATAAGTTTCAGATTTGGGGCCATTTTACAGTTTTATGAAAGTTTGGGGTAGTTTTGTTATTACCCGAAGGCTTGGGACAAAACTGTGATTTTAGAATTTGTTTTGGGGGGCAGATGCTTGCTGCTTTTCCAGCAAGGCAGCATGTATATAATCGAGTAATTTTTTGAGGACCCAAATAAGAAAGAAAAATGTTTTAAGGTTCCAACTGAGATAAAGTGATGTTAAGTCTAATATCGGAATTCTAAAATAATGGAGTTTATATTGGTTGCTAGATATAGGGATTATATAGTGATATAGTTTATTTGTTGGATCAGGGACTCCAGTTATCGCGACCGTTGTGTTTAATCGAGGTATTGGTAAGGGACATTGTTTGCTTGCTTTGGAATCCAGGTAGGGGAAATATGACAGACCTTTACGGAAATTGATTTTATTAAATTTCGTGAAGTGTTATTGTTAATATTGATTGACTGATTGGGATTGGATGATAATTGGTTATATGTGTATCATTGCTTGATTTGAATGTTCATAGAGTTGTGATTGTGAACTGTTGTTGGAATATTGTTCACTGGTGATATATGTGGAATATGAAATGAGATTAATTGTGCATCATTCATGATGTTTTATGTGATTGGAGTTTCGGTGTTGAGGAAGGAATTCTGGAAATGAGGGTAATTGGAAATGATCTTTTGTGTAGTTGAGCCAAACTCTTAGTAGGTACCAAGTCTCAGGGGAGCCCACAGTGCACAATTTCTTTTGGGTAATTCGGGATTGACGACGAAGAGGTTTGGCAAGATGACTAACAAAAGGGGAAATTGGGATGATTGAGTTACATGGGGTTAATTTGTATATTAGAACATTCGAACCACCATTGCAGAGGTAAAATGCACGGTATGGGACGTGCAGGTCCGCATGTTTTATTATATAAATTAACGGGTAGAGATGAAGAGTATTGCATTGCACTCATGCATTGTTATTGATAATGATTTGGTACTTGATTACATGATTTTATGACACTTAATTTAGTACTGTCAATTACTGTGAGAAGTTTATGTCCCTACTGAGCTGTTGAAGCTCACCCCTCTATTGTTATGTAGGTTTAAGAACTAAACAGTAAAAAAAGGTAGACGGGATTACAAGAATTCTGAAGTTATTTTTAATAAGAGGAGTTTATTTTTTTCCAAACAGTGTCAAATTTCTTTTTAATTATTTAGTTTTTACCTCACGTTTCGGATTCGGGTTCGAGTTTTTATTACCGATCTCGGGTCCGGGGCGTGACAAAAGGGGTATCATTTACCCTCACAACGACCCTCTGATCGTAGAGGCTCACATAGCCAATTTTGATGTGCGACGGATCCTGGTAGACACAGGCGCTTCAGTCAATATCATGTTCGCTGGCGATCTTAAGTCCATGGTATCCACACACATGCTGCTGATGAAGTTTCCAACCCCTTCCAGCAATGGTTACATCAGAGGAGATCAACTTAGTGCACGATCATGTTATAACACTTCAGTTAAGCAACAACGCTTGACTGTGCCCAAGGACACCCTCTCTATACATGATCATGTCATAAAGACCAGCCCAAACGAAGCCAACTCGGATCTCCATGATGGCAATAGTCAACCCGACGACCCTCGAGACGACTCCTTCACCCAGCAAGCACAACTAGCTGAAGAGTTGGAGAAGGTTTCTATCTCCAAAGACTATCCAGATCGCATGGTGAAAATTGGCACTACCTTGTCGCCACCCCTTCGGTTAGCGCTAATCTCTTTTTTACAAGAGAACGCTGAGGTCTTCGCTTGGTCATACAAGGACATGCCGGGCATCTCTCCCGATATCATCTATCATTGTTTGAGTATTGATCCCAAGACCAAACCAGTGAGACAGAAGCAAAGATCTTATGACGTCGAACGATATGAGGCAATGAAAACAGAAGTCGAAAAACTCAAGGATATAGGCTTTGTCTGAGAAGTCAATTATCCAACATGGGTAGCAAATGTTGTGATGGTTAAGAAGAATCCGATCAAGGAAAGTCTTCTACTCCAAAAGGTCTTGTGAAGGATGTGTGTCGATTACACTGACCTAAACAAAGGATGCCCGAATGATAGCTTCCCTCTTCCTCTCAATGACAGACTTATAGACTCTACGGCAGGGTGTGAACTCTTGAGCTTCATGGATGCTTACTCAGGATACAACCAGATCCTCATGAACCCTCCGGACCAAGAACACACAACCTTCACCACTGACAGGGGACTGTATTGCTATAAAGTCATGCCCTTCAGCCTAAATAATGCAGGGGCGACTTATCAAAGGTTAGTCAATTCAATGTTCACCGAACAGATTGGGAAGAGCATGGAAGTTTATGTTGATGCCATGCTAGTCAAGAGCAAACAGGCTGACCAACACATCACCAACCTGTCTGAGACTTTCACTATTTTAAAGAGGTATCGAATAAGGTTGAACCCCAACAAATGTGCCTTCGGTGTAGGCTCTGGTAAATTCCTAGGCTTCATGATTAGCCAACGAGGCATTGAACCGAGAAGATCAAAGCAATCCTCGACATGAAGGAACCAGTAACTTCAAAAGACATCCAGAGCCTTACTAGTAAGGTAGCAGCCTTAACCAGGTTCATCTCTAAGGCCACAGACAAGTGTGCTCCTTTCTTCAAAACACTTAAGGGAAGTAAGAAATACATTACATGGACTGATGAATATGCCGAGGCATTCAAGAACCTCAAGGATTACATGAGCAAAGCCCTCTGCTCTCCAAACCTGAAGTTGGTGACACTCTCATTATCTATCTATCAGTATTGGCTTCAGCAGTAAGTTCCGTTCTCATTCTAAATGATGGTAACTTCGAACGGCCCGTCTACTACGCTAGCAAGGCCTTACAAGATGCGGAGACACGATATTCCAATATTAAGAAACTGGCTTTGGCATTAGTCATGACCGCTTGAAAACTTCGCCTTTACTTCCAAGCATACTCCATCATCGTGCTTACCAATCATCCTCTTCGAAAAATACTCCAGAGTCCTGACACTTCGGGGTGAATGATCAAATGGGCGATAGCATTGGGAGAGTTTGTCATCTCCTACCAACCAAAGCCAGCTGAGAAGGGCCAAGCAGTGGCAGACTTCATAGCCGACTTCACATATCCTGTTGACATTGCTCCCACACCTAAAACAGTGGGTTTGTTACCTTCGGAATCTCAGAAGATAGAATCAACAACCCCAACATGGAGTCTGTACGTTGATGGTTCATCAAACCAACAGGGTTGCGGAGCAGGACTAGTCCTTACTACCCCTGATAAAGTGGCGATGGAGTATGCTCTTCGTTTCAAATTCAAGGCGTCAAATAACGAGGCTGAATACGAAGCCCTTCTAGCAAGCTTACGTTTGGCCAAACACCTCGGGGTTAAACAAATTGATATCTTCAGTGACTCCCAATTGGTGGTTAACTAGGTCAACAACAACTTTGATGCCAATGATAGCTCCATGGCAGCATATCTTGCGCAGTCACAACTTTTGCTCAAGCACTTCCACTACTATATCACCCAAATTCCTCGGGCGGTAAACAGTCATGTAGATGCCTTGACTTGCCTCGCCTCAGAAGTGGAAGACAAGATCGGAAGAAAAATTCATGTCGAGTTGTTGGAAGCACTAAGCACCATGGCCGTGGAAGTGTGCAACTTACAATAGGGGGATAGTTGGATCACCCCGATTTATAAGTTCCTTGCTCATGGTACCCTCCCAAATGATAAAGTTCAGGCTAAACAGATTCGATACAAGTCTACCCGTTACCTGATCATCAATAATCAACTCTACAAGCGAGGTTTTAACTTGCCATACTTAAGGTGTCTTGCGCCTGCCGAGGCATAAATTGTTCTTTGGGAAATACATGAGGGAGTCTGTGGAGATCATGTTGGATCCCGATCTCTAGCACACAAGGCTTTTCGCCAAGGATATTACTGGCCAACACTTCACCAAGATGCCATCAAAGTATCTCTCTCATGTGACAAGTGTCAACGCTATGCGACTATTCCTCACTCCCCCCCTGAACCTCTCTCCTATGATCAGCCCTTTGCCCTTCGCCCAAAGGGGACTTGATTTGATCGGCCCAATGCTGGTAGGAAAGGGCAAGATCTGTTATGCAGTTGTTGCAATTGACTATTTCACAAAGTGGGCCGAAGTAGAACCCTTGGCAACCATTACCGAGGTGAAAATAGAAGACTTTGTATGGAAGAACATCCTTTGCAGATTCGGTATTCCCAATACCATAGTCACTGACAATGGACGACAGTTCGACAACAAGAAGTTCAGGATATTCTGCTCTAAGTTCAACATCAACTTGTGGTTTGCCTCCCCAGCTCATCCTCAGTTTAATGGACAAGTCGAGGCCATCAACAAAATAATCAAGCGCACTTTGAAAACCAGCTTAGACAAGGCTAAAGGATGTTGGCCAGAATTTGTACCCCAAGTTCTTTGGTCATACCGCACTTCATATCGGACTTCAACAGGAGAAACTTCATTCTCACTTGCCTTTGGCACAGAAGCAGTTGTCCTAGTTGAGCTTGAGCAAGCAACGTACCGAGTCCAGAACTACATGCAAAGTGAGAATGACAAACAGCTCACCCTCAACTTGAATTTAGTTGAGGAACACAGAGATCAGACTCACTTGAGAAATGTCGCTTACAGGCAGCACATCTCCAACTACTACGACTCTAGGGTCAAGCCTCGCTCTTTCAAAATAGGAGACTAGGTATTAAAGAAAAGACTATTATGCGACAGAGTCCCGAGCGAAGGCACACTCAGTCCAAACTGGGACGGACCATTTGAAGTTATTGGCACCAGTCGCCCTGGCTCTTACAAACTCATAAGCTCCGATGGCAAGACCCTTGGCCATCCATGGAACGCTGATCACTTGAAGTACTATTACAAGTAGACTCACAGTATACAAATGTTGAGCCATAGCCGTTCGGCATCCTATGTAATGAAGACCATTTGGCAATAAATTCAATAAAGAGGTGATTTAGCCAACTCGGCCCTAACTCTTTTACGTTCCTAACAATGAAACACTCAAGTGTCGAAACTTCAACGCGAATGTTTCCAACATAAAACAAAATCTAAGTATGTGTCAACAAGACCATACAAACAAACAAACAACCAAGTCATGGTTTATATCCAAACAATGGACATATTGAAACACGGGCAAACATTCATAAATGATAGCACAAACACTTGGCAATTAACATCAAATCCACACGGTGCAAAGCCATAAAACATCCATAAACAAAAAAAAGCATTCAAGCTCATAACATGGCACATGCCTTACAATCAACAAACTAGTACATCCAGAATACATGCAGAAAGGGAAGGCATTACTAGTCATCCTCATCTGAGGTCGAACCCCTAACGATATCACTCTGCGCCCCACCACCATCCTCTGCATCTTCAAGATCATCCTCACTCTGCTGAGTCTGCTCATCA
Organism: Cotoneaster glaucophyllus; assembly: GCA_036320875.1. Lineage (NCBI taxonomy): Eukaryota > Viridiplantae > Streptophyta > Magnoliopsida > Rosales > Rosaceae > Cotoneaster > Cotoneaster glaucophyllus. Next base: position 24,778,418 of record CM070058.1, read on the forward strand.
GCACTAGCCTCATCGTTAGACTCCTCTTCACTACTAGGATCGACTGCGAGGACGAAGGTCTTACCCTTTTGGCGATACTCATCTATCTCTTCACGGTACTTTTTAATAATGCTTCCATCGTCATAACGATCAAAGACGGCCATCCATTTCCGTTTCTCAAAGTAAACCTCCCGAGTACAGTGAGGTTTAATGGCAGGGAACCTAAGTACTCCTGCACGGCACCCTCCCTCTTGGCAGGAATACTCATCTTCAACTCAGAAACCTCAGCCAATGCACCATCCAACTCCTCCCTGACCTTGGATGCCTCAAGGGTAGTCGTCTCCAACTATTTCTTAGTCGCCTCAAACAGTTTCTTGAGCCTTAAATTTTCACCATTTCGCCTCGTTAACCTCTCCATGGTCTGGTCCTTGACCCGGAGAGCTTCAGTTAAAAGTCCCTTATTGTTCCTAGCGTCATCTACAAGTTGCTTATTCTCTTTCAACTTCGCCTTATACCGCTCAGCCTCTCGCAGCCTGTCGTCATACTCAGTCATGACCTGCATAACAAGAGGATCACCACTACAAAAATAAAAAATAAATAAAACAGAGGAGGAAGTAAGGAAATGACAAAGTAACACTCACATAAGCAGATAGCTTCAGCATCCGATCACGATCTGATTCATCCTTTGCTAGTGGCTCTCCGAGCTCATCAAAAGTGAATCGACGCCCCGCCAGACAGTTGTTAACATACCCAAAGCTCTTTGGCTGCATAGCAACCTTCAAGTCTTTCCAAGGGACGTTACTAGTTTTTTCCTTATCTTTTCCCTTACGGCTGGAACTAGGATCATTTTCCTGGCCAATATGTTCCATAGCTGGAGGAAATATAGGATCAACAGGGGGAAGAGGAGGCAACAGTCGCCTCTCCTCCCCCAGCAACTATAGTAGCAGCACATCTGATGGCCTCAACTTCAGCTTTCCTCGAGGCAGCAATCTTGAGGACCTCTTCTTGAGACTTAGGTTTAATGGCTGGTCTCACCCGATGCTTGCGAGCCTCCTTGTGAAACAGAATGTCTTCCGAAGAAACTAACATAGGTGCTTTCCTTTTCTTAGTGTTAGTCTCACTTCCCTTACTCACCTTCTTCACTGAATAAGGAAAGTCAAAGTAAGGAATACAATTTTATAAAAAAAGGAAGAAAACAAAAATCAAGCGATGGATACAACTTACTCGCTCGTCTCTGACACTCAGAAATTAGGGATTGGAAACCGAACTTTCGAAATAAAGGGCGTAGCTTGCTCAAATGTCTATTCTCTTTAGGCACTCTCAACACCTTCTCCACATCAGCTAGCTCCCTTACAGACAGTTTAATGGTGCCTCGCGTCACTGCATGAAGAAAAATGTCAGAAACTAGAAGAAATCACAACAAAGAGCAAATAATGCGAACAAGGGATACATTACAACCTACAGTCTGGAAGTGAGTAAGAACACGTCACTCAGGTGTGACACCTCTATCGTGCTCCCAATCATTATAAACAAAGCACCAACAATTTTTCCAAGTGCAGTATGCATTTTTCTTACGAAAGACAACACGCTCTCTCTCGCTCTGACATGCACACTTAACGTAACCAGTGCATGACTTCACCGAGCGCATCTTATAGCAGTAGCGCCATTGATGGAAGGAAGGTTCACCTAACCCACACTCCATCCAAATAATATAAAACCCGATCAAGGTATCCCAAAAACCAGGGTTGAGTTGCCTAGGCGCGTATCCAATGAAAGAAAGCATTCATTGCAACCATGGGTGCAAAGGTAACTTCACTCCTAAGGTCAGTAGCATCTGGGTATAGAACATAACATGACCTTAGGGTGGCTCAGTGGGCAATTCTTCACAACGCGCCAAGCGCATTCCTACACTACAGGGTATGCTACATGACTGCCTAAGTGCCTCAAGCTGCTCTTCGCCATCTAATAAGTTTTTCTCTAAATGGTTTGCTGTGAACTTAGAGCGAAATATGGGTATGGCATCACAAATAACTTCCTCACCCACTGACATGAAGGAGGAAGAACCATTATGGGCTAAGGTTTGACAATTGGAAAGATCATCCAATGTTTCTTTGGTACAAGACTCTAACAAAGGCCCTGAAGACTCTGACATTGCAGGCTCAAAACTAGAGCTAGAGCTAGAGCTAGGGGAGCCCTCATCACTAGGACTTCCAGGCTCTGACATCTACAACAAACAAAAAAAAAACTCTATCACTACATGAAGGATCGAAACATAAAGAATTTCCTAAGGAATGAGGAAAAGCTGAACCAGCTCATTATATTCGTATGCAAATATATGAACACTCAAACAATTCAACAAGAATGAAAGCATTCGATCTAGTGAAGAAAACTGCCAACCTGAAGATGGTGCAAAGCAATGCCGAAATCCTTCTCAACCTGAGAGCAGTCTGTCTTCAAAAATCACTACAAAATAAGCAAGTGAAGGCAATGTAAAGAGTGGAAACTTATCCTCCTTATATAGCTCAACATGGCCAAAGAAATTCAAAAATCGAATTCTAATCATGAGAAAACCCCACACGAAAAGCCTTAGAACTTCCATACAAGCAAGAGAGTTTCAAATTTGAAATTTTCAACCCCCACCCCCCCCTCCCCACCAAAAAAAAAAAAGAAAAAAAAAGAAAAGAAAAAGGGGGGGGGGGGGGGGGGGGGGGGGGAGAACACAACAGCTTCATCAATGGAGTCCAAGTACAATTCTCAAAAAACTTCACACACTCTTGATCAAGACAGTGTGAAGCAAAACCAATTTATGGTGCCAACAAAAGCTTCAACAAATGGAGGGCGCCTACAAATGTCAAAAGCCTCATACACTCTTGATCAAGACAATGTGAAGCAAAACCAATTTATGGTGCCAACAAAAGCTTCAACAAATGGAGGGCACCTACAAATGTCAAAAGCCTCACACACTCTTGATCAAGACAGTGTGAAGCAAAACCAATTTATGGTGACCACTACAAAGCTTCACCTACAAAACTTCACCCACAAAGCTTCACCTAAAAAGCTTCACCCACAAAGCTTCACCTAAAAAGCTTCACCACAAAGCTTCACCTAAAAAGTTTCACCATCAAAGCTTCACCTAAAAAGTTTCACCATCAAAGCTTCACCTACAAAGCTTCAACCACAAAGCTTCACCTACAAAACTTCACCCACAAAGCTTCACCTAAAAATCTTCACCCACAAAGCTTCACCTAAGAAGCTTCACCACAAAGCTTCACCTAAAAAGCTTCACCATCAAAGCTTCACCTACAAAGCTTCAACCACAAAGCTTCGCCTAAAAAGATTCACCTAAGAGGCTTCACCACAAAGCTTCACCTAAAAAGCTTCACCATCAAAGCTTCACCTACAAAGCTTCAACCACAAAGCTTCGCCTAAAAAGCTTCACCTACAAAGCTTCGCCTAAAAAGCTTCACCTACAAAGCTTCACCATCAAAGCTTCACCTATCAAAGCTTCACCTACAAAGCTCCAACACCAAAGCTTCACCAATAAACCTTACACATTAAACTATTTTCCAAACACAAAACCTTACAGCAAATAAACAAATTTTGTTCACAATACCCAAGATTCTCTCGAATCTGTACAAAACACATGGGTAAACATAAACATTTTTTGTCTTACATCCACAAGGTCCTTATCATAAACGGAAATACAATTATTTATATCTATATATAATATTTCAGACATATTATAATAGATTAAATAACAAGTTAAAATGCCAAGTATAATAGAGGACAAAAGTACAAGAAATTCACCAATAGTGATGGTTCTACAATCTCCTTCAGACTCTTGAAACTCAACAGCAACAAGGGTAAATTTCCAAGCACCAAATTCATGCAGAGTCACGACAGAACCAACAAACTATAAGCTTGCAGACTCACAAACTACCCAGCTCCTCTGCAACCCTCAATTCAACTACAAGTCACAACTCCTACCTTGAGATCAAGACAGCCACCCACGGTGGAGTGAGGGGAGACAGACGACAAAGAAGAGGGTTAAGGCTAAGTTTCAAATTAGGATGCTGACCTGCAAAGAAAAAGAGCACAGCAAAACCTAAGGCCATCTCCAACCGATGGCTGGCCAGAGGGCTCGTTTGAGCCCTCTGGCCCTCCAAGATTCTCCAAGATATTAATATTTTAATGAACAGTACAGGGCCATATTTGCCTCCGTCTCCAACCGAGGGCCAGAGGGCTCGTTTTAGCCCTGTCACAAAAAACCGTCTCCAACCGAGGGCCAAAAGGCCATAGGGCCAAACACAATTTATTATTTAAATTTAAAAACTACAACAACTTAAATTTAAAAACAACATTAACTTAAATTTAAAAACGACAAATTAAATTTAAAAACTACAAATTAAATTTAAAAACAACATTAACTTAAATTTAAAAACTACAACAACTTAAATTTAATATCCATAATCAACATCATCTTCATCATCCGCCATTGTAGGAGTATAGTCAGAGTTAAACAACTGCCGCCGAGCCATAATTTCCTTTTTTTCCCTATCAAAATAGGCCCTTACTCATTGGAGTGTAATTCGTAGTGTTCCTTTCCATTTTCTTATCATCCATCTCTTCTTGTATTTGTTTGGCCCGTTCTTCATGCCTATGCTTCCTTTATTCCGCCTCAAGGGCATTTTGCTCCGCCATTAATCGCAATGAGGCCGTCACTTCATGTTGAGCGGCGTAATCATCATTTGCCTTGCCCTTTTCCCTCAACCTTCGGGCCTTGTTTCGTCCCATAGCCCTAGGTAAAGAAGCTTCGGACGGAATCAGATTTTCTTGAATGGTAGGAGATCCATCTTCATTTATATCTACAGATGGGGATGCAGCTCCCAAAGGATCTACTCTACGTTGAGGTGGATCTTCAAATAACACCCACCCTTTACAAATTTCCCAACAACCGTGAAACTGAAAGGGTTTTGTGCTGCCCTCCATATACAATTCCTCCGCTTGACGTACCTAGAAAATATAATTACAAAAAATGTAGGAAATTAATTCATGAAATTAAATGTAATATAATGACATATAATTACAAAAATTAAATGTAATATAATTAAACATTTAAAATAAACTGTGAAAACACTAACTTCGTCATAGTAATTGGCGCCGCTTTCATGTCTACTTGTGGCTGCTAATAGTGCTTGATGCCATTTATTCAAACTTGGATGAAGATGTTTCTTCCATCTTGAAGAACAACTTTCGTGGTTTCGGGTATTCGGTGGAATGGTGCCTTCGTAGAACTCTAAGTATTTTTTGGACACACGAGTCCAAACACCTTCACTTGTTTGAGAAATCCCCCTCACACTATCTTCTGAGACCCATCTATAAGCCTTGCAAAGAGCTTCATCTTCTTTTCGGGTCCAAGCCCTACCTTTCATTGCAGATGAGGCCATTTTTTTTTGAAAAAAAATAAGGAAATTATTGAAAATATATTGAAGGAAATTATTGAAAAATTGAAACAAATATTATAGATGAAGGAAATATTGGAAAATATATTAAAGGAAATTTGAGAAATATATTGAAGGAAATATTGAAGGAAATATTGAACAAGGAAATATTGCAAATGAAGTGAAGAATTGAAAGAACTTCACCATATTTATTGAAGAAAAGAAATGTTAAAAAAAAAAAAAAAAAACTTTACAACGGCTACCTGCAATTTAAAAAAAAAAAAATTAAATAAAACACAACGGCTACCTGCAATTTACAGAAAAAATAAATAAATAAAACTCAACGGCTAGCTGACTCAACTAGTCGTTACATTAAAAAAAAATTCAAACTATTACTGTCGGTTATAACCGACAGCAATAGTAAATAAAAAAAAATTGCGCAGGAATACCTATTATTGTCGGTTATAACCGACAGTATTAAAAAATTTTTTTTAATGCTGTCGGTTATATTAAAAAAAAAATAGCCAGCCCTTTGGCCCTTTGAAATTTCGTGGAGCCCTCCCAGATTCCCGAGCCCTCTGGCCTAGCCCTCGGTTGGAGACGGTTTTAAGGCTATTTTCGGCCCTCTTGACCCTTCGGTTGGAGATGGCCTAAGCTTAGTCCTAGGGTTCAAATTTCAAAAAAAAAAAAAAAAATGTCAGTAGGGCTAAGGCACGGCAAATGATGACCTTGGACGGGCAAGCCTCAGAACTTGGGAAGAATTTTGGGCTATTCTCAAACTAAGCCTCGGAACAAAAGAAAGAAAAGCGGAGGAAAGTTGATGGGGCGTGGACCTCCCCTCCTCCTTGGACTTGGCAACTAAAAAAAAAAAAAAATATATATATATATATATCTATATATCTATATATATGTACACTCAGTCAAAAGAGAGCTGTCAACTACACATGATCATGTTTGGTCAGCAGCATACAGCCTCAAGGATTTTACAGACTCAAGGGAGCAAGTTGTGAACTCCACTTCCAACAGGGGCGTGGGTCTCGGACCAGTTTCCTGTACTTGGTCTCAGCAACAAACCAAAACCATAAAAAAAAAAAGGAGGAGACAGCAGCCCAAAAGGGGGCTGGTCTCTAGCAGCACATCAAACAGGCCTTGGGGCCTCGGGCCGAAGAACAACAGCCCACGAAGGGTGCTGGGCACGGGCTTCATATCAAAGGAAGGCTGAGCACTAGTCTTGGACTTCACGACAAAGGAAGATTGGGCCTAGAGCTGGTTTCGAACAAGGACTGGATCCGGCTGGTTTTAAGCTAGGTCTCGGACCAAACAAAAAAAAAAAAAAAAAAAAAAATGCAGAAAAGGTTTTGGGCTACCACTTAGTAAAGAAAATGATGAAGTTTTGTTACTTTGGAAACTTGGCTAACAGCAAGACACCTCCTTCGTCAACTCCCTCGGCCGGAGACTTGGGGGACTCTTACCATATGCTACTATAATTCGGTACTTGGAAATTTTGTGACTACTCAAGTCCCCAACCGAGAACCCTTCCTCACTCGAGAAATTAGGGGAGCACTATTTCAATCTACATGATCCACCCACGAAGTTTCAACATGCAAACTTCAACAAAAGAAAAAATTTAAAAAGCTTAGTGATGTATGCCTTGGTGTATTTAACGCAATACGCTAAAACGAAGTAAAGCCTATTTATTGATATTCCCGAGAAATTACAAATATGTACGTACACATGAATCAAAACAAACGAACAGGAGGGAGCCTTCACAAAGGCTGCTCATGAGAAGTCTCAGTATTCGGCAGAACCCCAGAAAGAGGAGGCACCGGCGGTTGGTCATTTGGAGCTTCAGTACATGGTACAGCCCCAGAAGACGAAGGCAATGAATGCCTTTGGAACAAACCCACAAACCTCTGATGATCACTTAAAATCTGACCATCAGATTCCTGCAGCTGGTCAAGCTTCATCTTCATGCTTGTAGCATAGCTATGTGCAAGCCTGTGCAACTGTTTATTCTTGTGCTTGAGCCCCCTTATCTCTTGTTTGAGGCTTATCACTTCAGCCGCCAATGATTCAAGTTGCCGGGTTTGAGCAAATAGGCGTTGGGCCATATTAGATATAGAACTCGGACACTGAACACTGAGAGCCAAAGAATCCTTAACAGCCAACTCATCAGATCGTCTGGCAAGTAATCTGTTATCTTTGGGTGTGAAAAGATTCCTAGCCACCATCGCAGCGGTCATGTTGTTCTTCATCACAGAATCCCCAATAGTAAGAGGACCAGTAAGGGATAACAAGGCCGGATGCCATATGTTGTCTTGAGGAGACATGGCTGCCTCTTCCCCAACATTCAAGTCCAAACGACGGTCAGATGGGCCAGACATCTTCAAAAATGACGAAGGAAGAATAAGGTCCAATAAATCTCAGAAATACAAGATAAAGGAAATTCCCACAACCAGTAACTCTTTGAATGTACCTCTTGAACACAATTGGTGCACTTATAAAAAAAAGGACAGCAGGACCGTTAGTTCAAAAATCGAAGAGGCAACACTCTCCGAATTCCGAGAAGCGGATTTTCCTGGGTAAAATTTATCAGCAATCTTCACACGCAATATCAGCTCCTCGGATGCCAAGGATAGCTTTGCCAAAAGAACTCTGACAAAGTTAAGGCACGAGAATTTTGAAGTTCCAGCTACCCTACTATTACCTACAAGGGTAAAGGAATAGCACCACTATCGTCTAATTGGAAAATCCCTACTTGGTCAAAAATCGAAGAGGCATCACTCTCCAAATTTCGAGAGCCAGATCTTCAATAGATCTGTTTGTTCAAAGATCAAAGAGGCACTGCTCTCCGAATTTCGAGAGCCAGATTTTCCCGGCTTCTCACACGCAACATCAACTTTCCGAATATCATGGAACACTTTATTAGGTGATCATTGACAAAGTTAAAACACGTGAATCTTGCAGCTCCCACCACAGTGTTATGACAGAGAAGGGTAAAGGAACAGCATTACTACTTGCTGATTGGGGAAAGCCCTATATATGTCGAACTTCATCCTCCACGGCCAAGCAGACCTGCAAAAATGCTCAACCCTTCCTCACATCCGAAAGGGCACTCCTAACAAAGCCTCTCGAAATACTCAGCTTTCTTCCCCCCCCCCCCCCAATAATGCTTCTGCAAACAAGCCACACCAGAACAAGAGTATCTCATATCACCAGGTCAAAAGAATGAGTATCCCATATCATATTTTTTTTCCCTGTCTTTTCCTTTGCCCTTGCTCTTACCTGCAAGATAAGGAAAAGAAACGCAATCAGTTGACACCTGAAATCAAACATCCGATCTGGAACTGATTGCCCGGAACCTTTGCCTGATTGCTTACCTAACATTGCTTTCAAGCACTCATCCTCAACTGCTGTCAAGGTCACGAATTCCTTCGGCAAATACCTCAGAACAGTTGATACGACATTGGCTCGTTACACTAAAGCTGCCAAGCATAGATGAGTCGTTCATAAGTAGTGCTCTGATTGACCATTTAAATGCAAAGGTTACGCACCACTTCTGCTATGCAAAAGATTGAAGCAGAAGGTTCAACGACGAGCTGGAACAGATCACTACAGCACGATGCCCTTCCTGCAAAATCGCACAATCCAAACGAAGGAATCTAAGGGGGGTGTAGTCAAACTATGATTTTAAAGGATTTTAAAAGTGATAGATTTGATAGGATTTAAGAGGATTAAAGACTCCTACAAAATTCATATGGATTTGAATGGATAGTTTGTAGATTTTGGTGGATTGTGGTGGAAGGATTTGAAATCCTAGGGGGTGAAGTTGGATTCTTTTTAGCCATGGTTACATATAGAAATCCTACAAAATCCCACAAAATTCACAACTTATAGAAATCCTCAAAAGTTTGAATACACTTAGATTTGGATGGATTTTAAAATCATTTAAAATCTTTTAATTGACTACACCTAGATTCTAAAATCCTTTAAAATCTTTTAATTGACTACACCTAGATTTTAAAGGATTCTAAAATCCATTAAAATCTTTTAATTGACTACACTAGGATTTTAAAGTCTTTTAAAATCCTCTCAAATCCAAGTTTGACTACAACCCCCTAAGTCAAACCTAAGCTCGGCATCGCTGCCTTATTCGAAGAGCTCGAGAAGCTTCAACAATCTTTCGCTGGCACCGTCGCCAAAGAGCAAAGACTCGCCATACTACATCCACTACTTTGTCAACAACAAAAGTATCCCATATCATTAGGGTCGAACCTACTCTAGATTTGACGGCTCTGTTTTAACCCTCGAATTCTGAAGTCGGCTCACTCATTTGGAGGAAACAGAAAACGCTTCAGCCTAGTTCAAGAATAACCTGTGGAAAGTCAACAAGTACAACAAAACACATGCCGATTCACCCGCTACTCCTTCAAAAGCAAGAGTGTCTCATATCATCTCTTCTCCCTGTCCTTTTCTTTGTCCTCGTTGCTGAATGAGAGACAAGAAGAAGGAGAAAAATCAGCCGGAACCCAAGATCAAACTTCTGATGTGAGACTGATTGCCTGGAACTCTGATTGCTTACCTTGTTTGTCACCTCCTTCGGCAAATCTCCTAGCTCGGCGACTTGGGGGACTTCTACTATATGGTTTGCATAGCACTTGTGTTGGAAATGTGCCCTAAAACCAATCATATGATGATACTTTACGGACATTTCACATGTTAAACTAATCTAGTTTAATATAAAGGGCAAAGATTATTGTTTCAAGCTGTCTCATATAAATGTTATGTGCTTAAACGATAAGTCCAAGGAATATGCTATTAGGAGAATGTAATCAAAAGAAGTTAGATTCATGAGACCATTCTCTTTTGTATACATATCCTAAACATTCCTGATCATAGGATTGCCAATTGGGCATTGACAGTCCGTTAAGATCACTACGTGCTATGTCTTCTCTTAGGGAGAGTGACAGGTCTCGAGTCATTGGTGTGAATGACACCAAGACAAGCATGTAGGTGCTCGATAGAGAATGAGTCCACTGAACGCGATCAACGAGGAGTTCTCATATTCATGTCATATGAGAACTCATGGTTGGGATAATGCAAAGTAGTCATTTGACCTGAGGCATCACAGTTGTCTTGTGGTTAGGTCCTTGATCTTTGACTATGTCAAAGTCACTCCGTCAGAGGGTGTCCACGGCATAGTTGGGGTTAAGCCACTTAGCCATGGAGGCAAGTGAATGCGCAACAAGGGATCTCTAACCTTCAAACTGTTTGAGGGAGAATACTCTATGATATGATTAAGAATCTCTGGCCAGAGTATGAATGAGATTTAGGAAGTCGTTCCAAATCACATTCAAGGTAATCATATAAGTAAATGAATCACATTGGATAGTAGACATGAATAAACTATCAAACCAAACAATGTAGTCAAGAGTATTGTATTAGAGAAAGACCGTATTGCATTGTAATCCTAAACTGAATAGGTTCTCCACCTCTTCTGATTAGCTTAGGTAGCCATGATACACTGCTAGGTGTCACTCATGGTTTGTGGAAGCCCTAAAGATGTATAATCATTTAAGGGAGAATTGAAAGTATGTTTCAATTCATAATCGATCGTTAAGAGTAACAATCGCCCACTGCCTCGCTAAGAGGAACCTAATGGATCGCACACCGTGTAAGGTAATGATTGAAGGATATAATGAAGATGAGTAAGGACAATTAAATAGTTTAATTGTATGTGGCAAGGATTAATTAAAAGTTAATTAATCTAGAACGAAAGGTTCGTTTTAGGCCTTAAGTTAGTTTTGGGTTTCGGGACACAAAAGGGTTTTGGTCCACAAGGCACATAATGTTTAAGTTGTGTGACAACTAAAACAAAATGTGCAATTAACCCACTAACAATAGAGAGGCTGGCCATGATTAGAGAGGGAGTGGGTTTTGGACTTATTACAAGTTTGCCACTCCAATGAAGGGAGGTATAAATATGACTTTATAGCTTTTTCTTCATTAGGGTTTTCTTTGAGGAAAGATGAGAGTTTTTGGCTCTCTCTTTCTCTCTAGGGAGGCCGGCCACCATGGGGGAGTTTACTAGCATCTAACTCCTCCATGGCCACTCATCTTCTTCCTCAACCATCCTTGGTGTCGAAACTTAGAGGTCTCCAACTTTGGTGACTTTGGAGAAACCTATTCTTCCATCCACATCCAAGAAGGCATGGATCCAAGAAGCAAAGTTCTTCCACCTTCATCCATGGAGCCAAGGAGCAAGGTGATAAAGGAAGAAGGCCCTCACATGGGTGATTAACCTTTGCTAAGCAAAGAGGTACTTCAAAGGTATAAAGTTACTCAACTCTTTCTATTAGATCTTGAGTTGAGTCTTGGTTCACCATTTCTACTAGGCTTTGAATTTCATGGGTAATGTTTTTGTTTTGAGTGCATAGAAGCATGATTCCGCCTTTAATTGTTAATTGCATGCCATAGATGTTGCTCAAATGAACATGTTTTTCACAAATTTTCCTTCAACTTGACCAAGCCCGAAACTACAAGTAAGCTTTAAGTGAAAATGACACATTACCTTGTGCGTCAACATCACCTAAAGATACTACTCCTGGATGGAGGACAAGTACTACTTCTACCTATGGGACAGAGGCAAGTGAAAACGACACCACATCTCGGTACTTAGAAGTTTCGTGATTACTCAGTGGCTTGGATTTTGCAAGTCCCCAACCGAGGAGCTTCCCTCACTTGGGAACTTAGGGGAGCACTGTTTGTACCATACTTGACCAATCTCGAAACTACTAAGCACCGGTCAACATTATACCGTCAAAGACCCACAAGAGTTCATTTCCAGCCAGGAGGCCAATCATAACGCGACACGCGTCAACATCAGAGGCCAATCACAACGCGACACGCGTCAACATCATATGCTAATCACAGCACGACACGTGTCGACATCAGAGACCAATCACAGCACGACACGTGTCAATTTCAGAACAAAGCTAGAAACTTTCTTCTATAAAAGGAGATCATTCTCCCACAATAATCTCTAATGTCATTTGTATTGAATCATTCACTAGAACTCACTAAAAGGAGAGCTTGAACCTATGTATTTGTGAAAACCCTTCACTATTAATAAGAACTCCTCTACTCCGTGGACGTAGCCAACTTCGGTGAACCACGTACATCTTGTGTTTGCTTCCCTAGTTTTATCTCTTTACATACTTATCCACATCAGTGACCGGAGCAATCTAGCGAAGGTCACAAACTTGACACTTTCTGTTGTACCAATGTCCTTGCTGATTTTGTGCATCAACAATGTCGATGACATGAACCTCATCGATACTCTCGTAGAGCTTGAGAAAATTGCTGCACACTTGAAATCGGAATTTGAGATGAAAGATCTTGGGAAAACTCGATACTTCCTCAGCCTAGAGATCGAGCATCGTTTGGATGGAATCCTAGTACATCAATCGAACTACACTCAAAAGGTGTTGTGTCGTTTTAATGATGATAAAGAGAAGCCTTCAAGTACACATATAGCCGTTCGAACTTTAGATGTTAAATGAGATCCCTTCCATGGTCGTTGGGGCTTTATTGTACTTGGCTCAGTACACTAGACCCGACATCTTCTTCGTTGTGAATCTATTGGCTAGATACAGCAAAACACCCACACGCAGGCACTGGAATGGTGTTAAAGACATTTTCCACTACCTCAAGGGTACTATGGATTTGGGCTTGTTCTATACACATGAATCTCTAAGTGTTGCCGCCCCCTATAGTCCTTGGATTGATTCTCGCCTTGTTGGTTACGCAGATGCTGGATATCTGTCTAACCCACATAGAGCACGTTCTCAAACGGGTTATGTCTTTACCGTTGAAGACACCGCTATATCTTGGAGGTCTACCAAGCAAACGCTAGTTGCGACTTTGTCAAACCATGCTGAGATTCTCGCCCTGCATGAAGCATCGCGTGAGTGCTTTTGGCTAAGATAAGTCATGAGACATATTTGAAGCACTGGTGGTCTTACATCAGTCGTTGACCTTCCTACGACGATCGTTGAAGACAATGCAACATGTATCGAGCAGTTGAAGAAGGGATACATCAAGGGAGATAACACCAAGCACATAGCGCCGAAGTTCTTTTACTCACACCAGCAGCAGCAGCATCAGAACATTGAAGTCAAGCAAATCCGTTCCCAGGACGACCTGGCCAATCTCTTCACCAAGTCGTTGCCCAAGTCTACTTTTTAGAAGCTCGTCCAAGGAATCGGTATGCGTAAATTATCTGAGTTGAATCGCTTGTAGTTCTTTTATTTAGAAGTTATGTCTAACTTAGGGGGAGTATCTAGAATCATACTCACATGATTTTAATGTACTCTTTTTCCTACGATTAGGAGTTATTTTCCCTACTGGGTTTTTGCTACCTAATGAGGTTTTAATGAGGCACCCATCCTGAGATGATCATACTCCGTTGAGTTCACTATCTTCGTCCAGTTTGACGTTGGTAGTCTATGGGTTTTCTCCATGCCTTGGGTTTTACCATAGTGAGGTTTTGTGAGTTTTACTACAAATGCATACGTCAAATTAAATTTGAGACTCACGATCACCCGTTGTGCCGATGACTTCATCAACTATTCTACCTTATCTGCTGAAGATCTGATGCGATGGTTTGTTGAGTATTTACACACTCAAAGGGGAGTGTTGCAGTCATATTTAGAATAAGAATGTGATTGTGTAAATCCTATAGAATATGGGAATGTATCTTATATTCCTATTAGAAGTAGATTACCTGTTAAATGTTGTAATCCTAAAGGGAAAGGTTTTTACCTATCCTACTACTATAAATAAAGGCATAATGGGGTGAATCAAACACACCTTACAATTAAATCATCTATCTTTTCTCAAATTGTGGCCGACCCTCTCTATCTCTCTAAACCCTAGATCGTTCAATCAAATAGGCCTACAACGTGTTCCACTTTTTCCCATGAATCATTATAAATTTGTTTTAAAAAATGGTTGCTAGAGTTGACCTTTTGTAATTAGTTTAGTTACCTGTTTGGGTCATTGTAATCAGGATGTAATTATGATAGTTATTTGATGTTTCATTCCTTATAAATCATCCTTGTACAATATATATTTTCCTCCTTGGTGAGAAGAATAATATCAGCGAATTATAACCCTAAGATAAGCCTTACTTAGCATGGTATCAGAGTCAGGGAGAGGGCCCGTACTATACTGCCACGTGATGGATGGGTCTTCTTGGCCGTGCACGATGATGGTGGGTCCCTTGGCCATGCGTGTAGGGTGAGTCCTCTTGACTCCATATGATTGTCGATGTGTGAATCTCCCACGTGTGACCCACTAATTGGGTCGCACATGAAAGGGCGTCTTAAAATTTCCCACATGAACTTTATCAATGAGAAAAGAAAAGTTTAAATATCCTAACCCCACTCCAACTAACACCTAGGCCTTTTGTGATAAACCCCACACCTGACGGATTGTGCAAGTGGTAATTGTCAAGTTGAGGACAATATCGGTGTTGTTGGAAGTGGGCCTTTAGCCCGTCTCTCTGATAATTCTACGTGTTGAAATGTCACACATCGACCTTATCAATGAAGAGTTTAAATATCCTAACCCACTTCAACTAACACCGAGGTCTTTTGTGATAAAACCCAATACCTGACAGATTGTGCAGGTGGTAATTACCAAATTGGGGACAATATCGATGTTGTTAGAAATGGGCCTGTAATTCTACATGGTATCATAGTAGAGATCCTAGGATTTCTGTTTTGCCCATTCCCTTAAGCAAACTCGGCCATGGAGAACCTACCACCACTCCATGGTGGAAACAACCTCATCCTAACCGATATTACCCCTATAGTAAACACTACTACCCTAACCGACCCTACCATGAATCCTACTCCACCTATCACGCCCCGATCCCGACATACGTTAAGGATCTACACGTGACAACATCAAGTTCTGTATATCTAACATACCCTACCTCCGGGATATGGCAAAGCACAACTCGAGCATCGAATACATAGTTGTTTTTGTACACTTTATGGCTGCATCTAATCTCATTGTTAGACTGCCTACGTAGCCTAAATGGGGATCAAGCCATTCGTAGTTCGTCATTCACTACCCTCGAACAATCATCACATAATTCACTATATCTTCACACAATACCACAATTCAAGGCATGCATCATCTCAAGGAACAGTCGACGAAGCACAATAATATTCTCTAGTCATCCTGGCATTCATACACACCTATATTTTCCAACATCATTCAATAATCACAGCAATTAATAACACATTCAAATTATATCGAAATGCAAAGCTAGAGCGACACAGTTCGGCCGAAGCCTACATCTCTGAAACTGAAATCGAATCCAAGCTACTAACAAGTCAAATGATGCGATTTTGGACCACTCAACGAAATCAAGATGCCAAAGGGGATTCCGGACCTCTCAATGGAATCTAACCCAAGATACGATTCCGAACCATCACTAAACGGAATCGCGGAGTAGAAGGGATTCCGGACCATCACTCAACGGAATCCAAAACAGAATACGATTCCGGACCATCACTCAATGGAATTGCGGAGTAGAAAGGATTCCGGACGATCACTTAATGCAATCTAAACAAGGATACGATTTCGGACCATCACCTAACGGAATCGCGGAAGTCCAAGAAACATAACAATGACTCAAAGAAACAAGATATGATTCAAAGTACTCAATTTATAATGGCTCAACTAAATGAGAAATGAAACAATGAAATGATATGTGAAACAAGTCTCGAAGCAACAAACTCCATAACAATGGGTTAACGGTCCACTACTAGGCCCCACATTTCATCATATCATGTCAATCATGCAAAACAACCCACATCTCAAATATGTACATCAAATCACATTTAATAAATGCTTCTAACCCACAGCCAAATCACAAATAATACACATAAACCAATGGCTAAATATAGAATAAAAATTCAATAGAAATCACATAAAATAAACTAGCATATCACAATGTGATGCCATTAGTACGTAAATCTCAACAACACTATAAGATCAGCAACACGCTAGTAGAACTCGGGCTAGTTGACTAAAAAGTCAATCGTCAATCATGGTCGAAAGTTGGGTCCACAACCCTAGAAATCTAAACCGATCCGCTTATTAGATTTCTGATCCGTAAGTTTTTAAAGTCCACATTATGCTTCTAGAACAACTACTAAAATTTCATTACGATCCATCGATTGGATCTCCGCCAATCGCAAATTCAAGTGGCAGTCAACGTTTGATTTTACAAACTTAGAAATCTCATCTAGGAAGATCCGTACGTCAGATTCTCGATCCATAAGTTTCTAATGTCTTCAAATATTATGTACTATTATGTATTTAAGTTTGGTGCCGATCCAACGGTCGGATCGTCAATTCATATAATGATCCCGTAGGGGCGAACTGGGTGGTCAACTACGAAACTATATTAAAACCTCGGAATTTCACTAAACGAATGTCAAATATGGAATCGGAGCATCAAAATTAGCCTAGGATGGTCAAGTGGGATCTCAGCCCACACGCTGCCGCACGTGGCGGCCGGCAGTCCCGACTCGCTAGAAAATTCAACTATTTCAAAAAATTCTCAAATTTTACAGGAATGAAGATCTCAACGAGTAGAGCAAGTTTTATACCTGTGGCCCAATTTGGTCGGGAAAAGCTTCAATTTTCCCACGAACCGCCAGAACCCTAGTTTTGGGTGTGCTTCGATTTGACCTCCATAAATGCTCCAACGCCTCCACCACTACATGAACCTTGTTCCTGGCCTCTAGGAGAGTGTTTTGGTGGTGGTAATTGAAGGAAAACGTTTCACATTTGGTGGATCTCGGCATGGTTCCTCGCGGAACCCACGGTGTAAACCCTCGTGAAATCACAATCAATTTCCATCAATTTTAGCTAGATTTGGATGTTGTGATGTGGTGCTGAAGTTTGGTGGAGATGAGAGGTTGAAGAAAACCAGAAAATGGGACGGAAAAGCCGTCAGAATAGTCACAGATGGTGGGTCAGGTCGCGGGTACACGGGTCATAAAAGGGGTTGGGTGTTTTTCACCCTTCCTCATTTCTCTCCCTACCCTCCTCTCTAATAATCTGATTGGTCACTAAAAAAAAAGATTGGGCCGAATCCAAGCCCTTGATTGGTTCTCATTCCCACCTAGTGGGAGTTTAATTAATTTAAAAACTATAGTTTAAAAAAATGACTTCAAATGTCCGTAACTATACCGTTATAATCCGGACTCGCAAACGACTTTCTCCTATGCGCTCGTGGCTTCGAGATCTATTTGAAAACATTAATTGTGACCTCGAACGGTCTACGAATATTAAATAATTAATTTCCAAACTTCAAATAAATTAATAAAAATTCCCAAAAAATAGTATAAAATCTCAATAATACAAACACTTAGATGGAGGTTCTATCGGCCTCCTCGTAACTTGGCCATGGTCTTTTCCAAACATTTTTAAAAATGTCTTCCATTTCTTGCCTCGTTCGAAGGGGGGAATCGAGCCTCAAAGCATCCACGATTTCTCCGTCGCGAATCCGTCCGATATTCCCTTGTGGATCAATTTCTGCTAATCTTTCGTGTACGGCTCTAATTATTTCAGTCTTCCAAAAGCTTCGCAGTTCGTCCGAGAGAAAGTCCAAGCTCTCCTTCTGCTCGGTGTTGGGAGAACTATCAATGGATTGGTTATAACAGTGAAATCCAGGCACGGGATTTCACACCACCTCTACTGCAAGTTGTTACACAAATTTTTCATCATGATTTTTCTACGGCTTCGATTGGCATCAAACTCAATGGTTCCAATTATGGAGTTTGGTCTCAAATTGTTGAGATGTTCGTTGCTAGAAAAGACAAGTTGGGCTATTTGTTTGGAAGTAATCCCCAACCACCTACCGATGATCTGATCTTCACCAAATGGCGTAGGGAGAATGCCATTGTGAAGGGTTGGCTTATCAATTCTATGGAACCCAATTTGATTGGGTATTTTCTTCGACCATCGACGACAAAAGAAGTATGGGACGTAGTTGCTCGCAGATATTATGATGGCTTCGATATATCTCAAGTCTACGATCTTACCTACAAGGCCTCTTGCATGAAGTAAGATGGACAACCAGTGGAGACATACTATAGTGATCTTCAATCTTTGTGGCATGAGATTGATTATCGTCGACCCAATCCGATGAAGTGCGACACTGATATTGAAATTTGTAATAAAATTGTTCAAACGGATAGTGTGCATACTTTGCTTGCAGGATTGGATAAGATATTTGATAAAATTTGTAGTGATATTCTACGAACTGAGCCTCTTCCTTCCGTCGAACAAACCTTTGCCTATGTTCACCAAGAAGGAATGCGACATGCTATTATGAATACCGAATGACAATTGCCAAGTGCAGTAGCGATGGTGGCTCGGCTTGCACCGAGCCCAAGACTGCAACCCTAGGCTACTGCCCCGAGCCCAGCACAAGGCTTTCTCTTCGCTGCCAAGATTGTCTCACGGCCCACCTTGGGCCCTTGCCCTCCTCGTTCCAAACCACTCGTCCCGATCGGTGGTTGTACTTACTGTGGTATGACAAACACGGTTGCGACAATTATTTTCAGTTGCATGGCTATCCTGAAGCTTCAGAAACAACGAGAATGAAACGAGCAAGCCAAGCTTGGTCAAGCCAATCTTGCCACCTCCGCGTCCCAACTATCTTTGATATCTTAAGATGATTCTCCTCCTGTTTCGAGTTCTTCCAACATGCTTCCAGAGTCCTCAGGTAACTGTGGTTATGCTTTTAATATGAATCAGGATGATACTCAGTCTGGTTGGATCATTGACTCTGGTGTCACGGACCATATGACCTACGACCCCACTGATTTAGCTTGTGATACCGTTCTGTTTCAATGCAATATTAATAATGCTAATAGTGTCACCTCACCAGTCACGAGCGCTGGCATTGTATGCCTCACGCCCACCCTCTATTTGCCTCATACACTACTTGTACCTTCATTAAAGTATAAATTGATGTCTCCTAGCCAAGCTACTGAGCAATTGAACCGGTATGTACTAATGTATCTGAAGTCTTGTCTTATTCAGGATTTCTCATGAAGGAGATAATTGGTCATGGTACTAAGATGAGGGATCTTTATTTGTGGATGATGTTAGTACAAGACAGGTCAATCTAGCCCAACGAGCCGTTGATCACAAGCGGCGTCAGATATGGTTATGACATCACCGTTTGGGTCATTCGTCTTTCAGTTATTTACAGCATATGTTTCCGGATTTAGTTGTTGGTTGTTCGGTTTCAGACTTTAAATGTGACACTTGCATTCTTGCCAAGAGTCATCGTGTTTCTTATCCGTTGAATTCTAATAAAAGTGTTATTCCTTTTGGTCTTGTTCATTAAGATGTTTGGGGACCATCTCCGATTATTACTTCATCTGGTATTCGGTGTTTGTTACTTTCATAGATGATTGCACACAAATGACATGGTTATACCTTCTTAAGCATAAAAGTGATGTGTTTTTTGCCTTTAAGACATTCCACACCATGGTTTAGACAGTTTTCTACTAAAATCCTAATTTTGCGTTCTGATAATGGCAGTGAATATGTTAAAATAATTTTACACATTATTTAACTAATCATGGAATCCTCCACGAGACTACTTGTCCTTAGACTCCTCAACCGAATAGGGTGGCTGAGCGCAAAAACTGCCATTGTTTAGAAACGACTCGCTCACTTTTGATTGGGGCGCATGTTCCCCGCTCCTCTTGGGACTACCTCAACTGTATGCCATCCAAAGTATTGGATTTTCGTACACCTTTACAAGTTTTTGCTAACTTTATACCTCTACCGTCAGTTTTGGTGCTCCACCACAAGTTTGCATTTGTTCATCTACATAAAAATAAACAGACGAAACTTGACCCGTGTACTCTCCGATGTATTTTTATGGAATATGGATTACATTAGAAAGGGTACCATTTCTACCACCCTCATTCTCATCAGATGCATATTACCATGGATGTGATTTTTTCTGAGTCCGAGATGTATTACTCTTCCGCTTCTTCCAACCCTACTTTTCAGGGGGAGACACTGCATGACGAGGAGGTTTGGACCATGGCTGCTACGACTGATCTTCCGCTGCCACTACTAGCTAAGCCAGCAGCCGAACCTATAGTGACTGCACTGCCAGCCCAGCAAACAGAAGCAGCATCGCTGCCCACGGAACCAGCAGTAGGCACAACAGTGCCATCCTCACTCACGACAATAGTGCTTCCACCTGCCAATCTTGAGACTTCTAATGATACTACTCCCCCTCGCCTCCAAATATAGTACCACCAGATGACCATACTCTTGAGAATATTCCTGAGGTAAGCTCTACTATCCCTGTTGATGTATCTGATGTTTCGACTTATCAGTTACCTTTTAGGAACAACCGAGGAAAGACATCCAATCGGTATTCACCGGGAACAACGAAAGACTCTAAATACCCCATTGCCAACTATGTGTCATCAAATAAATTATCGGAACCCGACAAAGCATTTGTACAACAAATATCCAATGATAGCACACCTAGTTCATTGAAGGAGGCACTATTTGACGATCGATGGACCAAGGCAATGGAGGAAGAAATGAATGCACTTTAGAAAAATCAAACTGGGTGATGTCGCTTTATTATAATATAGTGGCAGACAAGACATTTGCGACATCTAGTGAACACGACGTTGAATTTACTATCGTTAGTAAGCGTCATAAACTGGCTATGTCGCTTTTAACCGACATAAACATTTAATGTCGCTTATAACCGACATACATTTTAATAATTTTTAAATAATGGTGTCACTTTAAAAAAAATAGTGTCGCTTTTAAGCGACATAAAGTATTGGTGTCGCTTCTAGCCGACACTAATTATTGTTTTTAAATATTTTAAAGTCTGCGTCGGTTCTGAGCGACATAGATTTTTTATTTTTTTTAATATTTTGTAAACCGGTGTCAGTTGTAAGCGACAGATTGATGGTCTTTCCCCCTTGTTTTCTTCTTCCTCTCTTGCATCTTTCTTAAGGATGAGCTTATGAGGTGGCACACAACTAGGCCTGGCAAACCGGTCGTGTCTATCGTTTTCGTGTAACATATGTTATCTTAACGGGTTGTGTAGTGACTCACCTATTATCTTAACGGGTCCTTAACAAGCGACCCGTTAAGAAAAAAAAATGTTTGTATATCCTTCGAGATCGTATAAATAAACTTTAAGTGTTAGTGAATCTATCATTTTGATGGGATACGCATCCTATGAAAGTAATTTCAACGATACAACCGTCAAACTTGTTTGTATATCCTTCGAGATCGTATATGCCAAAAATTGTAAAAAAAAAAACATTCAGAGATCAAGTAACGGGACAAAACTTTTCGACGGTTATAAACGAAAAATCACGATTTAACGGTCAATTTAACTCCGATTTTGATGATTTTTTTTATAGCTACACTCCTTGACCGTGTATGAACACAATGAATAAATTCGATCTTCAATTTAAAAGATTTACACTAGTGGATACCACAAAATCTTATGTTATACTTAATGAAAGTATAAATAAACTCTAAGTGTTAGTGAATCTATCGTTTTGATGGGTTAATAGTGAAAGTCAACGAGGAATGAAGACCGATCAATATGGATTTACTATGGTGAACTTCAATCGATTGGGATTTAAAGAGGATCCTTTCATATTTGAATCACAAGCATTACAAGTATTTTACGTCGAGGACACAATTGAAAAAGATTGGCACTTAGTTGTTCGAACACAGTCGAGTGATTTGTTTGACGTATTAGAGGATAGTGATGCAATTGATGATTATGCCATACCCAATTTGGATGATCAGATACTTAACAATAAAAATTTCCTTACAAGGGTTGGCGTGGAAGAGACTCATTTTCATGAATCATTACCGTTGCCTACTAAGTTCGTTAATTATGCCAATACCGACGACGGCCTAACAGATGATGACTTAGAATAAATATATTAATTATTTTATGTGTTTTAAGTATTAATTAGATTATGTTTTAATTAGTATGTGATGATATTTTATAATTAAATTATATTTATGTTTTTTATTACGTATTTTATTCTAACTAGGCGGGAAATTTGAAACATTGGGTTGAACATTTAAACTAGGCTGGAAATTTAAACTTTGGGTTGAATATTTTTTTTCTTTGGTTGAACATATTAATGGGAATTTCACAAAAAAAATATTAGGCGGGAAATTTCCCGTTTTAACCGACACCAAGGTTAACTAAAGCGACGCCATTTGAATTTAAAAAAACTATGTCAGAAAGTGGTTGGTTGATTTAATGTATAAGTAAAGTGTGTCAGTGGTGGTGTCGGTTTAAACTGACACCAAGTTTAACTAAACCGACGCCACGTTTGGTTCAATAAATGTTGTTAGAAAGTAGGTGGATATAATTCGACGTAATGCATGTCAGATGTGGGTGGCGGTTTAAACCGACACTAAGCCTCACTTGTCACATCCCAACCCGGGGTCCACCATATCCCGGGCCCGCTCCACCACCGTAGCACGATATTGTCCGCTTTGGGCCCCGACTACGACCTCACGGTTTTGTTTCTGGGAACTCACACGAGAACTTCCCAGTGGGTCACCCATCATGGGAGTGCTCTCGCGCGCTACTCGCTTAACTTCGGAGTTCCCATGGAACCCGAAGCCAGTGAGCTCCCAAAAGGCCTCGTGCTAGGTAGGGATGGGAATAAACATATAAGGATCACTCCCCAAGGCGATGTGGGATCTTAGAATCCACCCCCCTTAGGAGCCCGACGTCCTCGTCAGCACACCACGGCCAGGGTTAGGCTCTGATACCAAATTGTCACATCCCGACCCGGGGTCCACCACATCCCGAGCCCGCTCCACCACCGTAGCACGATATTGTCTGCTTTGGGCCCCGACTACGCCTTCACGGTTTTGTTTCTGGGAACTCACACGAGAACTTCCCAGTGGGTCACCCATCATGGGAGTGCTCTCGCGCTCTACTCGCTTAACTTCGGAGTTCCCATGGAACCCGAAGCCAGTGAGCTCCCAAAAGGCCTCGCGCTAGGTAGGGATGAGAATAAACATATAAGGATCACTCCCCAAGGCGATGTGGGATCTCACATCACTTATTGCGACGCCATTGGGTTTTAATACGACGTTAGGTGGTTGTTTGATTTAATGTATCATAAAGTGTTAGTGGTGGTGTTGGTTTAAACCGACACCAAGTTTAACTAAACTGACGCCACGTTTGGTTCAATAAATGTTGTCAAAAAGTAGGTGGATTTAATTCGATGTAATGCATGTCAAAAGTGGGTGGCGGTTTAAACCGACACGAATAAGGATGGCAACGGAGCGGATTGGGTTCGGATGTGCCATCCCCAAACCCGAACCCGTTTATTTTCCCCAAACCCGAAACCGTAGAATCCCCGAACGGGTTTTCCCCATAACCGAACCCGTCGGGTGATGGATTTTTGATCGGGGAACGGTTTTCCCCATTATGATATTTATATATTTATTTATATCATTTACTAAACGAAGAATATCAAATAAAAGATATTAAATAAATTGCTATTATTAATATAATTGATACAATGCATCTAATAAGTAATATTAAAAATTTATATTACTAAGAAAACATTTACACTCTTAAAAATTATAAGCATATAATTCCTATTATTAATGATATAAAAGTAAATAATTAATTTCATATTTAATAATGCATGATTATTAACAACCCATTTTCATATAATAAATATTTATATTTTTTTTATTTATAGATGAAATGGTTCGGTTTCGGGTATGAGTTTGGGACTGATACCTCAATAACCATAACCGAACCCGAAACCGAAAAATTTACCCGACGGTTACCCATACCCGTAAAATACCGAAATTTTATACCCGAAACCGAACCATTCGGATCGGTTACTTGCGGGGATCGGATTTGACGGGTTAAATTGCCATCCCTAAACACGAAGCCTCACTTATTGCGAAGCCAGTGGTTTTTATACGACGTTAGTGACTTAATGTCTGTTGTAACCGACGCTAACTCAGCATCCATATTTAAACCCTTTTTTCCCCCATTTCATCCGTGCCTTCATTTTTTTCCTAATTTCAGTCTCTCCTTCTCCTTCCCAATTTCGTCCATACTTCCATTTCATCTCCCTTTTCACTTTTTAGTTTTTGTACTTCTTCTTGCAGATTGTAGTGTTGTGGATCATTTTGAAGATGAGCATGCTGACGAAATCCAATTCGAAGGGGAAGAAGTCGAAGGTGGTCCATTTTTAATTCATTATTGTTATTAGTTTCAGTTTTTTGTTTTGTGGTCTAACTAGTGTGATGCCCAAATTGAAAATTGTTTTTTGGTCCTTGGTTTTTAATTGTTTTTTTTCCTGTATTTATAAGGAACAACTCAACGAGGACGGGGACCCTCAATTCCCAACTAGAAGGAACAGCCTTGTTCCTTTGATGCGTCTGGAAAATGCATTAGTGAAAATTCTAGTGCTTTTTAAGAACATGTAGCAGCGGAAGTTAGAGATTATAGAAATATTCCGTTGGTGAGAGATTGGCGTATGATCAAGGAAGATCATAGGGAAGCTTTCTGGAATAGATTAAAGGTATAATTATTTTTATTTACTTGAAGAGAGTATAATAAGTCAATGTTTATTGTAATAATTAATTTGCTTGATTTTTTTTATGAGTATAGGGAACTATTATTTTTCAAGAAGATGATATGGCGAAAATGCCAATGATCCGGTCGAGGAGTATGAGAAAACACCTCCTAATGTGGATCCTCGACAGTGGGCTGATTTGGTGTCCTACTGGAATAAAGAAAAAATGAAGGTAAACTTTTTATTAGTTATTTTATTATAGCTTGAAATTTGTTTAATATTTTTTTTCTTCAGGAGATTGCTGCAAACAATAAGCATAATAGGCGGTTGAAAACAATGAACCACACAACTGGTGCAAAATCTTTTGCAAGAGTTAGGGCAGAACTTGTAAATGTTGTACATTTTCAAGAATTGTAGATTATTTTAAATTTAATATATAATTGGTAGAAATTTATTTTTAATTTGATGGTTGCTGAAAATTATTGCTGAAAATTATTTTTTTATTGGCTTATAATTATAGTGGAAAAAGCATGGGAATGAGGTAGATCCTATTTCGTTTTTTCGTCACTATCATATTCGAAAAGATAGCTCATGAAGGAGTAGAGATTGTGGATCCCTTTTCATATAATTTTTTGTAATTTTTATTAATTAAAAACTGAGGAAGATTTGTTAAATTAGTTATTTTTAATATATCCAGTGTCGCTTATAAGCGACGTCAGCAACTATATCAGTTTTCTCGAGATGTACTGTAATGTCGGTTACGACCGACAACATCTTGACTATTTTATTTATTTAACTCAAGTGATGTCGGTTGGAAGCGACAATAACTGTGTTATTTTTTGTTTGATTGTTACTTAATGTTGGTTTGGAGCGACGCATTTGTTCCTTTCTATGTCGCTTATAAGCGACGTTAGTACCTATGTCAGTTTTAAGCGACGCCTTTGTTCCTTTTTATTTTATATTACTTTGCTTCATGGTGGCGGATTAAGGGGCCTAAGCGACGTCAATACCCTTTTTGTGACGGTAGCATTGGTGTCGGTTCCTATATGCGACATTGCACGATTTAATGTCGGATTTTTACCAATAATCCGACAATAAGTAGTGTTTCTTGTTGTTTTTACTCGGACAATAATACCCCATTTTGTAGTAGTGAGTGTCGTTAGTCAGTTTATGCATTCTCCAAGTGATACATATATGGGTGCAGTTGAACGCATCCTACAATACCTAAAATCCTCCTGGGTTGAGGCATCATGTTTTCCAAGAATGATCATTGCTGGATAGAAGGTTACCAATGTAGATTGGGCAGGAAACATTACTGATCGACGGTCCACATCTAGATTCTTTACATTTGTAGGGGAAATTTAGTGACTTGGTAGAGTAAGAAACAGAAAGTGGTTGCTTTATCAAGTGCAGATGCGGAATACAGGGGAATGGCAAAAGAAGTATGTGAACTATTATGGCTTCGGAGGTTACTCACTGAGCTCGGGTGTCCTTCAAAGTCGGCCTCAGATTTGTTTTGTGATAATAAAACAGCTATTGATATCTCACACAACCCAATCCAGCGTGATCGCACGAAACATGTGGAAGTTGACAGACACTTCATTAAGAAGAAGTTGGATGGGAATATCATTCAATTCCTGTTCGTAAAGTCAGAGGATCAGTTGGCGGACATCTTAACTAAAGCTGTTGCGAGTCAAGCGTTCTATAACTCTCTCGTCAAGTTGGGCATGAACGACATTTATGCACCAACTTGAGGGGGAGTGTTGGAGAGTTGACCTTTTGTAGTTAGTTTAGTTACCTGTTTGGGTACTTATAATCAGAATGTAATTAGGATAGTTATTTGATATTTATTTCCTTGTAAATCATCCTTGTACAATATATATTTTCCTACTTGGTGAGAAGAATAATATCATTGAATTAAACCCCAAGATAAGCCCTAATTAGCACTATTTACCAATTATTTACCATGTACGTTCTTTGAGGAAAACGTGTTAATCACAAACCATATCTATGGTTTAGTAGTTTTCACCTAATTGAACGAGGTCTTAAGTTCATCCTACAAGGATAAGATTTACGATATATAAATGACTAATATGCTCCATTGTGACACTGTTTGTGAGTTGGAAAAGTCTTGGTAAATGTCATATAATTTGTTGAAAGATTAAATTATAGTTTTCATGTTTTGGGATAAAAATCTATCTATGTTCCAAAAGACTTGATCCATAATGTATACCATATGCTAATGCTAACTTAGCAAATAAACTTACCTCTATTGAATTATATTCATGATTTCTTATCGTCTAATAAAACTCCAAGAGATCACCAATAGCCTCTTCTGTATTATACATATTACTTGAAAACTCAAATCACTACCCGCCAATGTTTTTAAATGATAATTGTTGAACAAAAGTTAGATGGTTTGATGTTACAACTTAATTATTCTAACACTTTTTATATACAACTTTAAATCTCAGAGATACCAAAACCTCACCAGATCCCCATTTTCTTCAACAAATTAAGTTATCTCAAAAGAAATGATTAAATATAACTCCATTTAGAATTACAGTCCTAAAAAAAAATATTTTTAAACAAACAATATCAGGCCATACTCATATAGCCCCCTCAATAATTTATTAGTTTTAAATTTATACTTTAAATTTATTGGTTATTTTAGTTAATTACCTTTAGATATTTTCAAATCTAGCTGTTGAATTTGAACCAATAATTATAACTAAGGAGCTAGGCCCCTAAAAAAAGGGCTAAGAGGGGGGGCTATTTGGCCAGCTGAGTACCCCTTTGGCCAAATAATAGTCCAATGAACTCTATAAAATTATAATTCAACCATCGGTTGGAGATGAATTTTTAGACAAATTAGGCAATTTTTTGGTTTTTGAATCTTTAGTCCTCACTATTGAAGATGACCTAAAATACACACCCCAAACTTCTCTCCCCATTTTCGTCCTCCACTTATTCTATACCAAAAATGTTATTCGTAGCACATTTTTCAAATCACAAACTCACAGTTGTATTACCTCTTCTATGGGTTGATGAACCTTACTTTTATTAGAGAAGTTATACAAACAAAAATGTGGAAAGTATTTAACACTACTAACGAAAGGCAAATAAAAGAGAAGAAAGAAAGGCAACGCAATGCATGGGAAGGGACCCACCTGATGACACTTCACTCAAGTCCTATTTTGGTCTCAAAATACAAAAACACCAAACACAGTGGCTTCAGTTGTAATATATCTCACCACCAAGCCCGCGCTTATAAACCTCCTCTCCCTCTACGTTCCCCAACTCACAGTCCCTCGCTTTACACCAAGCTACCCTCAAGCTCCTCAACATCTCTCTCTCCCTCTCACTCTCTCTCTAACCCCCAACCCCAAAAATCCCCAGGACAAATCCACACAATGCAGCTCCGCGGGAAGACCACCGCCGGCACCCTCCTCTTCACACTCACCCTCCTCACCACCCTCACCCATGCGCACAACATCACGCGCCTCCTCGCGAAGCACCCCGAATTCTCTACCTTCAACCACTACCTCACCCTGACCCACCTCGCCGCTGATATCAACGAGCGCACCACCATCACCGTCTGCGCCGTCGACAACTCCGCCATGGCGGCCCTTCTCTCCAAACACCTTTCCATCTACTCCATCAAAAACATTCTCTCCCTCCATGTCCTCCTTGACTACTTCGGCGCCAAGAAGCTCCACCAAATCACCAACGGCACCGCACTCGCAACCACCATGTTCCAGGCCACCGGCAACGCCCCGGGCTCCTCCGGCCTCATCAACATCACCGACTTAAAGGGTGGAAAGGTCGGTTTCACCCCCATGGACAACGACGGCACCTTCCCCTCCCATTTCGTCAAAGCCGTCAAAGAGGTTCCGTACAGTATCTCCATCATCCAGATCAGCACCCTCCTCCCCAACCAGGCCGCCGAGGCCCCAACCCCGGCCCCAGCGGAGCTGAACATCACAGGAATCATGTCCGGCCACGGCTGCAAGGTCTTCACCGACACGCTCCTCGCCAACTCCGACGCCTTCAAGACTTACGATGACAATGCCGACGGCGGGTTGACCGTTTTTTGTCCGATTGACGACGTATTCAAGGCCTTCTTACCGAAGTTCAAGAACCTGACTGTGGCCGGGAAGGCAGCGGTGCTTGAGTACCACGGCATTCCGGTCTACCAGTCAATGTCGATGTTGAGGTCCAACAATGGCCTGATGAACACTCTGGCCACCGATGGCGCAAGTAAGTTCGACTTGACCGTCCAAAACGACGGCCAGCAGGTTACTTTGAAGACCAAGATCGTCACGGCGAGGATCACCGGGACTCTCATCGACGAGCAGCCTGTGGCTATTTACACCATTGACAAGGTTTTGCAGCCTAAGGAGCTTTTTAAGGGGGCTTTGACTCCCGCGCCGGCTCCGGCACCCGAGAAGCAGGCTCGCGCGCCGAAGAAGTTAAAGCACACGCCCTCACCCAACGCTGAAGAGTACGCCGATTCTCCCTCAGAGTCGCTGGATGAGGACCCGGCGGATCAGACAGCGGATGATAATAACGCAGCCATTGGTGTTGGAAGGATGGGGTTTGAGGGTTTGGTTTTCATTGCTGTAAGTTTTTGTTTCTATTTTTAAGCAAAAATATATTCTTATCACATATTTATACTAGTATTTGTACAATCTTTTTAATAGAAATGAGATCCACATATGTTAATGGATCCTACTGAGAGATTAAACAAAGAATAATACAAATATGTAATAAGTGTAGCATTTTTTACCGACTTATTATTTACTGGGTAACAAGTGGAAGGTCATTTCGAGGTAATTTTATTTTCTTATTGTTTTTTGTGTGGGTGTGATTTTCTGTTTTTTGTTTGTGTGGAAATTTATAAGGTTGCGATATATATTACAAT
The DNA here is from genome assembly GCA_036320875.1 of Cotoneaster glaucophyllus. NCBI lineage: Eukaryota > Viridiplantae > Streptophyta > Magnoliopsida > Rosales > Rosaceae > Cotoneaster > Cotoneaster glaucophyllus. The sequence goes on from CM070058.1 coordinate 24,808,444, forward strand.
GTTTTGGATATTTTATAACAGAAATGATAGGTAGAATTTTTTTTATATAATCACCATACAATTGTCACATGTACTTGTATTACTGTGATGACTTTTATAATTTTGGATATGAACATTGTAAGACCTGGTATTCGTGTCGTGTTTCTCGTGTTCGTGTCGTTTTCATGTCATACCCGATATTTTAACGGGTCGTGTCGTGTAACACCCGTTAAAATAAACGGGTAAAATGACCCGACCCGAAATCGACCCGATAATATTAACAGGTAATATGACCCGACCCATTACCCGTTAAGGAAAATATATTTTAAACCAATAACTAATCAAATGAAAAACATAATACTAAATAAGTATATACATACCATATTATCACATTCAAAACATAAAAACACATTTGTCTTTCTAGTATTACATATTTATATACCAAAAATAAGAGCATAATAAAAAATAAAAAAAAACATTAGAACATTACAAAATATCAAATGTTCAAAAGATTTGCAAAATTAAGGGAGTTATGTTTCAAGGTTTGGAACCTTGCACATTTTCTTACAATCAAACTCTTCAATTTTCATCAATCACCATGGGAAACGGTATTGGAACTTTGGCTTGATATATTGTCTTCAAGAGTTATATTGATGATATTTTCAATGAGGCTTTCTACATTAGCACTCTCTTTTCATTTATCCTATAGCTATTGTTTAAGTAAAGTCTTTAATAATTTTTTAATTAATGTAGAAGTGTGAAAAATATAGAAAAAAATATATATAAACGCTCGTAATGATAAGCTTTACAACTTTCATGAATGGCTTAACTTTGAAATGTACCACTATAATCATATAAATCATAGATCAAAATTCAACCGTCGATTATTGTTTACATTTATGCTTCATTTTTCTCACCAAATTTTATTCTTTCAGATTTTCTTTTTTGAAAGTATGATCTATTAGAGGATACAGGAAGATAAACGGTTCGGATCGTTGATATTATGTTCAGAGTTTTACCGTTAGTGAAAATATTGCTTGGTGTTTATAAAGTCCATACAAACTATATAACATCGACTCATATTTCAATTAACCGTAAATATCGGGATGTGATATCAAAGATCCGAACCGTTCATCTTCCTACATCCCCCAGAAGATCATGTTTTCAAAAAAGAAAATTTTAAAAGTGAAATTCAATATAAAGAATAAAGCCTACAATCGATTGTAGTGTCGGAATGTACCACTATAATCATGACGGTTTGGAGGGTTTTAAAAATCTAAACGATAATGTAAGTGTAACTGTGACAGCCCGTCCCGGAGATTGTATGTTTATTTTCCTCGAGGATGTGAATGGACGGAACTACCCTTGATCGTTGGTTGTAATTATATTTTTGTGCTAAGTTCAAAAGGCCCAAAGCTTTATTTTGGACCAATTACCTTATTTCCAAGTTTTTGGGAACCAATTAGGTAAGTGTTAGAATTTTAGGGTTAGTTATTTAGGTTAGCTGGTTTAACCAATTAGCATTATAGTTTTGGTTAACCAATGGGACTCGGGTACACATGCACACAGACATAAAACCTTTCCTTCTCTCTCATTCCATTCGAACTCTCTCTCTCTCTCTGCAACCGTACAGACACAGTCTGTTGACCTTCAAACTCTCGCAGATCGAACCTCGAAAGACCACCATCGTGATCCTTGCGAGTCCCCGAGTACAACCATACCAGTGGTTGTGCGAAAAAACCCTCAAAAACCCAGGAAACTAGAACCCCCCCCCCCCCCCCCCCCGCGCAGTGACCACTGTTCACCAACTTTTAAACAGGGAGGATTCTTTGAATTCTAAGACCATAGGGAGCTTTAGGACATCTTCACGAAGCTCGGAGTGCAACGTTGGAGTGTTTTGGACGTCGGGAAGTACATGTTCGGAGTTTTGTAGAAGTGGCATGATTTTTAAGGTTTCTCCGATGAGATCCTGTGGGTTTTGGGACCCAACTCAGGTATGGTTTTGTTCTTCTCACTGAGAGCTTTCGTTTGGTGTAAGTTTCGTGAAAAATGGTGCAAAAATGGACGAGAAAACTAGGTTAGAAGTCTTTCCAGAAACCGGCGAACAGTCGCCGGCGTCCGGCGACTCACCGGAGAATAAGAAGAATATTCCGTCAAGTTTGACGGAATATTCCTAATGGCAAGGGACGACGTTAGTTAGATTAAACGAAATATTCCGTATTTTAATGGAATATTCCTGACGGCGTTAGTTGACACTGTTAGTGTGCCAGGCACGTGCCCGCGCGTGGGTGGTCGAAAATTTTTTCTAAAAATATGGGGTTGTTCCTGAGGTTGTGTAGATCACTTTGGTATATTCAAACACCCCATTGAGCAATGTATGAGAAGTTATTACCTAGTTCTTGGTTATGTGCGTTTAATTAATGTTTAAATAGTTGTTTCGCATATAGGTGAGACCTACATAGAGGACGAGCGTAGCCAGGCGAGGCTTGGGGGTTACGACCCTTCTACTTATCAGTGAGTGGGCATTTGTTTTTATTATACGTATATATGTATAGCGTTTTTCCCAGGAAACGTATTTTTATATGTTTTATTCGTTAATTTGCCATAATGCATATTCATTAATTTAGCACGTGCATTCCATACTATATTGTGTTGCTATTGGCGCGGTGGAAGCTAAGGTAAGCCTCGGGTAAGTAACTATGCATTGATTGGTAAGTTATATAATGGTGATTACATAGTACACGCACTTAGAACTCATTAACCTGCACCCCGGTGTTAGTGCTCCCGCCCGTGGCCAAGGCATAGTCCTTCACGTGATGTTCACCTCCCGCACCACACGCTCATCTTGGATCCAAGTTAGGTGCACAATCTTGTCGTACAGACCACTATAGGTGGTTCCGCATGTAGGTGACCCGCGAGTTATCGCACAACCTTCACGTGATTGTAGCACTTGAGCGAATATGTATTACACCTAGCCCTGTCGTACATACCACATTAGGTGGTTCCGACTCATGTGCAAGCATACTAGATGAGTTATAGGTTCAGCCGTATCGGCCACCTTAGGTGGATCTGGCTGACTCATATTCATTTATTGTTGGTGCATTCTCTTTCATACGGGTTATTCATTTATGGAATTTGATTATCTTGTTGGCATATTATTTGGCATCTTATTTCATTATTGATTTGATGTTGATTTTGAGGTACATATATATTTATATGTGTTCTATTTTCTGGGAAAACTATACAGGATTTACAGCGAGGGGTTAGAACTTTTGAGAAGTAATATTTTTGGAAAACCTTTGTTTTTGCTCACTCACGCTTTTTGTTTTGCGCCCCTCTAGGTACTAGGTAGGAGTACTTCTGGTGGTTCGCGAGGATTCGGCGGTTATGACAAACTGCTGTATAATTAGTATTCGTCCAGTTGGACTACACCTAGGTTGTTATGCTCTGATTGTGTTGCTACACTTATTTTCTCTCAACACTTGCACTACTTGTTAATTTAGTAAGTTTCTAGGTTCTTGGTTTTTATTCACTCACATTCTTATCTTATTTTCACTTCCGCACTACTCACATGGCTACGTCACTCTCACGTGACGGCCAACACGCCTTGATTTAGGTCGGGGTGTGTCAGTAACCATTGTCTACTCGTGGAGGAATGATGAAACATGAGTGTTTATATATTCTTTCACATTGTTCATACTTGTAGGGATGTCTTATTGCCTATACTAATACTATACTAGTTGATTTTAATTTTGGACAACAACATGTTAAGTAAAATTATCCCATTAATGATAATAAGAAACTCTCGTAATAAAAATAAATAAATGAATAGAACTTCATTTTTTTAACTTATATAGAATAATAATACAAAAATATATATTTAATGTAGAATATACCAATATATACAATATGGCTATTGTATTTTATAATAATTTTTTTAGTAATTAAAATTTATTTTTCATAACGGGTTACTCACGTGTTACCCGCGTGTATACCCGTTAAGAACCCGTTATTAACAGGCTCTTAACGGGTCACCCGATAATGACCCGATTAGTTATCGTGTTGACCCGAAACTCGTTATTTTCGTGTCGTGTCACCATGTCGTGTAAGAAACTGCCGGGTCTATTGTAATGGTATATTCTGAAATGGTCATTTGTTTCATTACAAAAGAAACAAATTATCTTGGGTTTCTTCCTTATAGAAAGAAGGATAATGTTATGGAAATCAAAAGTTTTAAATTAAATTTATAAATTAAATGATGTGGCTGTATATAATTGAATTATTAATTATGTATCGATTAACATGCTTATTTTTTTTCTTGATGATACATCATTTATTTTACAATTTAATTTAAAAGATTTGGTATTCCTAATATTATCCATAAAAGAAAATAAGGAGGCAATTTGGTTCGAAGGGCCCCAGACATTATTGTCGATGTGTTGACCGAGGATAATTCAAGTGGTTCGTGTATTTGGAGTTTCTGTTGGCATTCGAAAATAAAACATCATATTTCATCAAAACAAAAGTCCTATTGTATTTTCTATTGCAAAAACGTGTTGATTTTCGAAATTATAAAACCCATGTGGTGCGTGTCACATTCCGACCCGGGCTCGGACATAATTCGAGCTCAACTCCATCATAGCACGATATTATCCGCTTTGGGCCTCGACCACGTCTCACCATTTTGTTTCTGGGAACTCACGTGAGCAGAACTTCCCAGTGGGTCACCCATCTTGGGAATGCTCTGCCATTCTCGCTGAACTTAGGAGTTCTTACGAAACCGAAGTCAGTGAGCTCCCAAAAGGCCTTGTGCTATAAGGAGGTGGGCATGTACATATAAGGCATAGAGGATCCACTCCCCTGGACGATGTGGGATCTAACAATCCATCCCCTTAGGGGCTCGATGTCTCTCGGCACACTTCGGCCAGGGATTGGCTCTGATACTGAATTGTCACATCTCGACCTGGGCTCGACTCATCGTAGCATGATATTGTCCACTTTGGTCCCCTACCACGCCCTCACGGTTTTGTTTCTGGGAACTCGCGAGCAGAACTCCTAGTGGGTCATCCATCCTGGGAATGCTCTGGCCCATTCTCGCTTAACTTCGGAGTTCCTACGGAATCCGAAGCAAGTGAGCTCCCAAAAGACCTTGTGCTATAGGGAGGTGGGCATGTACATATAGGCATAGAGGATCCACTCCCCTAGACGATGTGGGATCTAACAGTGCGCAAGACGAGCAATTAAGAGCTAATAATTATTTCATTTGGTGGCATAAATGCTGATGTGGACATTTCAATTCACTATCTATCTCCGGGCTGATGACTTAAATATGGTGCTACTCATTTCTTAAATGAGCGACTTCAACCGAGGGAGAAAACAGTCGACGTTGAGTTCTAAAACATGAAAAGGTTATGCAAATCACTGCAAAGTTTTGGATCTTGTGCACTAAGTTCGGTAGCCTCAACTGTATTGGTGAAAATATAGGTCCGTCAAATCAGTATCAAACTTTATGTAAAAAGATACTCAAAGGAAATGGGTGTCTTAGTTGTGAAAAAGGTTTGGCCGTTTGTATGTCAAACTCTAAATGTAACTTAAGTAACAAGCATAAAACACCTCAGTTCGCTGATAAGGTTGATAAAGTACCTCTTTCGGCGAAATAATCAAATACTCTTCGTTGGTTGAGACTTAGGATAAATAGTCGGTCGCACATTTAGAGGAATCCCGTCATTATTTGTTGATTATACGAAGCCTAGGTTCAGATAACACTCCCTATAGAAAGAACAATCCCTCTTTTCGAGACCTTGTTCGTGATGACATCAATTCTTCGTGATGACATCAATTCCCTCCTTATGTAGGACTTTAGGATGTATTCCAATTAGTTACATGGAAAGTAGTCTTCCACTATAATTCAGCAGTTCTTACACGTTGCATGCATCATGCATGGGATGCAAATACAATTAATCCTCATCCAAATATTGTAATGTAGTTAAAAATTAATCTAATTATATGGCTGACTCCAATAAAATTAGCTAGCATATCATTGAGTCTATCTTCTTGTTGAAAACTCTCAGTTTTGTCCTATTCTCCAACTCATAATATCTTTCTCAAAGATAATTACGATGGTAATTCTAATTAGTAGTAATAACAAGAAAAAAAATATTAATTCATCTTACGACTACCAATTACACAAACCGATAATGCAAAATTTAGGTATAAACAAAACGTTATACGGAATGGTTCCCTAGTAAAAGTTATACAAACAAGTGCTGATGAGATAAGTAAGCCTTGGTACAAATTATGCAATCAGTAATTTCTCTTACTTTGTGTCACGTATACCGAAATAGATACTAGGCAGAATCAACTGCAACAATGTGTAGTAGTAGATACAGCAGTTCCTATTCTACCAAGACCACCCCAAATTGACATTAATGCATAACAACAACCAGATAATAGTTATAACATAAGTATGCACTGACTAAATCTCAATGTGAAGTGGGTAAGACTCAATATTACAGCTATAAACTACCATATTCAATCAATAATGTACAGGACACTGACCTCATGTATATCATTACAGAAGTAATTAAAAGGCAAATCATTAAACATCACACAACATAATTTGTTCCCGGAAAACTTCTAACTGAGGAAAAAAATCCGGGGAACTTCAGAGAGCTCCATCCACTAGCAGAGTATCAAGTCCATAAAGGCACTTGTGGCACCAGTGAAATGAATGAGACTTAAATGATATGCAAATGAAGATCCAACACATCACAAATCTCCTCAATCGAAAAACATATTGAGAAGATTTGTAATGAATCTACACCTGAAGTTCTAAAGCGAGAGCTATACGTGTGGAGCAAAAATAATCAAGAAAATTATGGAGGCGACACGTGTACTTTATGGTTAAAGGACAAAATTACCTCGAGGCACGCCGGGATTCCCAGCGCATGCAACAGACAATAACGGCTCAATCAAGGAAGAGTCAAAGGTGATCAAAATGGTATTTATTCAAAACCCTCTCATCACTCTCATCAAATCCTCACCCATTTGTTCTTTTCAAATTGGGATTAATTACCAAATTAATTGCAAGATATTGTTTGACATAATATCTTGCAATTATATTCAAAATACCACCGTAAGTGGCTGGTCCCTATTTCTCCAAATAGGGCCAGCCACACCCTAGATATAGCCCCATGTTCACACCAAAATGCAAGTTCATTCTCTCCCTAAAATTCTCTAAACACTTTCTCTCTCAAATTCTTACTTGGCATTAGAGATTCTTCGGCCAAAGCCCCCCTAATTCATCGTGGGCGTGTGAGGCTCTTGGCCTTGATATTGGTGTTATTATTTTGCAGATGCATTTTCGTCAAAAGAGAAGAAGGCGAAAATTTGCCATCCACAAATTGGTGCTTTCATTGAGAGTTTGATTCACACGCTCGAAGAAGACTCACATTCAAAGTTTTCGTTTCTCGTTCGTTCATAAATTTTTCATACTTTCTTATTCTTAGAGTTTTTTAATTCTTTGAATAGAGGGTGAGGAAAAAAAAAATACAATGACAGGAAATTTGGAAACCACGACGAACAAAATTTCTATATTCAAAGATCCGGATCAAATGATGGAGGACGAGACAAAGCCCACCACGACTATCCACGAGGCTCAATACAATGGCAAGATGAGCAACTTTGCCACCAAGGAGTACCACACCATGGCAGCCACGGGTACCACCGTGGCAGTGTGGAGTAGGCAGCTCCAAAGAAGTAGGCCCATGGTGAGTAGGGAGACAGAGGCAGCCAATAGCCTAAGCCCACTCCATAGCAACAAGCCCAGATGCTAGAAGCGCCCAAGCGCTGCCCCAACAACGCAAGCCCAAGCAGGAGAAGCAACTCAGAGCTTGCGGGCTTAAGGCCAACGCGAGCCAAGTGCGCTCCGAAGCTGAGCCCAAGCCCAACGCCCACGCTCACTGCATGGGGGCCCATCGCCACGGCCTGATCGGCTCTATCGACCAGACCCTTCCCACGGTCCAATCTGAGGTCCAGCTCATTCTCGTGGCCCTCTAGCAACCCTAAATCGGTCCAAGATCGATTTAACCATTACAGCTTCAGATTTCTGGACCAACAATTGAACCGGGGCATTTTCATCCATTTCTCATATTTGACATATCCCAACTCAAATCTCGTGCCAGAATCCATTACGCTTCCACTACTCAAAGAAATGTATACCATCCAAATGACGAACAACACTGTCTGGACAAATAGAGTTGACAATGCCCCGCGCAGCAACTACCTTGGTGAATCAGCTTTGCAGCGTACCGAGATGCAACGTGCTCCAACAAGGTGTCCCAATTAAGGACAAGGGCAGACGATGAACCTCTCCAGTAGTTCTCGGCAAGCAGCCACTCGACCAGTCACAAACTAAGCGTTTTGGCAGTGTACACTCCCGATTAGCATATACTTTTTTCTTAGCGCACGAATGAGCGTGCACTTTCAGTTAGGTCCATAGATTCATGTTGTGCCATACTTCGATAATCAACATGAGCAACCTTCCAGGCAAAGTGTTCATTCGAGACAGACCTGAAGGAGCATCCTGCACCTCACATCGGTGTAGGCAACACGACAGACAGAGAGAAGCATAGTCACTCAATCCGGCTCGTGTTCAACCGACATCTGTGAGTAATTCGCTCGCCTGCTAGGAACGTACCAATGCACCGCAACCGCGACATGGAAGAGCCAACATATGGAAAAGAAGCCTAGACCAAGGTCAAGACCAGAGATAACTGGAAGCTTCGCTGCCTACTAGAGGAAAATTCAGGAAGAAGTGAGAGGCTCCTGACCAAACGATGCCAATTTCCACGTAACAAAGCTATTAACGAGGCGCTCCGACAAGACATGACCAACATAAGCGGGTCCTGTCATTGACAATATTGAGTAATTGGACTATCCGACATAGATTGTCAAATACAAAGATTACTTATTTCAACAAACGCAACAGTCAGCTTAATGGCGCATTGGGGGCAGATGAGTACCAAAAGGACACATCAGCCAAAATTGGGGGCATGTCTTATTCATATCGTTCTAGATGATTCAATACTAGAGTAGCACATCACAGTAGTCGAGCATCGTGGACTAGTGGTCCAGCGCATAACTTGGCCCAAGCGACCGAAACTCAGCGTTTACAGTCATGCCTACCTGCTCCACGGCTCCCGATAGTTGATTTGTCACCATGGCTCTTAACCATGCCGATCTTGCACCATGGCTCTAGTCATGCCACTTTGCTGTCCTATCTACGCGACCAAGCTAGACACTTCAAACTTCAAATCATCCAATGACGGATCAGAATACGAGGCCTTACTAGCAACTCTCTGGGGAAAAACTTAGTGGTCTAGAAGCTTGCAATCCATTTAGATTCTCAGCTGACCACCAACCAAGCCTCAAAAGAACACACAATGAAAATCTAAGGATGGCGCAATACTTGGAGAAAGTCCAGGACCGCTTACTGTGCATCCCACTTACCACCTTTTACTCGGGTTCCACAAACAGTTCAAAGTCTCAAGTAGATCGCCGAACAAGACTTCACAGGCTGAAGTTATTTCAGTTGTCCAGCTTTCTCTGCTGCGCTCACGACAATGACTTTCATGCTCTCCAGTGCGGGAGGGTAGAGGGTATATAATTCTCGACACCATCTAGGTCTGCTTTCCAGTGCAAGAGGATAAACTAATTGCTCTCCAGTGCAAGAGGGTAAACTAATTCCCGACCCATCTAGGTCTGTTCTCCAGTGCAGAGGAAAACTAATTGCTTTTCAGTGTGAGACGGTAAATAGTTCCCGACACATTTGGGTCTGCTCTCTAGTGCAAAAGGATAAACTAATTGCTCTCCAGTGTGAAAGGATAAACTAATACCCAACACCCATCTGGGTCTGCTCTCTAGTGCAAGAGGATAAACTAATTGCTCTTCAGTGCGAGATGGTAAACTAATCATCCATATGGGTCTGCTCTCCAATGTGAGAGGATAAACTAATATTCTCAGTGCAAGAGAGTAAAACTAATTCCTCGACACCCATTTGGGTATGCTCTCCAATACGAGAGGATAAACTAATTGCTCTCCAGTACAAAAAGGCCACACAGCTCAAAAGATAGAATACTCGAAAAGCTAAGTAGCAAATGGTCAGGGGGGCAGCAGCTTCGCACTCAATAGTTTGTCACCGACACTTCATCTTCAGCAACTCCGATCTTGGTAGCTCTGTCCTTGATTGCTCCATATACAGCAACTGAGAAATCAAACTTAAGCAGTTTCCTCATTCTTGGCAGTAGCTTTGACATGGCAGCCCAAACCATGGCCATGCCACGCCACTTCCTCGGCCCATACAGAGCCAGCCCTTGGTTTTTCAAGCTAGCAACATAAATTATGGCCCGTGCCACACCATCTTCGACCCATGCTAAATAAACTTTGGCCCCTGCCAGCGACGTGCCGCACCACCCAAGAAGAAGACAAAGAAAAATAAGTTTTTCTTATTGGTACGGTGCGGAGAAGAAAAGAAATCAACGGAAGACGGTTCTTTGCACGGGTAAGCAAAGAATAGTGCTAGGGGAGGGAGAACAAATATTTCTAGCTTTCTTATTTCTTGTGGGATAAATAATTACCTTCGAAGTTGATTTAATCGCCTACTTAAGGTAGGTTTAAATAGGCTTTGGAGGCGATTTATTTTCCTTTCCTGAAATAATCTAATTGCAAGTCCAAGTGGGAATCTACATCAAAGTTGGAGATCTCTACACATGCTGCCCTTTCTGAGAGCAGCCTAGCATGTGTGAGGGCATTTGTGGAGCAAAAAATAATCAAGAAAATTATGAAGGCGACAGTGTACTTTAGGGTTAAAAAGATAAAATTACCTCGAGGCAACACATGTACTTTAGGGTAAAAAGGACAAAATAATCAAGAAAATTATGGAGGCGACACGTGTACTTTAGGCTTTCTCTTGACAAAATCCAAACCAAGCTACTAAGCCAAGTTGGAGCTTAGTCCCTCGAGTGGAATGAATGTACCTAAACCTTCCATATCTTGACAATGAAGAAGTGACTCTATAACACAGAGGAGTAAATATAAACACTAACACACAGGTTTCTCCCCAATTTTTTTTTTTTTTAGGGAAAGACAATGATCACACCAACCAAACTGGTATGACTCATGGTTCTAAAAGACATTAGAAATTAGTCGAGTGGTGTGCTGGCGCTAGGCAGGGCTTAGGCAGACAAAGCAGATTTGTATTTTTAAATAAATTTATTATATATATATAAATAAATGCATGTTTAACTTATAAAAATAATGCTTGTATATAAAATTTGAAAAAGATAAAAAGCAAACATACAAAATAAAAATTTGTTAAAAATATGAGCATTGTGTAACCTTTTAGGGTTATATTTTAGACCATAAATTTTAAGTTATTCTTGGGCCTTATTTACCCACCCTCACCTTTTTATATTGGCTTATCATATTAACACCCCACATATTGTTGTATAAACTCCACATACTTAATACAGTCTACATTTATTTTTTTTAATTAAAATTTATCTTAATACACCCCATGTACTTTCCCATAATATCCTCACACCCCACATTCTCAACATACCCCATACATTTTCTATATACACGCTGCTGCAGCTTTCACTGCTCGTTGAATTGTGACTTCAGTTTACTGTCTATGTACCCTATTTATTTTCGTTGGTGATTCTAATACATGTGAACTTTTAAGTTGTGACTTGCTTTAGTATCTTACGAACAAATATTTGGCCCGTGTAATGAAATCAAAGCTCTTACGAATTTGTAGGCATTTTTCATGGTTTGCTAACAAATTTTAGCTGTTGGATATTTGTGTTCATCCAATTTGTAGTATTCATGCTTCCTAAATGCTATGTACTTTCTATTCTGTAAGATAAATCGAGTTGAAAATAACCATAAAAAAGCCATATAGTTCCTAAATGCTATGTACTTCAGTTCAGTCTCTAAAACATAAATCGGTCACAATCAAAACTTATAGTTTCGGTGGCGGCTACATTATTTAGACCTGGTAATAACTTAAATTATTTCACACGATCTTAGTAGTTGGCGTAAAGGTGTCGAGCGTTATTTACTGCAAGATTATGCCAATTTTATGCAACCAGTGGCATGGGATGTCCTGGTGCCAAATGTAGTTGTACAAAACAAAAGAAGTCAATTAGCTTTCAAAAACAACGTTCAATGTTGCAAAAAATGTAAGTCAACTCTTAATACCTATGTAAAGTGATTGTTATTGACTAAACCAATAGCAATCTCAGGAAGATTAGCGGCGTCATGATCTCCTAATACATATAAACGTAGGAATGAGAGGCACTGTAAATGGGATAAAAAAATCACTACCACACGATAACATGAAGCTATAAGATGGCCAATGTCTGGCATGCTTAGCTAGTAAAGTTGTGGTGCATATGAATCTTCGAAATAGTCAAGTTCTTGGTCAATCTCAACACGCCTCTCTTTCTAACCAAAAGCTTGCTCATATAGGAATAGGCAACCATGTACTTCTGTCAATAGGTCCTTACGTACCCTTGGCCATGAATCTTGACCAAAGTCCATTGACTCGGCTATGACTTTATATCCACAATTACATTCTCCAAGGACATTGATCGCAATAGTAATGTATTGCCTTAGGGAACTGTCACATATATTGATGTGTATGGGCAGTTGAAGTGTGTAAAAGGGAGTTATAAGTCTGTATAGTAATCAAGGGTTACTCAGTGAAGTTACAATTAGTATATCAAACATCACAAGTATAAAGATAAGTATATAGCTTCAATTTGTGTGGTCTTCCCCTTGGTTTCTTTTTAGGGAGTTGTGACTGGACCTGAAAGAGTTTCTGCAATCTCAAATGATGATGGCAAACGACGACTATAAGTGTCTACTTTACGTGGACACCCTTTGGTTTTAGTCTTTTTTAATTGGTTTTGTAAGTCGTGGAACTTGGATTCATCAACTTTTCCATTTAATGCATAGTTGTTGTCTAGGTTCATTAGTTTGACCCTCAAACCAGTTGACAAATCATTCAGTGAGTGCTCTTATTGGAAAAATTGGGGGACTAAGAGTCAGAGGTTCAATTTCATATCCAACTTTCTCCAACGAGGATGTATAGAATCAATTGGAATTTGTCGACTACTACTCGTATACTTTGCAATTTCATGAGCACATGGGAGCTGGTGTGTACAACAAAGAGTACAGCCACATGATACACCATCATCACCAACTGAGTCGATTCTGTTAAAAAAATTATTATATGTTTAATAAGTATAATCATAAAGAAACAACAAATCCTCAAATTACCTTTTTGCTTCACACAAAATTGTGTTTAACACTTCGATGGATACGAAACATCTTAACTCTTCAACTCTTCATGCTTCAAACCATGGTAGACAAAACATCAATTCTTCTCAAATGAGGCATTTAGTTCAATGTGTTGCA